>JAWVWN010004124.1:0-50000 GCA_037367305.1 Phrynocephalus vlangalii | reverse complement strand
AACCCTAACCCAAACCCGAATCCTAACCCTAAAACGCGAACCTGAACCCGAAACCGAAACCGAAACCGAAAACCAAACCCAAAACCCTTTTAATATAAATAATCTGAAAAGTTCTGCAGTTCCACAAACAATTTGTAGTCTACTTATATTTCTAATAGATAAAGCTTATTAATTTCAGACACACTTGATGTCCATGCTTTCTCTCATCATACTTTTGACAAAAAATGCCTAACTTTACTTAAACTACTTGTCTTCTACATATCATATTCCCTATATTGAATGCTTAGAAAGCATTATAGCATTACATTTTGTAGTCTACTTATATTTCTCATAGAGATAGGGATAGCTTATTAACTACATGAATCATGAAACAAGACACACACGTGAGATGCATCCTTCTCTGTTCAACTTACTTCCACACAAATCTGTTTTCTACTGGTCATGGTTCTATTAAACAAAGCTTTTGAGCAGTAGACAAATTAGATGCATTCTTTCGCTTAACTTTTCATATACTTTATATACAAAGGTTTTTAAAATATTCTTCTTCAGAACAACTCCAATATAAAAATTACAAGACAAGGTGTTTCTACAGTATATTCTGTTAAAAACATTTTGTATATAAGGAATATGTTAGGTTGAAGACAAGGAATTTTTCTGGGCTATATGTGATGCCAAAAACCATTGAATATGAAGAACATGATAAGGAGAGCCGAATGTTGCACCTAGTATGTATATAGCTAAAAAGTTTATAAAAGAGATGCTAAGCATGTTTGTTGTATGTAAACCAAAATGCCTTTGTTTGTAAGGAATTTGTAAAGTTCAGCAGAACTATGCATTTTGTTCTGGTGTATGTGAAGTTAAAATCCTTTTTATATACAGAATCTGAAAAGTTCAGCAGTTCCACAATCAAATTGTAGTCTACTTATATTTCTTATAGAGAAAGCTTATTCCACAAATTGATTGTGGAACTGCTGAACTTTTCATAAGCAAATGGATGCATAAAATTTGTCAACTGAACAAAAGCTTTGTTTAATAGAATTATGAGAAATAGATAACAAGACTTGATTCTGCTTTCTGTAATGTTGAAAAGTTTTGTGTGGAAGTAAGTTGAACAGAGAAGAAGGATGCATGTCACGTGTGTGTCCTGTTTCAGTATAAGGACAAAATAATATGATATGTATAGGACATCAAGTGTTTCTATAATTAATAAGCTGTCTCTTTAAGAAATATAAAACCCGAACCCGAACCCGAACACTAACACTAACACTAACCCGAACCCTAACCCTAACCCGAACCCGAACCCAAATCCGAACCCTAACCTGAACCCAAACCCGAAACCGAAACCGAACCTGAATAGGAACGCTAACACTAACCCGAACCAGAAACCTAATCCTAACTTTAATCCTAACGCGAACACTACCCTGAACCTGAACCTGAACCAGAACCCAAACCCTAACCTGAACCCGAACCCGAACATGAACCCGAACCCGAACATGAACTGAATCCTAATCCTAATCCTAAAGTGAACCCTAAAGCGAACACTACCCCAAACGTGAAACCCGAACACTAACCAGAACCCAAACTCAAAACCAAACCCAAAAACTAACCCTAAACCTAACCGTAACCCTAACACGAACACGAACCCGAACACGAACACGAACACGAACACGAACCCGAACCCAAATACAAACTCAAACCAGAACCAGAACCAGAACCAGAACCCAAACCAAAAACCAGAATCAGAACCAGAACTCAAACCCAAAACCTAACCTGAACCCAAACCCTAACTCGAAGCCGGACCCGGACCCTAACGCTAACCCTAAACCAAACCCAAACCCAGATTCAAACCCAAACCTGAACCCGAACCCGAACCCTAACCCTAACCCAAACCCGAATCCTAACCCTAAAACGCGAACCTGAACTCGAACCTGAACCAGAAACCGAAACCGAAACCAAACCCAAACCCTTTTAATATAAATAATCTTAAAAGTTCAGCAGTTCCACAAACAATTTGGAGTCTACTTATATTTCTTATAGATAAAGCTTATTAATTACAGACACGATGTCCATGATTTCTCTCATCATACTTTTGACAAAAAATGCCTAACTTTACATAAACTACTTGTCTTCTACATATTATATTCCCTATATTGAATGCTTAGAAAGAAAGCATTATAGCATTACATTTTGTAGTCTACTTATATTTCTCATAGAGATAGGGATAGCTTATTAACTACATGAATCATGAAACAAGACACACACGTGAGATGCATCCTTCTCTGTTCAACTTACTTCCACACAAATCTTTTTAAGATTACAGAAACCAGAATCAATTCGTTTTCTACTTGTCATGGTTCTATGAAACAAAGCTTTTGAGCATTGACAAATTATATGCATTCTTTTGCTTAAATTATCATATACTTTATATACAAAGATTTTTAAAATATTCTTCAGAACAACTCCAATATAAAAATTACAAGACAAGGTGTTTCTACGGTATATTCTGTTAAAAACTTTTGTATATAAGGAATATGTTAGGTTGAAGACAAGGAGTTTTTCTGGGTTACATGTGATGCCAAAAAACCATTGAATATGAAGAACATGATAAGGAGAGCCGAATGATGCACTTAGTATGTATAATAGCTAAAAAGTTTATAAAAGAGATGCTAAGCGTGTTTGTAGTCTGTAATCCAAAAAACCTTTGTTTGTAAGGAATTTGTTAAGTTCAGCAGAACTATGCATTTTGTTCTGGTGTATGTGAAGTTAAAATCCTTTTTATATACAGAATCTGAATAGTTCAGCAGTTCCACAACCAATTTGTAGTCTACTTATATTTCTTATAGAGAAAGCTTATTCCACAAATTGATTGTGGAACTGCTGAGATTTTCATAAGCAAATGGATGCATAAAATTTGTCAACTGAACAAAAGCTTTGTTTAATAGAATTATGAGAAATAGATAACAAGACTTGATTCTGCTTTCTGTAATGTTCAAAAGTTTTGTGTGGAAGTAAGTTGAACAGAGAAGAAGGATGCATGTCACGTGTGTGTCCTGTTTCAGTATAAGGACAAAATAATTGATATATATAGGACATCAAGTGTTTCTATAATTAATAAGCTGTCTCTTTAAGAAATATAAAACCCGAACCCGAACCCTAACACTAACCCGAACCCGAACCCGAACCCAAATCCGAACCCTAACCTGAACCCAAACCTGAAACCGAAACCGAACCTGAAAAGGAACCCTAATACTAACCCGAACCAGAACCCTAATCCTAACTTTAATCCTAACGCGAACACTACCCTGAACCTGAACCTGAACCTGAACCAGAACCCAAACCCAAACCCAAACCCTAACCTGAACCCGAACATGAACCTGAATCCTAACCCTAATCCTAAAGTGAGCCCTAAAGCGAACACTACCCCGAACGTGAACCCGAACACTAACCAGAAGCCAAACCCAAACCCAAACCCAAAACCTAACCCTAACCCTAACCGTAACCCTAACACGAACCCGAACCCGAACCCGAACCCGAACTCGAACACGAACCCAAACCCAAACCCAAATCCAAACTCAAACCCAAACCAGAACCAGAACCAGAACCAGAACCAGAACCCAAACCAGAACCTGAACCCAAACCCTAACTCGAACCCGGACCCGGACCCTAAAGCTAACCCTAACCCTAACCCTAACCCTAACCCTAACCCTAACCCTAACCCTAACCCTAAACCCTAACCTGAACCCGAACCCGAACCCGAACCCTAACGCGAACCCGAACCCAAATCCGAACACTAACCTGAACCCAAAACCGAAACCGAAACCGAACCTGAAAAGGAACCCTAACACTAACCCGAACCAGAACCCTAATCCTAACTTTAATCCTAACGCGAACACTACCCTGAACCTGAATCTGAACCTGAACCAGAACCCAAACCCAAACCCAAACCCTAACCTGAACCCGAACATGAACCTAAATCCTAACCCTAATCCTAAAGTGAACCCTAAAGCGAACACTACCCCGAACGTGAACCCGAACACTAACCAGAACCCAAACCCAAACCCAAACCCAAAAACTAACCCTAAACCTAACCGTAACCCTAACACGAACACGAACCCGAACCCGAACCCGAACCGGAACACGAACCCAAACCCAAACCCAAACCCAAACCCAAACTCAAACGAGAACCAGAACCAGAACCAGAACCAGAACCAGAACCAGAACCAGAACCCAAACCCAAACCAGAATCAGAATCAGAACCAGAACCCAAACCCAAACCCTAACCTGAACCCAAACCCTAACTCGAAGCCGGACCCGGACCCTAAAGCTAACCCTAACCCTAACCCTAACCCTAACCCTAACCCTAACCCTAACCCTTACCCTAACCCTAAACCCTAACCTGAACCCGAACCCGAACCCTAACCCTAACCCAAACCCGAATCCTAACCCTAAAACGCGAACCTGAACTCGAACCTGAACCCGAAACAGAAAACGATACTAAACCGAAACCATTTTAATTTAAATCATCTGAAAAGTTTAGCAGTTCCACATACAATTTGGAGTCTACTTATATTTTTATAGATAAAGCTTATTAATTACAGACACACTTGATCTGCATAATTTCTCTCATCATACTTTTGAGAAAAAATGCCTAACTTTACTTAAACTACTTGTCTTCTACATATTATATTCCTTATATTGAATGCTTAGAAAGAAAGCATTATAGCATTTACATTTTGTAGTCTACTTATATTTCTCATAGAGATAGGGATAGCTTATTAACTACATGAATCATGAAACAAGACACACATGTGAGATGCATCCTCTGTTCAACTTACTTCCACACAAATCTTTTAAGATTACAGAAACCAGAATCAATTCTTGTTTTCTACTTGTCATGGTTCTATGAAACAAAGCTTTTGAGCAGTTAGACAAATTATATGCATTCTTTTGCTTAACTTTTCATATACTTTATATACAAAGATTTTTTAAAATATTCTTCAGAACAACTCCAATATAAAAATTACAAGACAAGGTGTTTTCTACGGTATATTGTGTATATACAAAGATTTTTAAAATATTCTTCAGAACAACTCCAATATAAAAATTACAAGACAAGGTGTTTCTCTGGTATATTGTGTTAAAAACATTTCGTATATAAGGAATATGTTAGGTTGTACACAAGGAGTTTTTCTGGGCTATATGTGATGCCAAAAACCATTGAATATGAAGAACATGATAAGGAGAGCCGAATGATGCACTTACTATTTTATATAGCTGAAAAGTTTATAAAAGAGATGCTAAGCGTGTTTGTTGTATGTAATCCAAAAACCCTTTGTTTGTAAGGAATTTGGTAAGTTGAGCAGAACTATGCATTTTGTTCTGGTGTATGTGAAGTTAAAATCCTTTTTATATACATAATCTGAAAAGTTCAGCAGTTCCACAATCAATTTGTAGTCTACTTATATTTCTTATAGAGAAAGCTTATTCCACAAATTGATTGAGGAACTGCTGAAATTTTCATAAGCAAATGGATGCAAAAAATTTGTCAACTGAACAAAAGCTTTGTTTAATAGAATAATGAGAAATAGATAACAAGACTTGATTCTGCTTTCTGTAAAGTTCAAAAGTTTTGTGTGGAAGTAAGTTGAACAGAGGATGCATGTCACGTGTGTGTCCTGTTTCAGTATAAGGACAAAATAATATGATATGTATAGGACATCAAGTCTTTCTATAATTAATAAGCTGTCTCTTTAAGAAATATAAAACCCGAACCCGAACCCGAACCCGAACCCGAACGCTAACACTAACCCGAACCCTAACCCTAACCCGAACCCGAACCCAAATCCGAACCCTAACTTGAACCCAAACCTGAAACCGAAACCGAACCTGAAAAGGAACCCTAACACTAACCTGAACCAGAACCCTAATCCTAACTTTAATCCTAACGCGAACACTACCCTCAACCTGAACCTGAACCAGAACCCAAACCCAAACCCAAACCCTAACGTGAACCCGAACATGAACCTGAATCCTAACCCTAATCCTAAATTGAACCCTAAAGCGAACACTACCCCGAACGTGAACCCGAACACTAACCAGAACCCAAACCCAAACCCAAACCCAAACCCAAACCCAAAACCTAACCCTAACCCTAACCCTAACCCTAACCATAACCCTAACCCGAACCCGAACCCGAACCCGAAGACGAAGACGAACCCAAACCCAAATCGAAACTCAAACCAGAACCAGAACCAGAACCAGAACCCAAACCCAAACCTGAACCAGAACGAAAACCCAAATCCAAACCCTAACCTGAACCCAAACCCTAACTCGAACCCGGACCCGGACCCTAACGCTAACCCTAAACCAAACCCAAACCCAAACTCAAACCCAAACCTGAACCCGAACCCGAACCCAAACCCTAACCCAAACCCGAATCCTAACCCTTAAACGCGAACTTGAACTCGAACCTGAACCCGAAACCGAAACCGAAACCAAACCCAAACCCTTTTAATATAAATAATCTGAAAAGTTCAGCAGTTCCACAAACAATTTGGAGTCTACTTATATTTCTTATAGATAAAGCTTATTAATTACAGACACACTTGATGTGCATGATTTCTCTCATCATACTTTTGACAAAAAATCCCTAACTTTACTTAAACTACTTGTCTTCTACATATTATATTCCTTATATTGAATGCTTAGAAAGAAAGCATTATAGCATTACATTTTGTAGTCTACTTATATTTCTCATAGAGATAGGGATAGCTTATTAACTACATGAATCATGAAACAAGACACACACGTGAGATGCATCCTTCTCTGTTCAACTTACTTCCACACAAATCTTTTTAAGATTACAGAAACCAGAATCAATTCTTGTTTTCTACTTGTCATGGTTCTATGAAACAAAGCTTTTGAGCACTAGACAAATTATATGCATTCTTTTGCTTAAATTTTCATATACTTTATATACAAATATTTTTAAAATATTCTTCAGAACAACTCCAATGTAAAAATTACAAGACAAGGTGTTTCTATGGTATATTCTGTTAAAATCATTTTGTTTATAAGGAATATGTTTGGTTTGAAGACAAGGAGTTTTTCTGGGCTATATGTGATGCCAAAAACCATTGAATATGAAGAACATGATAAGGAGAGCCGAATGATGCACCTAGTATGTATATAGCTAAAAAGTTTATAAAAGATATGCTAAGCGTGTTTGTTGTATGTAAACCAAAACGCAATTGTTTGTAAGGAATTTGTAAAGTTCAGCAGAACTATGCATTTGTTCTGGTGTATGTGGAGTTAAAATCCTTTTTATATACAGAATCTAAAAAGTTCAGCAGCTCCACAACCATTTGTAGTCTACTTATATTTTCTTATAGAGAAAGCTTATTCCACAAATTGTTTGTGGAACTGCTGAAATTTTAATAAGCAAATGGATGCA
The DNA here is from genome assembly GCA_037367305.1 of Phrynocephalus vlangalii. NCBI lineage: Eukaryota > Metazoa > Chordata > Lepidosauria > Squamata > Agamidae > Phrynocephalus > Phrynocephalus vlangalii. The sequence goes on along the minus strand of JAWVWN010004124.1, from coordinate 42,547 downwards.
TATAATTTGTCAACCGTCAAAAGCTTTGTTTAATAGAATTATGAGAAATAGATAACAAGAATTGATTCTGCTTTCTGTAATGTTAAAAAGTTTTTGTGGAAATAAGTTGAACAGAGAAGAAGGATGCATGTCACGTTTTGTGTCCTGTTTCAGTATAAGGACAAAATAATATGATATGTATAGGACATCAAGTGTTTCTATAATTAATAAGCTTTCTCTTTAAGAAATATAAAACACGAACCCGAAGCCGAACCCGAACCCAAATCCTAACCCTAACCCTAACCCGAACCCGAACCCGAACCCGAACCCAAATCCGAACCCTAACTTGAACCCCAACCCAAAACCGAAACCGAACCTGAAAAGGAACCCTAACACTAACCCGAACCAGAACCCTAATCCTAACTTTAATCGTAACGCGAACACTACCCTGAACCTGAGCCTGAACCAGAACCCAAACCCAAACCGAAACCCAAACCCAAACCCTAACCTGAACCCGAACATGAACCTGAACCCAAACCCTAACCCCTAAAGTGAACCCTAAAAACGAACACTACCCCGAACGTAAACCCGAACACTAACCAGAACCCAAACCCAAACCCAAACCCAAACCCAAACCCAAACCCAAAACCTAACCCTAACCCTAACCGTAACCCGAACACGAACACGAACACGAACACGAACACGAACACGAACACTAACACAAACCCCAAACCCAAATCGAAACTCAAACCAGAACCAGAACCAGAACGAGACCCAAACCCAAACCAGAACCAGAACGAGAACCCAAATCCAAACCCTAACCTGAACCCAAACCCTAAATCGAACCCGGACCCGGACGTAGTTCAACTTCGCGTTTTAGGGTTAGGATTCGGGTTTGGGTTAGGGTTAAGTTTCGGGTTCGGGTTCATGTTTGGGTTTGAGTTTGGGTTTGGGTTTGGTTTAGGGTTATTAACCAAACCCAAACCCAAACTCAAACCGAAAACTGAACCCGAACCCGAACCCTAACCCTAACCCAAACCCAAATCCTAACCCTAAAACGCGAAATTGAACTCGAACCTGAACCCGAACCCAAAAACCGAAACCAAACCCAAACCCAAACCCAAACCCTTTTAATATAAATAATCTGAAAAGTTCAGCAGTTCAACAAACATTTGGAGTCTACTTATATTTCTTATAGATAAAGCTTATTAATTACAGACACACTTGATCTGCATGATTTCTCTCATCATACTTTTGACAAAAAATCCCTAACTTTTACTTAAACTACTTGTCTTCTACATATTATATTCCTTATATTTGAATGCTTAGAAAGAAAGCATTATAGCATTACATTTTGTAGTCTACTTATATTTCTCATAGAGATAGGGATAGCTTATTAACTACATGAATCATGAAACGACACACACGTGAGATGCATCCTTCTCTGTTCAACTTACTTCCACCAAATCTTTTTAAGATTACAGAAAACCAGAATCAATTCTTGTTTTCTACTTGTCATGGTTCTATGAAACAAAGCTTTTGAGCAGTAGACAAATTATATGCATTCTTTTGCTTAACTTTTCATATACTTTATATACAAAGATTTTTAAAATATTCTTCCGAACAACTCCAATATAAAAATTAGAAGACATGGTGGTTCTACGGTATATTCGGTTAAAAAACATTTTGTATATAGGGAATATGTTAGGTTGAAGACAAGGAGTTTTTCTGGGCTATATGTGTGCCAAAAACCATTGATATGAAGAACATGATAAGGAGAGCCGAATGATGCACTTAGTATGTATATAGCTAAAAAGTTTATAAAAGAGATGCTAAGCGTGTTTGTAGTATGTAAACCAAAAACCCTTTGTTTGTAAGGAATTTGTTAAGTTCAGCAGAACTATGCATTCTGTTCTGGTATATGTGAAGTTAAAATCCTTTTTATATACAGAATCTGAAAAGTTCAGCAGTTCCACAATCAATTTGTAGTCTTCTTATATTTCTTATAGAGAAAGCTTATTCCACAAATTGATTGTGGAACTGCTGAAATTTTCATAAGCAAATGGATGCATAAAATTTGTAAACAGAACAAAAGCTTTGTTTAATAGAATTATGAGAAATAGATAACAAGACTTGATTCTGCTTTCTGTAATGTTAAAAAGTTTTGGGTGGAAGTAAGTTGAACAGAGAAGAAGGATGCATGTCACGTGTGTGTCCTGTTTCAGTATAAGGACAAAATAATATGATATGTATAGGACATCAAGTGTTTCTATAATTAATAAGCTGTCTCTTTAAAAAATATAAAACCCGAAACCGGAACCCGAACCCGAACCGTAACACTAACCTGTAACCCGAACCCAAATCCGAACCCTAACCTGAACCCAAACCCGAAACCGAAACCGAACCTGAAAAGGAACCCTAACACTAACCCGAACCAGAAGCCTAATCCTAACTTTAATCCTAACGCGAGCACTACCCTGAACCTGAACCTGAAACCAGAAACCCAAACCCAAACCCAAACCCAAACCCAAAGCCTAACGTGAACCCGAACATTAACCTGAATCCTAACCTTAATCCTAAAGTGAACCCTAAAGCGAACACTACCCCGAACGTGAACCCGAACACTAACCAGAACCCAAACCCAAAGCCAAAGCCAAACCCAAACCCAAACCCAAAACCTAACCCTAACCCTAACCGTAACCCGAACACGAACACGAACACGAACCCAAACCCAAATCCAAACTCAAACCAGAACCAGAACCAGAACGAGAACCCAAACCCAAACCAGAACCAGAACGAGAAACCAAATCCAAACCCTAACCTGAACCCAACCCTAAATCGAACCCGGACCCGGACCTAGTTCAACTTCGCGTTTTAGGGTTAGGATTCGGGTTTGGGTTAGGGTTAAGTTTCGGGTTCGGGTTCAGGTTTGGGTTTGAGTTTGGGTTTGGGTTTGGTTTTAGGGTTATTAACCAAACCCAAACCCAAACTCAAACCCAAACCTGAACCCGAACCCGAACCCTAACCCTAACCCAAATCCAAATCCTAACCCTAAAACGCGAAATTGAACTCGAACCTGAACCTGAAACCGAAACCGAAACCAAACCCAAACCCTTTTAATATAAATAATCTGAAGAGTTCAGCAGTTCCACAAACAATTTGGAGTCTAGATATATTTCTTATAGATAAAGCTTATTAATTACAGACACACTTGATCTGCATAATTTCTCTCATCATACTTTGGACAAAAAATGCCTAACTTTACTTAAACTACTTGTCTTCTACATGTTATATTCCTTATATTGAATGCTTAGAAAGAAAGCATTATAGCATTACATTTTGTAGTCTACTTATATTTCTCATAGAGATAGGGATAGCTTAATAACTACATGAATCATGAAACAAGACACACACGTGAGATGCATCCTTCTCTGTTCAACTTACTTCCACACAAATCTTTTTAAGATTACAGAAACCAGAATCAATTCTTGTTTTCTACTTGTCATGGTTCTATGAAACAAAGCTTTTGAGCAGTAGACAAATTTTATGCATTCTTTTGTTTAACTTTTATTATACTTTATATACAAAGTTTTTTAAAATTTTCTTCCGAACAACTCCAATATAAAAATTAAAAGACAAGGTGTTTCTCCGGTATATTCTGTTTTAAAAACATTTTGTATATAGGGAATATGTTAGGTTGAGACAAGGAGTTTTTTCTGGGCTATATGTGATGCCAAAAAACCATTGAATATGAAGAACATGATAAGGAGAGCCGAATGATGCACTTAGTATGTATATAGCTAAAAAGTTTATAAAAGTGATGCTAAGCGTGTTTGTAGTATGTAATCCAAAAACCCTTTGTTTGTAAGGAATTTGTTAAGTTCAGCAGAACTATGCATTTTGTTCTGGTATATGTGAAGTTAAAATCCTTTTTATATACAGAATCTGAAAAGTTCAGCAGTTCCACAATCAATTTGGAGTCTACTTATATTTCTTATAGAGAAAGCTTATTCCACAAATTGATTGTGGAACTGCTGAAATTTTCATAAGCAAATGGATGCATAAAATTTGTCAACAGAACAAAACTTTGTTTAATAGAATTATGAGAAATAGATAACAAGACTTGATTCTGCTTTCTGTAATGTTGAAAAGCTTTGTGTGGAAGTAAGTTGAACAGAGAAGAAGGATGCATGTCACGTGTGTGTCCTGTTTCAGTATAAGGACAAAATAATATGATATGTATAGGACATGAAGTGTTTCTATAATTAATAAGCTGTCTCTTTAAGAAATATAAAACCCGATCCGGAACCCGTTCCCGTACCGTAACACTAACCTGTACCCGAACCCCAAAACCAACCCTAACCTGAAACCCAAACCCGAAAAACCGAAACCGAACCTGAAAAGGAACCCTAACACTAACCCGAACCAGAAGCCTAATCCTAACTTTAATCCTAACGCGAACACTACCCTGAACCTGAACCTGAACCAGAACCCAAACCCAAACCAAACCAAACCCAAAGCCTAACCTGAACCCGAACATGACCTAATCCTAACCTTAATCCTAAAGTGAACCCTAAAGCAACACTTCCCCGAACGTGAACCCGAACATAACCAGAACCCAACCAAAGCCAAAGCCAAACCCAAACCCAAACCCAAAACCTAACCCTAACCCTAACCGTAACCCGAAACACAGAACACGAACACGAACACGAACCCAAACCCAAACGAAACTCAAACCAGAACCAGAACCAGAACGAGAACCCAAACCCAAACCAGAAACCAGAAACGAGAAACCAAATCCAAACCCTAACCTGAACCCAAACCCTAAATCAACCCGGACCCGGACCTAGTTCAACTTCGCGTTTAAGGGTTAGGATTCGGGTTTGGGTTAGGGTTAAGTTTCGGGTTCGGGTTCGGTTTGGGTTTGAGTTTGGGTTTGGGTTTGGTTTAGGGTTATTAACCAAACCCAAAAACCCAAACTAAACCGAAAATGAACTCGAACCCGAACCCTAACCCAAACCCCCAAACCCGAATCCTAACCCTAAAACGCGAACTTGAACTCGAACCTAAACCCCAACCCGAAACCGAAACCAAACCCAAACCCTTTTAATATAAATAATCTGAAAATTTTCAGCAGTTCCCAAAAATTGGAGTCTATTATATTTTTTTATAGATAAAAGCTTATTAATTCAGCACATTGATCTGCATGATTTCTCTCATCATACTTTTGACAAAAATCCCTAACTTTACTTAAACATTGTCTTCTTCATATTATATTCCTTATATTGAATGCTTAGAAAGAAACATTATGCTTTAAACATTTTGTAGTCTACTTATATTTCTCATAGAGAAGGGATTCTTATTAACTACATGAATCAGAAACAAGACACACACGTGTGATCTCCTTTCTGTTAAACTTACTTCCACCACAAATCTTTTTAAAAATTACAGAAACCAGAATCAATCTTGTTTTTACTTGTCATGGTTCTATAAAAACAAAGTTTTGAGCAGTAGAAAAAATTATATGCATTCTTTTGCTTAATTTTCATATACTTTAATACAAGATTTTTAAAATATTCTTCAGAAAACTCCAAATAAAAATTAAAAGACAAGGTTTTCTCCGGTATTTTGTAAAAACATTTTGTATAAGGGAATAGTTAGGTTGAAGACAAGGAGTTTTTCGGGCTATATGTGATGCCAAAAACCATTGAATTGAAGAACATGATAAGGGAGCCGAAGATGCACTTATATTATATACTAAAAAGTTTATAAAAGTGATGCTAAGCGTGTTTGTATATGAATCCAAAAAACCCCTTTTTTTGTTAAGGAATTTGTTGATTCGCAGAACTATGCATTTTTTTTCTGGTGTATGTGAAGTTTAAAATCCTTTTTATATTACAGAATCTGAAAAATTCAGCATTTTCCCCAATCAATTTGGAGTCTACTTTTTATTTCTTATAGAGAAAGCTTATTCCAAAATTGTTGTGGAACTGCTGAAATTTTCATAAGCAAATGGATGCATAAAATTTGTCACTGAACAAAAGCTTGTTTAATAGAATTTTGAGTAATAGATAACAAAACTTGATTCTGCTTTCTGTAATGTTCAAAAGCTTTGGGTGGAAATAAGTTGAACATAGAAGATGGTTTCATGTCAGTGTGTGTCATTTTCAGTATAAGGACAAAAAAATATGATTGAAAAGGACACGAGTGTTTCTATAATTAATAAACTGTTCTTTTAAAAAATATAAAACCCGAACCCAAATCCGAACCCTAACCTGAACCCCCCAAAAACCCAAACCGAACCGAACTGAAAAAAGGGAAACCCCAACCCCTAACCCGACCAGAAGCTAATCCAATTTTTTCCTAACGCCAACACTACCTGAACCTGAAACCCAACCAGAAACCCCCAAACCAAACCCAAAAACCCAAAAACCCCAAAGCCTAACTGACCCGGACATAACCCCGAATCCTAACTTAATCCTAAAGTTTACCCTAAGCAACACTACCCGAACGGAACCCGAACACTAACAAAACCCCAAACCCAAACCCAAAACAACCCAAAACCTAACCCTAACCCTAACCGTAACCCGAACACGGGAAAACGACACGGGAAAACGAACACGATTCCCAAACCCAAATCGAAACCAAAACCAGAACCAGAACCAGGGAAAGAGAACCCAAACCCAACCAAAAAAACCGAACGAGACCCAAATCCAAACCCTAACCTGAACCCAAACCCTAAATCAACCCGGGCCCCACCTAGTTAAACTTCGGTTTTTAGGGTTAGGATTTGGGTTTTGGGTTTGGTTTTTGTTTTGGGTTTGGGTTAAGGTTTGGGTTTGAATTTTGGGTGGGTTTGGTTTAGGGTTTTTAAAACCCAAAAAAAACCAAACCCAAAAAACCGGGAAAACTGAACTCGAACCCGAACCGAACCTAACCGAAAGCCGAATCACCCCTTTTAAAAAGCGAACTTGAACTCGAAACTGAAACCCCAAAACCGGGAAAACCAAACCAAACCCAAAAACCCTTTTAATATAAATTTAAACTGAAAAAATTCAGCTGTTCCACAAACAATTTGGAGTTCTTATATTTCTTATAGATAAGCTTATTAAATTTCAGACACACTTGATCTGCATATTTCTCTCATCATACTTTTGACAAAAACCCCTAACTTTATTTAAAACTACTTGTTTCTACATATTATTTTCCTTATATTGAATGCTTAGAAAGAAAGTTTATAGATTACATTTTTTAGTTTTTTTTTATATTTCTCATAGAGTTTTGGGAATAGCTTATTAACACTGAACTGAAAACAAGAAAACCCACGTGAGATGCATCCTTCTTTTTTAATTTAAATTCCACAAAAAAATCTTTTTAAAAATTACAAAAAACCAGAATCAATTTTGTTTTCTACATGTCATGGTTCTTAAACAAACCCTTTTTTGGCAGTGGGCCAAAATTAATGCATTCTTTTGCTTAATTTTTCTTTATATTTTTATAAAAAAGGGTTTTTTAAAATATTCTTTCAAAACCCAACCCAATATAAAATTAAAAGAAAAGGTTTGTTTCTCCGTTATTCTGTTAAAAAATTTGTATATAGGAATATGTTAGGTTTTGAAGACAAGGATTTTTTCGGGGCTATATTACCCAAAAAACTTGAATATGAAAACATAAAAGGGAGGCCGAATGATGCACTGTATTATTATAGCAAAAAAGTTTATAAAAAGATGCTAAGGTTTTTGTTATGTAAAAAAAAACCCCCTTTTTAAAGGGAATTTGTTAATTTTCACAGAACAGGGAATTTTGTTCTGGTTATGTAATTAAAATCCTTTTTATAACAGAATCTGAAAAGTTCAGCATTTCCACAAAAATTTTGGGAGCTACTTATATTTCTTTAAGAAAGCCTATTCCACAATTAATTGTGAACTGCTGAAAATTTTCATAACAAATGGATGCAAAAAATTTTTAACTGAACAAAAGCTTGTTTAATAAATTTTATGAGAAAATAAAAAAGATTTGGGTCTGCTTTCTGTAATGTTCAAAAGTTTGTGTGGAAGTAGTTGAAAAAAGGGGAAGAAGGATGCTGCACTGTTTGGTCCTGTTTTAGTAAAGGGCAAAATAATATGATTTTTAGGAAAATCAAGTGTTTTTATTTAAATTTTTAAGCCCGTTCTCTTTTAAAAAATATAAAAAACCGGGAAACCCCAAACCGACCCTAACCTGAACCCAAAACCCGAACCCGAAACCGAACGAAAAGGACCCTAACACTAACCGAACCAAAGCCTTTCTAATTTTAACCCTAACCCCAACATTTTTACCCTAAACCTAACCGGGGAACCAAACCCAAACCCAAACCCAAACCCAAACCCAAAGCCTAACGAACCGAACATGAACCTGAATCCTAACCTTAATCCTAAGTGAACCCTAAAGCAAAACCTACCCCCAAAACGTAAAACCGGGAACACTAACCAACCCAAACCCAAACCCCAAAAACCCAAACCCAAACCCAAACCCAAAAACCAAAACCCCACCCAACCGAAACCCGAACACGAACCGAAAACGATCCAAAAACCCAAATCGAATTTCAACCAAACAAGAACCGAACGAAAACCCAAACCCCCCCCAAACCGGGAACGAAAACCAAAATTTCCAAACCCAAACCCTGACCCCAAACCCTAAATAACCCGGACCGGACCATTTAAAACTTCGCGTTTTAGGGTAGGATTGGGGGTTGGGTTAGGGTTAAGTTTGGGGTTCCCGGGTTAGGTTTGGGTTGGTTTGGGGTTTTTAAACCCAAAAACCCAAAACCCCAAAAACTCAAACCGAAAACTGAACTCAAAACACAACCCCTAACCCATCCGAAACCCGATTTCACTAAACACCAAAACGCAATTAACTCAAACCTGAACCGAACCGAAACCGAAACCAACCCAAACAAAATAAAACGAAAGAAGCAGTTCCACAAACAATTTGGAACTATTTATATTTCTTATTCGAGATTAAACTTTTTAAATTACAGAACACACTTATCTGATGGATTTCACTCATAATCCTTTTAAAAAATTCCCTTAAAAAAAAAATTTTTTTTTTAAACTACTTGTTCTTCTACTTTTATTATTTTCCCTTTATATTGATGCTTAGAAAAAAAGCTTTTTTTTATCATTACATTTTGTAGTCTACTTATATTTCTATAAAGATAGGGATGGGCTTTTTAAAAAATACATAATCATGAAACAAGACACCACGTGAAAAGCATCCTGTTTCAATTTACTTCCACACAAATCTTTTTGTTTTACAGAACAGAATCAATTCTTTTTTTTCTACTTGTCATGGTTTTTTTAAAAAACAAACTTTTGAGCATAGACAAATTAGATGCATCTTTTGCTTAACTTTTAAATATACTTTATTTACAAAGATTTTTAAAATATTCTTCAGAACAACTCCATTATAAAAAATTAAAAGTCATGGTGGTTTCTACGGTATATTCTGTTAAAAACACTTTGTATATAAGGGATTGTTAGGTTTTAAAACAAGGAAATTTTTCTGGGCTATATGTGATGCCAAAAACCATGGAATTTTGAAGAAATGATAAGGAGAGCCGAATGATGCACCTTTTGTAATATTTTAATGGCTAAAAAGTTTATAAAAGAATGCTAAGCCCTTGTTTTTTTTATGTAAACCCAAAACCCCTTTTTTTTTTTAAGTTATTTGTTAAGTTCAGCAGAACTTTTGCATTTTGTTCTGGTATATTGAAGTTAAAATCCTTTTTATTTACAGAATCTGAAAAGTTCAGCAGTTCCCCCCAACCAATTTGTAGTCTACTTATATTTTTTATAGAGAAAGCTTATTCCAAAAAATTATTTGTGGAACTGCTGAAATTTTTTATTAAGAAATTTTGGATGAAAAAAGTTTGTCAACTGAACAAAAGCTTTGTTTAATAGAATTATGAGAAATAACAAGACTTGATTCTGCTTTCTGTAATGTTCAAAAGTTTTGTGTGGAAGTAAGTTGAACAGAGAAGAAGGATGCATGTCACGTGTGTGTTCTGTTTCAGTATAAGGACAAAATAATATGATATGTATAGGACATCAAGTGTTTCTATAATTAATTAGCTGTCTCTTTAAGATATATAAAACCCGAACCCGAACCCGAACCCGAACGCTAACACTAACCCGAACCCTAACCCTAACCCGAACCCGAACCCAAATCCGAACCCTAACTTGAACCCAAACCCGAAACCGAAACCGAATTTGAAAAGGAACCCTAAGACTAACCCGAACCAGAACCCTAATCCTAACTTTAATCCTAACACGAACACTACCTTGAACCTGAACCTGAACTAGAACCCAAACCCAAACCCAAACCCAAACCCAAACCCTAACCTGAACCCGAACATGAACCTGAATCCTAATCCTAATCCTAAAGTGAACCCTAAAGCGAACACTACCCCGAACGTGAACCCGAACACTAACCAGAACCCAAACCCAAACCCAAACCCAAAACCTAACCCTAAACCTAACCGTAACCCTAACACGAACACGAACACGAACCCGAACCCGAACACGAACACGAACACGAACCCAAACCCAAACCCAAACTCAAACCAGAACCAGAACCAGACCCAGAACCCAAACCCAAACCATAAACAGAACCAGAACCCAAACCCAAACCCTAACCTGAACCCAAACCCTAACTCGAAGCCGGACCCGGACCCTAACGCTAACCCTAAACCAAACCCGAACCCAAACTCAAACCCTAACCTGAACCCGAACCCGAACCCGAACCCTAACCCAAACCCGAATCCTAACCCTAAAACGCGAACCTGAACTCGAACCTGAACCCGAAACATAAACCGAAACCAAACCCAAACCCTTTTAATATAAATAACCTGAAAAGTTTAGCAGTTCCACAAACAATTTGGAGTCTACTTATATTTCTTATAGATAAAGCTTATTAATTACACACTTGATCTGCATAATTTCTCTTATCATACTTTTGAGAAAAAATGCCTAACTTTACTTAAACTACTTGTCTTCTACATATTATATTCCTTATATTGAATGCTTAGAAAGAAAGCATTATAGCATTACATTTTGTAGTCTACTTATATTTCTCATAGAGATAGGGATAGCTTATTAACTACAAGAATCATGAAACAAGACACACACGTGAGATGCATCCTTCTCTGTTCAACTTACTTCCACACAAATCTTTTTAAGATTACAGAAACCAGAATCAATTCTTGTTTCTACTTGTCATGGTTCTATGAAACAAAGCTTTTGAGCAGTAGACAAATTATATGCATTCTTTTTCTTAAATTTCATATACTTTATATACAAAGATTTTTAAAATATTCTTCAGAACAACTCCAAAATAAAAATTAAAAGACAAGGTGTTTCTTACGGTATATTGTGTATACCAAAGATTTTTAAAATATTCTTCAGAACAACTCCAATATAAAAATTACAAGACAAGGTTTTTTCTCTCGGTATATTGTGTTAAAAACAATTTGTATATAAGGAATATGTTAAAGGGTTTTGTAGACAAGAAGTTTTTCTGGCTATATGTGATGCCAAAAACCATTGAATATGAAAACATAATAAGGAGAGCCGAATGATGCACTTGCTATGTATATAGCTGAAAAGTTTATAAAAGTGAGCTAAGCGTTTGTTGTATGTAATCCAAAAACCCTTTGTTTGTAAGGAATTTGTTAAGGTCAGCAGAACTATGCATTTTGTTCTGGTGTATGTGAAGTTAAAATCCTTTTTATAAACAGAATCTGAAAAGTTCAGCAGTTCCACAATCAATTTGTAAATCTACTTAATTTCTTATAGAGAAAGCTTATTCCACAATTGATTGTGGAACTGCTGAATTTTCATAAGCAAATGGATGCATAAAATTTGTCAACTGCACAAAAGCTTTGTTTAATTGAATAATGAGAAATAGATAACAAGACTTGAAATTTTGCTTCTGTAATGTTTTAAAAGTTTGTGTGGAAGTAAGTTGAAACAGAGAAGAAGGATGCATGTCACGTTTTGTGTCCTGTTTTTCAGTATAAGTACAAAATAATATGATATGTATAAAGGGCATCAAGTGTTTTCTATAATTAATAAGCTGTCTCTTTAAGAAATATAAAACCCGAACCCGAACCCGATCCCGAACGCTAACACTAACCCAAACCCTAACCCTAACCCGAACCCGAACCCAAATCCGAACCCTAACTTGAACCCAAACCCGAAACCGAAACCGAACCTGAAAAGGAACCCTAACCCTAACCCTAACCCTAACCCTAACCCTAACTTTAATCCTAATGCGAACACTACCCTGAACCTGAACCTGAACCAGAACCCAAACCCAAACCCAAACCCAAACCCAAACCCTAACCTGAACCCGAACATGAACCTGAATCCTAACCCTAATCCTAAAGTGAACCCTAAAGCGAACACTACCCCGAACGTGAACCCGAACACTAACCAGAACCCAAACCCAAACCCAAACCCAAAACCTAACCCTAAACCTAACCGTAACCCTAACACGAACCCGAACCCGAACCCGAACCCGAACCCGAACACGAACACGAACCCAAACCCAAACCCAAACTCAAACCAGAACCAGAACCAGACCCAGAACCCAAACCCAAACCATAAACAGAACCAGAACCCAAACCCAAACCCTAACCTGAACCCAAACCCTAACTCGAAGCCGGACCCGGACCCTAACGCTAACCCTAAACCAAACCCGAACCCAAACTCAAACCCTAACCTGAACCCGAACCCGAACCCGAACCCTAACCCAAACCCGAATCCTAACCCTAAAACGCGAACCTGAACTCGAACCTGAACCCGAAACCATAAACCGAAACCAAACCCAAACCCTTTTATTATAAATAACATGAAAATTTTAGCAGTTCCACAAACTATTTGGAGTCTACTTATATTTCTTATAGATAAAGCTTATTTATTACACACTTGATCTGCATAATTTCTCTTATCATACTTTTGAGAAAAAATGCCTAACTTTACTTAAACTATACTTGTCTTCTTTCATAATATATTCCTTATATTGAATGCTTAGAAAGAAAGCATATACATTACATTTTGTAGTCTACTTATATTTCTCATAGAGATAGGATAGCTTATTAACTACATGAATCATGAAGCAGACACACACTGTGAGATCATCCTTCTCTGTTCAACCTTACTTCCACACAAATCTTTTTAAGATTACAGAAACCAGAATCAATTCTTGTTTTCTACTTGTCATGGTTCTTTTAAACAAAGCTTTTGAGCAGTAGAACAAATTAGATGCATTCTTTGCTTAACTTTTCATATACTTTATATACAAAGATTTTAAAATATTCTTCAGAACAACTCCATTATAAAAATTACAAGTCATGAGTGTTTTCTACGTATATTCTGTTAAAAACACTTTGTATATAAGGAATATGTTAGGTTGAAGACAAGGAATTTATTCTGGCTATATGTGATGCCAAAAACCAATGAATATGAAGAACATGATAGGAGAGCCGAATGATGCACTTAGTATATATAGGCTAAAAGTTTATAAAAGAGATGCTAAGCGTGTTTGTTGTATGTAAACCCAAAACCCTTTCTTTGTAGATTATTTGTTAAGTTCAGCAGAACTATGCATTTTGTTCTGGTATATGTGAAGTTAAAATCCTTTTTATATACAGAATCTAAAAGTTCAGCAGTTCCCACAACCAATTTGTAGTCTACTTATATTTCTTATAGAGAAAGCTTATTCCACAAATTGATTGTGGAACTGCTGAAATTTTCATAAGCAAATGGATGCATAAAGTTTGTCAACTGAACAAAAGCTTTGTTTAATAGAATATAAAAAATAACAAGACTTGATTCTGCATTCTGTAATGTTCAAAAGTTTTGTGGGAAGTAAGTTGAACAGAGAAGAAGGATGCATGTCACGTGTGTGTCCTTTTTTCAGTATAGGACAAAATAATATGATATGTATAGGACATCAAGTTTTTCTATAATTAATAAGCTGTCTCTTTAAGAAATATAAAACCCGAACCCAAATCCGAACCCTAACCTGAACCCAAACCCGAAACCGAAACCGAACCTAAAAAGGGAACCCTAACAATAACCCGAACCAGAAGCCTAATCCTAACTTTAATCCTAACGCCAAACCACACCCTGAACCTGAACCTGAACCAGAAACCCAAACCCAAACCCAAACCCAAACCCAAAGCCTAACCTGAACCCGAACATGAACCTGAATCCTAACCTTAATCCTAAAGTGAACCCTAAAGCGAACACTACCCCGAACGTGAACCCAAACACAAAACCCAAACCCAAAACCCAAACCCAAACCCCAACCCAAACCAAACCCAACCCTAACCGTAACCCGAACACGAACACAACCGAACACGAACACGACCCCAAAACCCAAATCGAAACTCAAACCAGAACCAGAACCAGAACGAGAACCCAAACCCAAACCAGAACCAGAACGAGAACCCAAATCCAAACCCTAACCTGAACCCAAACCCTAAATCGAACCCGGACCCGGACCTAGTTCAACTTCGCGTTTTAGGGTTAGGATTCGGGTTTGGGTTAGGGTTAAGTTTTCGGGTTCGGGTTCAGGTTTGGGTTTTGGTTTAGGGTTTTTAAACCCAAAACCCCAAACCCAAACTCAAACCGAAAACTGAACTCGAACCCGAACCCTAACCCTAACCTGAACCCGAACAAGAACCTGAAGCCTAACCCAAATCCTAAAGTGAACACTACCCCGAACGGGAACCCGAACACTAACCAGAACCCAAACCCAAACCCAAACCCAAAAATCAAAACCTAAACCTAACCGTAACCCTAACACAAACACCAACCCTAACCCGAACCCGAACCCGAACACGAACACGAAACACACGAACCCAAACCCAAACCCAAACTCAAACCAGGACCAAAACAGAACCAGAACCCAAAACCCAAACCAGAATCAGAACCAGAACCCAAACCCAAACCCTAACCTGAACCCAAACCCTAACTCGAAGCCGGACCGACCATAACGCTAACCCTAAACCAAACCCGAACCAAACTCTAACCCTAACCTGAACCCGAACCCGAACCCTAACCCTAACCCAAACCCGAATCCTAACCCTAAACGCGAACTTGAACTCGAACCTGAACCCGAACCTGAACCCAACCCGAAACCGAAACCAAACCCAAACCCTTTTAATATAAATAATCTGAAAAGTTCTGCAGTTCCACAACAAATTTGGAGTCTACTTATATTTTCTTATAGATAAAGCTTATTAATTACAAGACACACTTGATGTGCATGATTTCTCTCATCATACTTTGAGAAAAAAATCCTAACTTTACTTAAACTACTTGTCTTCTACATATTATATTCCATTTTATTGAATGCTTAGAAAGAAAGCATTAAGCATTAAAATTTTGTAGTCTACTTATATTTCTCATAGAGATAAAGGGGTAGCTTATTAACTACATGAATCATGAAGCAAGACACACACGTGAGATGCATCCTTCTCTGTTCAACTTACTTCCACACAAATTTTTAAGATTACAGAAACCAGAATCAATTCTTGTTTTCTACTTGTCATGGTTCTTTTAAACAAAGCTTTTGAGCAGTAGACAAATTAGATGCATTCTTTTGCTTAACTTTTCATATACTTTATATACAAAATTTTTTAAATATTCTTCAGAACAACTTCCCATATAAAAATTACAAGTCATGGTGTTTCTACGTATATCTGTAAAAAACACTTTGTATATAAGGAATATGTTAGGTTGAAGAAAGGAATTTTTCTGGCTATATTGAATGCCAAAAACCATGGAATATGAAGAACATGATAAGGAGAGCCGAATGATGCACTTAGTATAATATGGCTAAAAAGTTATAAAAGAGATGCTAAGCGGTTTGTTCTATGTAAACCCAAAACCCTTTCTTTGTAAGTTATTTGTTAAGTTCAGCAGAACTATGCATTTTGTTCTGGTATATGTGAAGTTAAAAATCCTTTTTATATACATAATCTGAAAAGTTCAGCAGTTCCACAACCAATTTGTAGTCTACTTATATTTCTTATAGAGAAAGCTATTCCACAAATTATTTGTGGAACTGCTGAAATTTTCATAAGCAAATGGATGCATAAAATTTGTCAACTGAACAAAAGCTTGTTTAATATAATTATGAGAAATAACAAGACTTGATTCTGCTTTCTGTAAAATGTTCAAAAGTTTTGTGTGGAAGTAAATGAACAAGAAAGAAGGATGCATGTCACGTGTGTGTTCTGTTTCAGTATAAGGACAAAATAATATGATATGTATAGGAACATCAAGTGTTCTATAATTAATTAGCTGTCTCTTTAAGATATATAAAACCCGAACCCGAACCCGAACCCGAACGCGAACACTAACCCGAACCCAAACCCAAACCCAACCCGAACCCTAAATCCGAACCCTAACTTGAACCCAAACCCGAAACCGAAACTGAATTTGAAAAGGAACCCTAACACTAACCCGAACCAGAACCCTAATCCTAACTTTAATCCTAACACGAACACTACCCTGAACCTGAACCTGAACTAGAACCCAAACCCAAACCCAAACCCAAACCCAAACCCAAACCCCAAACCCCAAACCCATGAACCTAAATCCTAACCTAATCCTAAAGTGAACCCAAAAGCAAACCCACAAACCCCAACGTGAACCCGAACACAAACCCCAAACCAAACCCCAAAACCCAAAAACCCCAAAACCTAACCCTAAACCTAACCGAACCCTAACACGAACACAACCGAACCCGAACCCGAACACAAAAAACGAACCCCCCAAAACCCCAAAACCCCAAAACCCCAAAAACTCAACCAGAACCAGAACCAGACCCAGAACCCAACCCAAACCAAAACAAACCAGAACCCAAACCCAAACCCCTAACCTGAACCCAAACCCTAACTCGAAGCCGGCCCCGGGACCCTAACGCCAAAACCCTAACCAAACCCAACCAAACACAAACCCTAACCAAACCCAAAACCCCCCGAACCCCAACCCTAACCCAAACCCGAACCCAACCCCCAAAAGGAATTGAACCGAACCTGAACCCAAACCCAAACCAAACCAAACCCAAACCCCCCTTTTAATAAAATAACTAAAAAGTTAGCATCCACAAAAATGGGTTACTTTTTTTTCTTAAATAAACTTTTTTTAATTAAAACACTTTGTTTGGCTTTTCCTATCTTTCTTTTGAAAAAAAAATCCTAACTTTACTTAAAAATTGTCTTTCTTTTTATTTTCCCTTTATTTGAATGCTTAGAAAAAAGAATTTACTTTACATTTTTTAGTCTACTTATATTTCTCATGAGATGGGTTCTTAAAATCATGAACAAAAACAAGACCACCGTGGATGACCCTTCTCTTTAAATTACCCAAAAATTTTTTTTTAAGTTCAAAAAACCAGAATAATTTTGTTTTTTTGTATTTTTTTTAAAAAAAAGTTTACTAAAAAAAATTAATGCATTTTTTTTAACTTTTATTTTTAAAACAAAGTTTTTTAAAAATATTCTTCAAACAACCAAAATAAAAATTTAAAGGAAAAGGTTTTTTCGGTTATTGGGTTAAAAAATTTTTTAAAAATAAAAAAATAAAAAAAAATTTTAAAGAAAAGGTTTTCTCATTTGTGAAAAACTTTTGTTTTAAGAATTTTAGAGAAAGGATTTTTTTAAAAATTGGAAAAAAATTTTAAAAAAAATAAGGGGGGGGGGGGGGGGGGGGTGTAAAAAAATTTTTTGGTTTTTTAAGTTCGCAAACATGCATTTTGTTTGGATATTAATTAAAACCCTTTTTTAATACAAAACAAAAGTTCAGCAGTTCCACAACCAATTTGTGTTATTTATATTTTTTTAAGAAAAATTTTTCCCCAAAAAAATTTTTGTGGAACTGCTGAAATTTTCAAAGAAAAGGGATCAAAATTTGTCAATAAAAAAAACTTTTTTTAATAAATTTATGAGAAAAAAAACTTTTTTGCTTTCGTAATTTAAAAAGTTTTGTGTGGAAGTAATTAAAAAAGAAAGGGGACTTTCCCGTGTGTTTTCGTTTCTTGGACAAAAAAAATTATGAAAAAGGACATCAAGTGTTTCTAAAAAAAATTTAGCGTCTCTTTAAATTATAAAAACCCGAACCGAACCCAAACCCCCCGGTAACACAAAAACCCAACCCAACCCAACCCCCCCCCCCAAAACCCCCAAAATTCCGAACCCAACAAACCCCCCAAACCCAAAAACCAAAACCCCAAATTTTTAAAAAAGGGAAAAACCCCCCCAAAAAAAATAACCCAAACCCCAAAACCCCCAAAAAACCCAAAAATTTAAATCCAAAACGAAAAAACCCCTGAACCTAAACCTGAAAAAAACCCCCAAAAAACCCCAAACCCAAACCCCCCCCAAAAACCCCCTAACCTGAAAAACAAACGAACCAACCCAATCCTAAAGTGAACCTTTAAAGGGGAACCACCCCCCCGAAGTAAACCCGAACCAACCAAACCCCCAAACCCAAACCCAAAAAACCCCCAAAAACCAACCCAAAAAACCCAACCCCCAACCCTAAAAACGAACCCCAACCCAAACCCCGAACCCGAACCGAACCCAAAAACCCAAAAAAAAACCCAAACTAAAACCAGAACCAAAAACCAGCCAAACCCAAAACCCAAAAACCAAAAAAACCAAACCCCAAACCCAAACCCAACCTAACCCCAAACCCTAACCGAAGGGGCCCCGGACCAAACCAAACCCCCAAAAACCAAACCCAAAACCCCAAACTAAAAACCAAACCCCGCCCCCCCAAAACCCCCCGATCCTAACCAAAACGCAAACCCAAAAATAACCTAAACCCAAACAAAACCCCGAAACCAAAACCCAAACCCTTTTTAATTAAAAACCTAAAAAATTTTGGGGTTCCACAAACAATTTGGAGTTCTTAATTTTTATAGATAAAGCTTTTTAATTTACAAAATTGATTGCTAATTTTTTATCAAAATTTTGAAAAAAACCTAATTTACTTAAATATTTCTTCTACTTTTTTCCCTTATATTAATGTTTAAGAAAAAAGTTTATAGTTTAATTTTTGTAGTTCTTATATTTCTCAAGAAGGGGGTAGTTATTAACTACATGAATATGAAAAAACACCCGTAGTCATCCTTCTTGTTAATTAAATTCCACAAAATCTTTTTAATTACAAAACCAAATCAATTTTTGTTTTCTACTTGTCATGGTTCTTAACAAATTTTTTGAGCATAAAAATTTTTTTTAAAATTCTTTTTTTAAAATTTTCTTACTTTTTTAAACAAATTTTTTTAAAAAATTCTTCAAACAACCCAAAAATAAAAATTAAAAAATTTTTTAGGTTTTTGTTTCCAATTTTTTTTAAAATTATTCTTTTTAAAAAAAAAAAACCCTTTTTGAAAAAATTTTTTTAAGGAAATGTTGGTTTAGAAAGGGGTTTTTCTGGGTTATGTGATGCAAAAACCTTTGAATATGAAGAAAATAAGGAGGCCAAGATCACTTTTTTAATAGTAAAAAATTAAAAAAAAGGATGCAAAGCGGTTTTTTTTGTAACCCAAAAAAACCCTTTTTTGAAAGGGAATTTGTTATTAGCAAAAAATATGCATTTTTTTTGGTTATTGAATTTAAAACCTTTTTAATACAAATCTAAAAGTTCACGTTCCACAACAATTTTGTTACTTATATTTCTTAAGAGAAAGTTTTCCAAAATTTTTGGGAATGCTGAAATTTTTAAGAAAATTGGATGCTAAAATTTTCACTAACAAAAGCTTTTTTTAAAATTAAATAATAGAAAATAAAAAGATTTGTTCTGCTTTCTGAATGTTAAAAATTTTTTGGGGAAAAGTTAAAAGAAAAAAGGGCATGTCACGGGGGTTTCCTTTTTCAAAAAAGAAAAATAATATGAATGTATAGGACATCAAGTGTTTCTATAATTAATAAGCGGGTCTCTTTAAGAAATATAAAACCCAAACCCCGAACCCGAACCCGAACCCTAACACTAACCCGAACCCAAACCCAGAACCAAAAATCCGAAAAAAATTTCCAAACCCCTTTAACCCTGAACCCAAATCCGAAAACCGAAACCGAATTTAAAAAGGGAAACCCCTAACACAAACCCCGAACCAGAACCCAAACCCTTTAACTTTAATTCAAACGCAAAACACTACCCTGAACCTGAACCTAAACCTGAACCTAAACCCCAAAACCCCAAAAACCCAAACCCCAAAACCCCAAAAAACCAAACCTGAAACCAAAACATAAACCAAATTCCTTAATCCAAAGTGAAAACCTTTAAAGCGAACACTACCCAAAACGTGAACCCGAACACTAACCAAAAACCCAAAACCCAAACCCAAACCCAAGCCCTAAGCCTAACCCAAACCCCAAACCCCAAACCCAAACCCCGAAAACGAACACAAACCCCCCAAACCCAAAAAAACCCAAAACTAAAACCCCGAAAGGGAACCGAACCAAAAACCGAACCCGAACCAGAACCAAACCCAAACCACCCCCAAAAGAACCAAAAACCCCAACCCCCAAACCCCAAACCCTTTAAACCCCAAACCCCAAACGGGAAACCCCCGGACCCGGACCCAAAACCCCTAACCCTAAACCAAACCCGAACCCAAATTAAAACCCCAAACCTAAAACCCAAAAACCGAAACCCAAACCCCAAACCCAAACATTTTTCCAAAACCTAAAACGCGACCCTGAACTCGCCCCTGAACATGAAATTAAAACCAAAAAAAAAAACCCAAAACCCTTTTAATATAAATAATCGGGAATTCGAAAAGGTTCCCAAAAAACAATTCGTAGTCTACTTATTTTTCTTATAGAAAAAGCTTTTTAAATTACAGAAATTTGGTGCTTGATTTCTCTCATCAAAACTTTTGACAAAAATCCCAACTTTACTTAAATTTACTTGTCTTCACATATTATATTCCTTATATTGAAGCTTAGAAAAAAAGCTTTTATAGCATTCCCTTTTGTAGTCTATTTATATTTCTAATAGAGATGGGGGATAATTATTAACTACATGAATCATGAAACAAGACACACGTGAGATGCATCCTTCTCTGTTCAACTTACTTCCACACAAATCTTTTTAAGATTACAGAAACCAGACTCAATTCTTGCTTTCTACTTGTCATGGTTGTATTATACAAAGCTTTTGAGCAGTAGACAAATTATATGCATTCATTTGCTTAACTTTTCATATACTTTATATACAAAGATTTTTAAAATATTCTTCAGAACAACTCCAATATAAAAATTACAAGACAATGGTGTTTCTACGGTATATTCTGTTAAAAACATTTTGTATATAAGGAATATGTTAGGTTGAAGACAAGGAGTTTTTCTGGGCTATATGTGATGCCAAAAACCACTGAAGAACATGATAGAAGTGCCAAATGATGTCACGTCTGTGTCCTGTTTGAGTATAAGGACTAAATAATATGATATGTATAGGACATCAAGTGTTTCTACAATTAATAAGATCTTTAAGAAATATAAAACCAAACCCGAACCCTAAAACTAACCCTAACCTGCACCCGAACCCAAATCTGAACCCAAATCCGAACCGTAACCTGAACCCAAACCCGAAATCGAAACGAACCTGAAATGGAACCCTAACACTAACCCGAACCAGAACCCTAATCCTAACCTTAATCCTAACGCGAACACTAACCTGAACCTGAACCTGAACCAGATCCCAAACTCAAACCCAAACCCAAACCCTAACCTGAACCCAAACCCTAACTCGAACCCGGACCCGGACCCTAACCCTAACCCTAAACCAAACCCGAACCCAAAATCAAACCCAAACCTGAACCCGAACCCAAACCCTAACACTTACCCAAACCCAAATCCTAACCCTAAAACGTGAACCTGAACTCAAACCTGAAACCGAAACCGAAACCAAACCCAAACCCTTTTAATATAAATAATCTGAAAAGTTCAGCAGTTCCACAAACAATTTGTAGTCTACTTATATTTCTTAAAGATAAAGCTTATTAATTACAGACACACTTGATGTCCATGATTTCTCTCATCATTCTTTTGACAAAAAATCCCTAACTTTACTTAAACTACTTGTCTTCTACATCTTATATTCCTTATATTGAATGCTTAGAAAGAAAGCATTATAGCATTACATTTTGTAGTCTACTTATATTTCCCATAGAGATAGGGATAGCTTATTAACTGCATGAATCATGAAACAAGACACACACGTGAGATGCATCCTACTCTGTTCAACTTACTTCCACACAAATCTTTTTAAGATTACAGAAACCAGAATCAATTCTTGTTTTCTACTTTTCATGGTTCTATTAAACAAAGCTTTTGAGCAGTAGACAAATTAGATGTATTCTTTTGTTTAACTTTTCATATACTTTATATACAAAGATTTTTAAAATATTCTTCAGAACAACTCCAATATAAAAATTACAAGACAAGGTGTTTCTACGGTATATTCTGTTAAAAACACTTTGTATTTAAGGAATATGTTAGGTTGAAGACAAGGAATTTTTCTGGGCTATGTGATGCCAAAAACCATGGAATATGAAGAACATGATAAGGAGAGCTGAAAGATGCACAGTATGTATATAGCTAAAAAGTTTATAAAAAAGATACTAACGCGTTTGTTGTATGTAAACCAAAAACCCTTTGTTTGTAAGGAATTTGTTAAGTTCGCAGAACTTTGCATTTTGTTCTGGTGTATGTGAAGTCAAAATCCTTTTTATATACATAATCTGAAAAGTTCAGCAGTTCCACCCCCAATTTGTAGTCTACTTATATTTCTTATAGAGAATATATTTCTTATAGTAGAGAGAAAGCTTATTCCACAAATTGATTGTGGAACTGCTGAAATTTTCATAAGCAATGGGATGCATCATAATTTTTAACGCCATAAGCTTTTTCTAAATAGAATTATGAGAAATAGAACAAGACTTGATTTGCGTTCTGGTAATCGTAAAAAGTTTTGTGTGGAAGTAAGTTGAACAGAGAAGAAGGATGCATGTCACGTTGTGTGTCCTGTTTGAGTATTAAGGACAAATTAATATGATATGTATTTAGGACATCAAGTGTTTCTATAATATTAATAAGCTGTCTCTTTAAGATATATAAAACCCGAACCCGAACCCGTAACCGAACACCTAATACACTTACCCGAACCCTAACCAGAACCCAAATCCGAACAACAAATCGATCAACCTAACCTTGAACCCAAAATCGAAACCGAAACGAAACCTGAAATGGGTAACCCTAACACTATACCCGAACCAGATATCTATATCCTAACACTTTAAGTACTAACGCGAACATTACCTGAACCTGTACCTGATTCCTGAACTGACCAGAACCCAAAACAAACCAAACCCAAACCCTATCTGAAAACCGAATCATGAACCTGAATCCTAACCTAATCTAAAGTGACCTTAAGCGAACACTACCCCGAACGTGAACCGAACACTATAACCAGAACCCAAAACCCAAAAACCCAACCCAAGACCTAACCTAACCCTACACCCTAACCAAACCGAACCCGAATACGAACCGAACCCAAACCAAAATCCAAACTCAAACCGAAACCGAAACCAGAACCAGAACCCAAACCAAACCAGAACCGAACTGAACCCAAACCCAAACCAGAATCCAGAACCAGAACCAAAGCCAAACCTAACAGGAAACCCTTGACCCGGGACCCTACCCACCCTAAACCAAACCCCGAAAACCAAAATCAAACCCAAACCTGACCGAACCCAACCCTAACCCTAACCACAAACACGAATCTAAACCTTAAAACGCGACCCTGAACGACCCTGACATGGAAATTGAAAACCGAAAACCAAACCCAAACCCTTTTAATATAAAATAATTGAAATCAGCAGTTCCAAAAACAATTCGAGTCTACTTATATTTCTTATAGATAAAGCTTATTAAATTACAGACACAATTGATGTGCTTGATTTCTCTCATTACTTTTGACAAAAAATGCCTAAGTTATTAACTACTTGTCTTCTAATATTATTTTCTTATATGAATGCTTAGAAAAGAAAGCAGTATAGCATTACATTTTGAGTTACTTAATATTTCTCATAGAGTAGGGATAGATTATTTACTACATGAATCATGAAAACAAGTCACACACGTGCAGTGCATTCCTTCTCTGTTCAACTTACTTCCACACAAATCTTTTTAAGATTACAGAAACCAGACCTCAATTCTTGCTTTCTACTTGTCATGGTTGTATTATACAAAGCTTTTGAGCAGTAGACAAATTATATGCATTCTTTTGCCTTAACTTTTCATATTCTTTATATACAAAGATTTTTAAAAATTTCTTCAGGAAAACTCCAATATAAAAATTACAAGACAAGGTGTTTCTTCGGTATATTCTCGTTAAAAATCATTTGTATATAAGGAATATGTTAGGTTGTAGACAAGGAGTTTTTTGGGTATAAGTGATGCCAATAACCACTGAAATATGAAGAACATGATTTGAAGTGCCAAATGATGCTCGTCTGTGTCCTGTTGATTATAAGGACTAAATTAATAGGGATATGTTATAGGACATAAGTTCTACAATTAATAAGCTGTCTCTTTAAGAATATAAAACCCAAACCGAACCCTAAAACTAACCCTAACTGCACCCGAACCCAAATTGAACCCATTATTACCGAACCGTACCTTGAACCCAAACCCGAATCGAAATCCGAACTGAAATGGATCCTAACATAACCGAACCAGTAAACCCTTATCCTAACCTTTATCCTAACTGCGAGACACTAACCTGAACCTGAACCTGAACAGATCCCAAACTCAAACCCAACCAAACCCTAACCTGACCCAAACCCTCTAATCTCGAAACCCGGACCCGGACCCTAACCCTAACCCTTAACAAACCCGGAACCCAATATCAACCCAAACCTGAACCGAACCCAAACCCCTAACACTACCAAACCCTTATTCGTACCTTAAAACGCGAACTGAAACTCAAACCTGAAACCGAAAACCGAAAACCGAAAAAACCGAAACCAAACCCTTTTACTATAAAATAATCTGAAAAGTTCAGCAGTTCCACAAACAATTTGTAGTTACTTATATTTCTTATAGTAAAGCTTATTAATTACAGATCACACTTGATGTCCATGATTTCTTCAGCATACTTTTGGAAAAAAAATCCCTAACTTTACTTTAACTATTGTCTTCTACATCTTATATTTCCTTATATGAATGCTTAAGATAGAAAGCATTATAGCTTGACATTTTTAGTATACTTATATTTCCCATAGAGATAGGGATAGTCTTATTAACTACTGGATCATGAAACAAGACACACACGTGAGATGCATCCTTCTCTGTTCAACTTACTTCCACCACAAATCTTTTTAAGATTACCAGAACCAGAAGCAATCTTGGTTTTCTATGTAAAGGTTATATGGTAAACAAAGCTTTTGAGGCTGTAGACATATATAATTGAGTATTCTTTTGTTTAACTTTTCTATAATTTATATAACAAAGATTTTTAAATATTCTTCAGGCAACAATCCAGTATAAAAATTACAAGAAAAGGTTGTTTCTACGGTATATTTGCTTATGAAATTTTGTATATAAGGACTACTTTCGGTTTTGCCTGCTTGTTTTTTGGGGCCCGGGCGGGTTTTAAAAAAACTGTCCCAGGGGGCTTGGAAAGTTACCAGTTTGATTACAAACAGACTTTTTGATGCCTGCTTTGTCTAATTATATCCCGGGGGTAAGAGAGCAAAAAAACTCAGCCAATGGGTTTTGGACTGGAATTATCCTGATTCAACACACATCGCCCAGCTCTACAGGTTCGAGAAAGCCCCCAGACGACGGGGGAAAAAAAAATGCGTCAGGATCTAGAAGGGAAAGAAGAGACTCTCTCCTCCCAAATCAAGATTCATGAAGGAACGGTTTAATGGGGACGGGAGCTAGTAGAAATAAGAGAACAAACAGGACGTGATACATAGAAGGGGGGGGGCCCTTTTCCCAAGGATCTCCAAACGCTAAACAGATTTTATTACATGAAATAAAGTCAAATGGACACGGCTTATAATTTGGCAGGAAAATTTTTTTAAAAATCGGGGAGATACGTTGTACGGAAATGAAACTCTAAATTAACTCTCAAAGCAGGCTTTACTCAAAACTAATATTTAAACTGACTTTATTGAGATTATTTCCCGGAGGCAGAAGTCAAAAGAATATTTTGTTATTCAAAAGAAGGGGGCATCATTAAAAAAGGAGTTTAACCTGGTTCAAATCCTTTCTGCCCAAACAATAACGACACGATTTGGAGGGGAGTTCATTATCTGGGCAAATAAGAGGTGGGGCCCCAAAACCAGTGATAGTAAATTTGCTTTTTATGTAAATTTTAAAAGCGTCTTATGTCTTCAATTAAGCCAATCCTAATATTCCCGAAAAAGAAAATGAACTGTGCAAGTTTTTCAAGATTTTTCTAAAGAAAAATGCTGGGTTGGCGTAAAACGATGAGCCATCCCCAATCTTTTTAAGGAAGAACAACTATCGCCATTCTTGGGGGAAACCCCCCTTTTTTTTAAAGTTTGGAAAGGCTCTGTTTAACACAAATATTACTCTCTAGAAGAAGGGCCCGGGATCTTCTTGAAGAAAGGAACATTAAAAAGACGGGCTCAGGCTGTCTTTCTCCCCGGGAACTTCTATGGCAACAAACAGGACAGTGGATTTCTCTCTTTTTACTCCGACTCAGGAATCTTTTGATGAAGATGAAGAAAATTTGAAACTCATTTAAAATTTTCTCTCTCTCTTTCCCCTCTCTCACCTCTATCATTCCCCCTTTTTTTTTCTTCTTTTACTCTTCTCCCCCCTTTCCCTTCCATTTCCTTCCCCCTCCCCCCCCCCTTTTTTGTTTTTTTTCTTCCTTTTTCCAATTTTAATTTTTGTTTTTGGGGTGGTTTTTTTTCCATTATCCCTTTCTTCCCTTCCCCCTCCTTCCTCCCTTCTCTTTTTTGTTTTTGTTTTTTTTTTGTTTGTTTTTTTTTTTGGGGTTTGGGGGTGGGGGTTTAGGGGGTGGTTTAAAGGGGGGGAAATAAACTTATAGGGAATTTACATAAAAACGCTACTTAAGACCTATGAGATCAGGCTGGCTATGTCTTTTGGACGACTCTCCCTCCATCCCCTGGATGCACATGTAAACAGTATGATACGGGTGGTTGGGAGAAAAAATTGTTTTTTAGGGTGGGGGATTAGATTTATTTTAGTTTTTTTTTATAATTGATGGTTTTTTTAACTTTTGTAGCACAAGGGGGACCATTCCAGAATATTAAACTAAAAGAAATGGGTTATGGAAAAGTTTATAAAATAAGACGTTGATGAAAAAGGGTTTCGGGGGTCATTTTTGAAGAAAAGAATCGAAGCGATGATCAAGGCACAAATAGATATTGCCTTTCTGCAAGAGACCATAAAATAGGGGATGGTATAATGAATTAAAATTCCCAAAAATTTTGGGGATATTTATGAAAAAGCTTTGGCACATCTAAAGAAAAGGGGGGGTTGCCATTATAATCTAAAGGGAATTGTGAATGTGTGTTGAAAATGTGGTAAAGATCAGAAGGTAGTTATATAATTATTGAAAGTTTCATGGGGAAAGACATATACTTTGGTTTAATCTGTATGACCAAACGTTAAAAGGCCGCTTTTTACAATTTTCCTTTGGGATCAGATTGTTTTGGGTTTAAAAGGGGGGGTATTAATAATGGCGGGGGGATTTCAAATGGCCCTTTTGATAAAATTAAAAAAACGGTATGTAAAAAGAAGGGAGTGGAGGACAAACAACAACCTACAAAGTTTATAAATAAAAACAATTGAAGGATTTTCTGGAGAGAACTGAAAGGAGATGAATTAAATACACCTTTAACTCCAGTCCCACAAAACCTATTCTGGGGATAGTTTTTGGGTGTTTGTTTCACAAAGCCTAATACCCAAGAAAAATTTAATACCAAATTGAATCATAAAAACATTTTGACATGCTTAATGTCGATTGATTTAGCAACAATAAAAAATTATAGAGAGCAAAAAAGGGGAGAATGAATTTAAAAATATTCAACATCAAAAGGGTGGAAAAGGTTAAAAAAGATTGGTTGGAAACTTGGATTTTATAAAGGGGGTAGCCAAACGCCAATAAATTTTGGGGACACCTGAAGGGGTTTAGCTAGGGCCTTATCAAAAAAGAAATATTAAACCTAAAAACAGGAAAAAAAACTCAAAAAAAGGGAAAAATTTAGAAAAATTAATAGCAGATTTTAGAACCCCAAATTTCTTTCTTACTAAGGATAATAAGTATGGGGTGATTGAAGAAAGGGAAAAAAAAAGAGTTAGAAGAATCTAGATTCCCAACAAAACAAAAGGAATTTCTGTACCCTACAAGAAATTTTTTTAAATTTTTCAGCAACAAAAAAAACAAAAAAACTTTTAGCAGTTAGCACAAAAAAAAAGACGACAAGAATACATAGGGATTATAAAGACTCCTCAGGTAGACATGCCACAAATGAAAGAAGTTGTTAGCTATACAATGAGTTTTATCAGTGTTATACACTGCAAAAATAAACCTAAGGAGGATATAGAAAGGTACATCACAAGAATTTAAAGAGGGTCTTGGACAGGAGATATGCTGGAAAGGGAAAAGCCTATTACAGACAAGGGGGATTAGCGAGGTAATAACAACTAAAGAAAAATAAAAACGCCCGGAGTGGACGCTCGGGGACCTAAAATTTTACAAACTTTTTAAAGCATATTATACTAAATTAAAGAAAACTATATAAAAATTTTGGAATTTGGGGAACAAATCCGAGATCTTGGACCATTCTTTAACTATTTTTTAAATTTCCAACTAATAAAAATTTAATGGATATTGGGGGGGTAAAAGACCAATATCCTTTTTAAATCAAGATGCTAGATTTTCACAAACAAATTTTGGCTAAAAGAATGAATAAATTTATTCTTAATATATTTTAAAGGGGGGGGTCCCAAATTTGGGTTTTTTCAAAGGTTTGAAATGGCAAATATTATTAGAAGGAATTGATTGTTCTTTTGAAAAAGGGATGTTATCTTAGATCTTTTTAAAAACTTTTGATTGTTTCAATGGCCCACATTAAAAAAAAATTGTTAAAAAAATGGGGTTTGGGAAAACTTTTTGGGGGTATTAATTCAACTATATTCAACGGGCACTTCTCAATAATTTATGATGGATGGCTGACAAATCACCTAGGCCGAGGAACTAGACAAGGATGTCTCTTTCTCAGTCCCCTTTTTTTTATTGTTATAAGGGGTCTGGGAAATGCCATAAGGGACGATAAATCTATTAAAGGGATAGGGAAAGATTTGGGGGAACCCAAAAAACAGTTTATTGCGGACGATGCTCTTTTGACTATTGTAAAACCCAATAGAGAATATTCAGAGTAAAACTATTAGAAGAATTTGGAGGAATAACGGGGTTATGTGTAAACTGGCAAAAACAGAGAGTTTATTGTTCAATTAGGAAAACATGATTAAAGAAGATGAAAAATCTGGGCTTAAACCGGGAAAAAAAACATTAAATATCTAAGGGGTTAGAACTTTCCTTTAAAAGGGAAATTTTCTAAAACAAAGAAAGAAATATTTCGAAAAATTTGTAGAAAGATGAAAAAAAAAAATTATTATCCCACTCTAAATAAAATTTTCCCTGGTTTGGCAGAATTGCATTGATAAAAATGAAAAAAACTTCAAAAATTAACTTTATTTTTAAATGTAAACCCGTTCAGTTTTTAGAAAAGGAAATTAAAAAAAATCCAAGACATGTTAAATAGGTTTTGGGAATGCGGGAAAAAATAAGATAAATAAAAGTTTGGTTTAGTCTCAGAAAGAAGGGGGAATAGGGATTACCAATATAAAAATTTTTTTAAGCTATTCCAAATTAGTTCTTTGGGGAAAATTTTTTTTAAACCACAGAAAAAAAAATATGGGGGGAGCAAGAGTCTTGGATAAAAAGGGGGGGAAATAACACACTTTTATTCACGGAAGTTAAAAACAAAGTAAAGATGACAACCCCTATTGAATAGTTTAATTGTTACATGGAGAAAAATTTTAGGAAAATCTTGTCTCCGAAGGGCCCCCCGGGGGCTTTATTTTAACTGACTGGAAGCTTTCCAGCAACTTGAAGCTTTATTTGGAGTTATTTAAAATTAGAAACAGCTAGACAAAAGGGAAATTGGGATCTAAAAGATTAAAACAATTCGGGATATAAAAAATATTTTCCCACCCAGTGATTTAACAGGGTTTTAAATATATTCAACTGGAAAATGGATGAAGGACGGGGGAAAAAAAGAAATAATCAAATCAGAGAATGCACAAAATTGAACATTTCCTATTTCGCTTGAGGGAACAGAAAATTCAAAAAAGAATAAAAAAACACGTAAAATATTAAAAATTAGGAGAATTATCGAAATGAAGAGTTAAACACCTTGAGAGAGTTTGGAACCAAGACCTTATTTTACGATCGAGAAAAAAGGGACTGGAAGAAAATTTGGAATATGAGAATTTGGAAATCAGGATAAAGAAACTACTTAAAATTTTGGTTTTCTAGTGGTATTTAACCCCAGTAAGCCTAAATAAATGAATCCTGCTTACTCAGAAAAGTTGGAAATGGGGAAAAAAAAAAAGAGCTTGGTACTTACTTGCATCTTTGGTGGGAATGTGAATTAGTCAAAGGTTCGGGAAAAAAAAAGTGTTTTTAGAGCTAAGAAAAATGTTAGATGGATATAGATTGTAATCCAGAGAAGCATATTTCATTGTTAACAAGTAAGATTTGTTGTTACAACAAAGGAAAACTAATAGCAAATTTTGACAGCTGCTAAAATTAATTATAGCAAAAAAGGGAAAGGGTAAAAAACTAGATTCAGATGGAAGACGGGGATAAGAACTTTGGGATATAGCTAATAAACGATAAACTGTCCTGCATTTAAAGGGTTTTAACGACGGGGAAAGAAAAAAGACATTTTCTACGATTTTTTGGGATAAATTTTTAAAATTATGTACTTTGAAGGAAAGGGAAAGAGTCACGATATCTCACAACAATTCTGGAGAAGAGAAAATTTCAAGAAGACTACAGAAGAATAAAAGAGGGGAGCAACGAATAAGAATGTATGGATGGCCCCCTGGGTGGGGGTGCACTTATTTGTTTGTTGTAGTTTTTTTTCTTTACTTTCTTTTTTTATGTGTAGTAGTTTAAAAATTTATAAAAATATATATATAAAAAAAAAGATTACCGTGTTTGTTGTATGAAAACCCCAAAAACCCCTTTTTTGTTTGAAAGGGAAATTTTGGGTAAGTTCAGCAAACTATGCATTTTGTTCTGGTGGATTAAGTAAAAATTTTTTTTACATAATCTGGTTAAGTATTCCCTTTTTGTTACTGTTTTATATTTCTTTAGAAGGCTTATTCCACAATGTTTGTGGGAAAGCGAAATTTTCTGAGCAAAAGGATGCTTTTAATTTGCAACTGCCCCAAAAGCTTTGTTTTAATTTCAATTATGAGAAATAGATAAACAAGATTGATTCTGCTTTCTTAATGTTCAAAGTTTGTGTGGAAGTAGTTGAAAAAGAAAGGATGCATGTCACGTGTGTGTCCTGTTTCAGTATAAGGACAAAATATTAGATATGTATAGACATCAAGTGTTTCTATAATTAATAAGCTGTCTCTTTAAGAAATATAAAACCCGATCCCGATCCCGAACCCGAACCCTAACACTAACCTGAACCCTAACCAGAACACCAAACACAAATCCGAACCCTAACCTGAACCCAAACCGAAACCGAAACCGAACCTGAAAAGGAACCCTAACACTAACCCCAACCAGAATCCCAAATCCTAACTTTTAAATTTTAACGCGAACACTACCCTGAACCTGAACTGAACCTAACAGAACCCAAACCCAAACCAAACCCAAACCTAACCTAACCATATAACTGAATCCTAACCCTAATCCTAAAGTGAACCCTAAAGCGAACACTACCCGAACGTGAACCCGAACACTAACCAGAACCCAAACCCAAACCCAAACCCAAGACCCTAACCCTAACCCAACAACTAACCCGAAACGAACCGAACCAAAGAACCAAAACCAAACAACCAAACCCGAAACCAGAAACACCAGAACCAGAACCCAAACCCAAACCCTATCCTGAACCCAAACCCTAACTCGAACCCGGACCCGGACCCTAACCCTAACCCTAAACCAAACCTGAACCCTAACCCTAACCCAAACCCGAACACTAACACTAACCCGAACCCGAATCTAACCTAAAACGCGAACCTGAACTCGACCCTGAACATGAAATGAAACCGAAACCAAACCCAAACCCTTTTAATATAAATAATCTGAATTCAGCAGTTCCAAAAACAATTTGTAGTCTACTTATATTTCTTATAGATAAAGCTTATTAATTACAGACACACTTGATGTGCATGATTTCTCTCATCATACTTTTGACAAAAATGCCTAACTTTACTTAAACTACTTGTCTTCTACATATTATATTCCTTATATTGAATGCTTAGAAAGAAAGCATTATAGCATTACATTTTCTAGTCTACTTATATTTCTCATAGAGATAGGGATAGCTTATTAACTACATGAATCATGAAACAAGACACACACGTGAGATGCATCCTTCTCTGTTCAACTTACTTCCACACAAATCTTTTTAAGATTACAGAAACCAGACTCAATTCTTGCTTTCTACTTGTCATGGTTGTATTATACAAAGCTTTTGAGCAGTAGACAAATTATATGCATTCTTTTGCTTAACTTTTCATATACTTTATATACAAAGATTTTTAAAATATTCTTCAGAACAACTCCAATATAAAAATTACAAGACAAGGTGTTTCTACGGTATATTCTGTTATGAACATTTTGTATATAAGGAATATGTTAGGTTGAAGACAAGGAGTTTTTCTGGGCTATATGTGATGCCAAAAACCACTGAATATGAAGAACATGAAAAGGAGAGCCGAATGATGCACAGTATGTATATAGCTAAAAAGTTTATAAAAAAGATGCTAACCGTGTTTGTTGTATGTAAACCAAAAACCCTTTGTAAGGAATTTGTTAAGTTCAGCAGAACTATGCATTTTGTTCTGGTGTATGTGAAGTCAAAATCCTTTTTATATACATAATCTGAAAAGTTCAGCAGTTCCACAACCAATTTGTAGTCTACTTATATTTCTTATAGCTTATTCCACAAATTGTTTGTGGAACTGCTGAAATTTTCATGAGCAAATGGATGCATATAATTTGTCAACTGCTCAAAAGCTTTGTTTAATACAATTATGAGAAATAGATAACAAGACTTGATTCTGCTTTCTGTAATGTTCAAAAGTTTTGTGTGGAAGTAAGTTGAACAGAGAAGAAGGATGCATGTCACGTGTGTGTCCTGTTTCAGTATAAGGACAAAATAATATGATATGTATAGGACATCAAGTGTTTCTATAATTAATAAGCTGTCTCTTTAAGAAATATAGAACCCGAACCCGAACCCGAACCCGAACCCTAACACTAACCCGATCCCTAACCCAAACCCAAATCCGAACCCTAACCTGAACCCAAACCTGAAACCGAAACCGAACCTGAAAAGGAACCCTAAAACTAACCCGAACCAGAACCCTAATCCTAACATTAATCCTAACGCGAACACTACCCTGAACCTGAACTAGAACCTGAACCCAAACCCAAACCCAAACCCTAACCTGAATCCTAACCCTAATCCTAAAGTGAACCCTAAAGCGAACACTATCCCGAACGTGAACCCGAACACTAACCAGAACCCAAACCCAAACCCAAACCCAAACCCTAACCCTAACCCTAACCGTAACCCTAACACGAAAACGAACCCGAACCCGAAAACGAACCCAAACCCAAACACAAATCCAAACTCAAACCCGAACCAGAAACAGAACCAGAACCGAAACCCAAACCAGAACTAGAACCAGAACCGAAACCCTAACCTTAACCCGAACCCTAACTCGAACCCGGACCCGGACCCTAACCCTAACCCTAAACCAAACCCGAACCCAAACTCAAACCCAAACCTGAACCCGAACCCGAACCCTAACCCTAACCCAAACCCGAATCCTAACCCTAAAACGCGAACCTGAATTCGAACCTGAAACCGAAACCGAAACCGAAACCAAACCCAAACCCTTTTAATATAAATAATCTGAAAAGTTCATTAGTTCCACACACAATTTGTAGTCTACTTATATTTCTTATAGATAAAGCTTATTAATTACAGACACACTTGATGTGCATGATTTCTCTCATCATACTTTTGACAAAAAAAATGCCTAACTTTACTTAAACTACTTTTCTTCTACATATTATATTCCTTATATTGAATGCTTGGAAAGAAAGCATTATAGCATTACATTTTGTAGTCTACTTATATTTCTCATAGAGATAGGGATAGCTTATTAACTACATGAATCATGAAACAAGACACACACGTGAGATGCATCCTTCTCTGTTCAACTTACTTCCACACAAATCTTTTTAAGATTACAGAAACCAGAATCAATTCTTGTTTTCTACTTGTCATGGTTCTATTAAACAAAGCTTTTGAGCAGTAGACAAATTATATGCATTCTTTTGCTTAACTTTTCATTTACTTTATATACAAAGATTTTTAAAATATTCTTCAGAACAACTCCAATATAAAAATTACAAGACAAGGTGTTTCTACGGTATATTCTGTTAAAAACACTTTGTATATAAGGAATATGTTAGGTTGAAGACAAGGAGTTTTTCTGAGCTATATGTGATGCCAAAAACCATTGAATATGAAGAACATGATAAGGAGAGCCGAATGATGCACTTAGTATATATATAGCTAAAAAGTTTATAAAAGAGATGCTAAGCGTGTTTGTTGTATGTAAACCAAAAACCCTTTGTTTGTAAGGAATTTGTTGTTCTGGTATATGTGAAGTTAAAATCCTTTTGATATACAGAATCTGAAAAGTTCAGCAGTTCCACAACCAATTTGTAGTCTACTTATATTTCTTATAAAGCTTATTCCACAAATTGATTGTGGAACTGCTGAAATTTTCATAAGCAAATGGATGCATATAATTTTTCAAGTGCTCAAAATCTTTGTTTAATAGAATTTTGAGAAATAGATAACAAGATTCTGCTTTCTGTAAAGTTCAAAAGCTTTGTGTGGAAGTAAGTTGAACAGAGAAGAAGGATGCATGTCACGTGTGTGTCCTGTTTCAGTATAAGGACAAAATATTACGATATGTATAAGACATCAAGTGTTTCTATAATTAATAAGCTGTCTCTTTAAGAAATATAAAACCCGATCCCGATCCCGAACCCGAACCCTAACACTAACCTGAACCCTAACCAGAAACCAAATCCAAACACAAATCCGAACCCTAACCTGAACCCAAACCCGAAACCGAAACCGAACCTGAAAAGGAACCCTAACACTAACCCGAACCAGAATCCAAATCCTAACTTTAATTCTAACGCGAACACTACCCTGAACCTGAACCTGAACCTGAACCAGAACCCAAACCCAAAACCAAACCCAAACCCTAACCTGAAACCGAATATGAACTTGAATCCTAACCCTAATCCTAAAGTGAACCCTAAAGCGAACACTACCCCGAACGTGAAGCCGAACACTAACCAGAACCCAAACCCAAACCCAAACCCAAGACCTAACCCTAACCCGAACACTAACCCTAACCCTAACCAGAACCAGAACCAGAACCAGAACCCAAACCCAAACCAGAACCAGAACCAGAACCCAAATCCAAACCCTAACCTGAACCCAAACCCTAACTCGAACCCGGACCCGGACCCTAACCCTAACCCTAAACCAAACCCGAACCCAAACTCAAACCCAAACCTGAACCCGAACCGAAACCCTAACCCTAACCCAAACCCGAATCTTAAACCTAAAACGCGAACCTGAACTCGACCCTGAACATGAAATTGAAACCGAAACCATACCCAAACCCTTTTAATATAAATAATCTGAATTCAGCAGTTCCAAAAACAATTTGTAGTCTACTTATATTTCTTATAGATAAAGCTTATTAATTACAGACACACTTGATGTGCATGATTTCTCTCATCATACTTTTGACAAAAATGCCTAACTTTACTTAAACTACTTGTCTTCTACATATTATATTCCTTATATTGAATGCTTAGAAAGAAAGCATTATAGCATTACATTTTCTAGTCTACTTATATTTCTCATAGAGATAGGGATAGCTTATTAACTACATGAATCATGAAACAAGACACACACGTGAGATGCATCCTTCTCTGTTCAACTTACTTCCACACAAATCTTTTTAAGATTACAGAAACCAGACTCAATTCTTGCTTTCTACTTGTCATGGTTGTATTATACAAAGCTTTTGAGCAGTAGACAAATTATATGCATTCTTTTGCTTAACTTTTCATATACTTTATATACAAAGATTTTTAAAATATTCTTCAGAACAACTCCAATATAAAAATTACAAGACAAGGTGTTTCTACGGTATATTCTGTTATGAACATTTTGTATATAAGGAATATGTTAGGTTGAAGACAAGGAGTTTTTCTGGGCTATATGTGATGCCAAAAACCACTGAATATGAAGAACATGAAAAGGAGAGCCGAATGATGCACAGTATGTATATAGCTAAAAAGTTTATAAAAAAGATGCTAACCGTGTTTGTTGTATGTAAACCAAAAACCCTTTGTAAGGAATTTGTTAAGTTCAGCAGAACTATGCATTTTGTTCTGGTGTATGTGAAGTCAAAATCCTTTTTATATACATAATCTGAAAAGTTCAGCAGTTCCACAACCAATTTGTAGTCTACTTATATTTCTTATAGCTTATTCCACAAATTGTTTGTGGAACTGCTGAAATTTTCATGAGCAAATGGATGCATATAATTTGTCAACTGCTCAAAAGCTTTGTTTAATACAATTATGAGAAATAGATAACAAGACTTGATTCTGCTTTCTGTAATGTTCAAAAGTTTTGTGTGGAAGTAAGTTGAACAGAGAAGAAGGATGCATGTCACGTTTGTGTCCTGTTTCAGTATAAGGACAAAATAATATGATATGTATAGGACATCAAGTGTTTCTATAATTAATAAGCTGTCTCTTTAAGAAATATAGAACCCGAACCCGAACCCGAACCCGAACCCTAACACTAACCCGATCCCTAACCCAAACCCAAATCCGAACCCTAACCTGAACCCAAACCTGAAACCGAAACCGAACCTGAAAAGGAACCCTAAAACTAACCCGAACCAAACCCTAATCCTAACATTAATCCTAACGCGAACACTACCCTGAACCTGAACTAGAACCTGAACCCAAACCCAAACCCAAACCCTAACCTGAATCCTAACCCTAATCCTAAAGTGAACCCTAAAGCGAACACTATCCCGAATGTGAACCCGAACACTAACCAGAACCCAAACCCAAACCCAAACCCAAACCCTAACCCTAACCCTAACCGTAACCCTAACACGAAAACGAACCCGAACCCGAAAACGAACCCAAACCCGAACACAAATCCAAACTCAAACCCGAACCAGAACCAGAACCAGAAACAGAACCAGAACCGAAACCCAAACCAGAACTAGAACCAGAACCGAAACCCTAACCTTAACCCAAACCCTAACTCGAACCCGGACCCGGACCCTAACCCTAACCCTAAACCAAACCCGAACCCAAACTCAAACCCAAACCTGAACCCGAACCCGAACCCTAACCCTATCCCAAACCC
This sequence comes from Phrynocephalus vlangalii, assembly GCA_037367305.1. Classification (NCBI taxonomy): domain Eukaryota; kingdom Metazoa; phylum Chordata; class Lepidosauria; order Squamata; family Agamidae; genus Phrynocephalus; species Phrynocephalus vlangalii. The sequence continues at coordinate 4,675 of JAWVWN010004124.1, read as the reverse complement.
GAATCCTAACCCTAAAACGCGAACCTGAATTCGAACCTGTAACCGAAACCGAAACCGAAACCAAACCCAAACCCTTTTAATATAAATAATCTGAAAAGTTCATTAGTTCCACACACAATTTGTAGTCTACTTATATTTCTTATAGATAAAGCTTATTAATTACAGACACACTTGATGTGCATGATTTCTCTCATCATACTTTTGACAAAAAAAAATGCCTAACTTTACTTAAACTACTTTTCTTCTACATATTATATTCCTTATATTGAATGCTTGGAAAGAAAGCATTATAGCATTACATTTTGTAGTCTCATAGAGATAGGGATAGCTTATTAACTACATGAATCATGAAACAAGACACACACGTGAGATGCATCCTTCTCTGTTCAACTTACTTCCACACAAATCTTTTTAAGATTACAGAAACCAGAATCAATTCTTGTTTTCTACTTGTCATGGTTCTATTAAACAAAGCTTTTGAGCAGTAGACAAATTATATGCATTCTTTTGCTTAACTTTTCATATACTTTATATACAAAGAATTTTAAAATATTCTTCAGAATAACTCCAATATAAAAATTACAAGACAAGGAGTTTCTCGGATATATTCTGTTAAAAACACTTTGTATATAAGGAATATGTTAGGTTGAAGACAAGGAGTTTTTCTGGGCTATATGTGATGCCAAAAACCATTGAATATGAAGAACATGATAAGGAGAGCCGAATGATGCACTTAGTATGTATATAGCTAAAAAGTTTATAAAAGAGATGATAAGCGTGTTTGTTGTATGTAAACCAAAAACCCTTTGTTTGTACGGAATTTGTTAAGTTCAGCAGAACTATGCATTTTGTCCTGGTGTATGTGAAGTTAAAATCCTTTTGATATACAGAATCTGAAAAGTTCAGCAGTTCCACAACCAATTTGTAGTCTACTTATATTTCTTATAGAGAAAGCTTATTCCACAAATTTTTTGTGGAACTGCTGAAATTTTCATAAGCAAATGGGTAAGTGTTAGGGTACGGATTCGCGTTCGGGTTTGGGTTTTATATTTCTTAAAGAGACAGCTTATTAATTATAGAAACACTTGATGTCCTATACATATCATATTATTTTGTCCTTATACTGAAACAGGACACACACGTGACATGCATCCTTCTTCTCTGTTCAACTTACTTCCACACAAAACTTTTGAACATTACAGAAAGCAGAATCAAGTCTTGTTATCGATTTCTCATAATTCTATTCAACAAAGCTTTTGAGCAGTTGACAAATGCATCCATTTGCTTATGAAAATTTCAGCAGTTCCACAAACAATTTGTGGAATAAGCTTTCTTTATATGCTTTCTTTATAAGAAATATAAGTAGACTACAAATTGGTTGTGGAACTGCAGATTCTGTATATATAAAAAAAATTTTAACTTCACATATACCAGAACAAAATGCATAGTTCTGCTGAACTTAACAAATTCCTTACAAACAAAGGGTTTTTGGTTTACATACAACAAACACGCTTATCATCTCTTTTATAAACTTTTTAGCTATATACATACTAAGTGCATCATTCGGCTCTCCTTATCATCTTCATATTCAATGGTTTTTGGCATCACATATAGCCCAGAAAAACTCCTTGTCTTCAAACTAACATATTCCTTATATACAAAGTGTTTTTAACAGAATATATCCGAGAAACTCCTTGTCTTGTAATTTTTATATTGGAGTTATTCTGAAGAATATTTTAAAATTCTTTGTATATAAAATATATGAAAAGTTAAGCAAAAGAATGCATATAATTTGTCTACTGCTCAAAAGCTTTGTTTAATAGAACCATGACAAGTAGAAAACAAGAATTGATTCTGGTTTCTGTAATCTTAAAAAAGATTTTTGTGGAAGTAAGTTGAACAGAGAAGGATGAATCTCACGTGTGTGTCTTGTTTCATGAGTCATGTAGTTAATAAGCTATCCCTATCTCTATGAGAAATATAAGTAGACTACAATATGTAATGCTATAATGCTTTCTTTCTAAGCATTCAATATAAGGAATATAAGATGTAGAAGACAAGTAGTTTAAGTAAAGTTAGGGATTTTTTGTCAAAAGTATGATGAGAGAAATCATGCACATCAAGTGTGTCTGTAATTAATAAGCTTTATCTATAAGAAATATAAGTAGACTACAAATTGTTTTTGGAACTGCTGAATTCAGATTATTTATATTAAAAGGGTTTGGGTTTGGTTTCGGTTTCGGTTTCGGTTTCAGGTTCGACTTCAGGTTCGCGTTTTAGGTTTAGGATTCGGGTTTGGGTTAGGGTTAGTGTTTGGGTTCGGGTTCAGGTTTGGGTTTGATTTTGGGTTTGGGTTTGGTTTAGGGTTAGGGTTAGGGTCCGGGTCCGGGTTAGATTTAGGGTTTGGGTTCAGGTTAGGGTTTGGATTTGGGTTCCCGTTCTGGTTCTGGTTTGTGTTTGGGTTCTCGTTCTGGTTCTGGTTCTGGTTTGAGTTTCGATTTGGGTTTGGGTTCGTGTTCGTGTTCGTGTTCGGGTTCAGGTTCGGGTTCGGGTTCGGGTTAGGTTTTGGGTTTGGGTTTGCGTTTGGGTTTCGGTTTGGGTTTGGTTTCTGGTTAGTGTTCGGGTTCACGTTCGGGGTAGTGTTCGCTTTAGGGTTCACTTTAGGATTAGGGTTAGGATTCAGGTTCATGTTCGGGTTCGGGTTCAGATTAGGGTTTGGGTTTGGGTTAGGGTTTGGGTTCTGGTTCAGGCTCAGGTTCAGGGTAGTGTTCGCGTTAGGATTAAAGTTAGGATTAGGGTTCTAGTTCGGGTTAGTGTTAGGGTTCCGTTTCAGGTTCGGTTTCGGTTTCGGGTTTGGGTTCAGGTTAGGGTTCGGATTTGGGTTCGGATTTGGTTTCGGGTTCAGGTTAGGGTTAGAGTTAGGGTTCGGGTTCGGGTTCGGGTTCGGGTTTTATATTTCTTAAAGAGACAGCTTATTAATTATAGAAACACTTGATGTCCTATACATATCATATTATTTTGTCCTTATACTGAAACAGGACACACACGTGACATGCATCCTTCTTCTCTGTTCAACTTACTTCCACACAAAACTTTTTAACATTACAGAAAGCAGAATCAATTCTTGTTATCTATTTCTCATAATTGTATTAAACAAAGCTTTTGAGCAGTTGACAAATTATATGAATCCATTTGCTTATGAAAATTTCAGCAGTTCCACGAACAATTTGTGGAATAAGCTTTCTCTATAAGAAATATAAGTAGACTACAAATTGGTTGTGGAACAGCTGAACTTTTCAGATTCTGTATATAAAAAGGATTTTAACTTCACATGCACCAGAACAAAATGCATAGTTCTGCTGAACATTACAAATTCCTTACAAACAAAGGGTTTTTGGTTTACATACAACAAACACGCTTAGTATCTCTTTCATAAACTTTTTAGCTATATACATACTAAGTGCATCATTCGGCTCTCCTTATCATGTTCTTCATATTCAATGGTTTTTGGCATCACATATAGCCCAGAAAAACTCCTTGTCTTCAACCTAACATATTCCTTATATACAAAATGTTTTTAACAGAATATACTGGAGAAACACCTTGTCTTGCAATTTTTATATTGGAGTTGTTCTGAAGAATATTTTAAAAATCTTTGTATATAAAGTATATGAAAAGTTAAGCAAAAGAATGCATATAATTTGTCTACTGCTCAAAAGCTTTGTTTAATTGAACCATGACAAGTAGAAAACAAGAATGGATTCTGGTTTCTGTAATCTTAAAACGATTTGTGTGGAAGTAAGTTGAACAAAGAAGGATGCATCTCACATGTGTGTCTTGTTTCATGATTCATGTAGTTAATAAGCTATCCCTATCTCTATGAGAAATATAAATAGACTACAAAATGTAATGCTATAATGCTTTCTTTCTCAGCCTTCAATATAAGGAATATAATATGTAGAGGACAAGTAGTTTAAGTAAAGTTAGGGATTTTTTGTCAAAAGTATGATGAGAGAAATTATGCAGATCAAGTGTGTCTGTAATTAATAAGCTTTATCTATAAGAAATATAAGCAGACTACAAATTGTTTGTGGAACTGCTGGACTTTTCAGATTATTTATATTAAAAGGGTTTGGGTTTTGTTTCGGGTTCGGGTTCAGGTTCGAGTTCAAGTTCGTGTTTCAGGGTTAGGATTCGGGTTTGGGTTAGGGTTTGGGTTCGGGTTCGGGTTCAGGTTAGGGTTTGAGTTTGGGTTCGGGTTTGGTTTAGGGTTAGCGTTATGGTCCGGGTCCGGCTTCGAGTTAGGGTTTGGGTTCAGGTTAGGGTTTGGGTTTGGGTTCTGGTTCTGATTCTGGTTTGGGTTTGGGTTCTGGTTCTGGTTCTGGTCCTGGTTTAGGGTTAGGGTTAGGGTTAGGGTTAGGGTTAGGGTTAGGGTTAGGGTTAGGGTTAGGGTGAGGGTGAGGGTGAGGGTGAGGGTGAGGGTGAGGGTGAGGGTGAGGGTGAGGGTGAGGGTGAGGGTGAGGGTGAGGGTGAGGGTGAGGGTGAGGGTGAGGGTGAGGGTGAGGGTGAGGGTGAGGGTGAGGGTGAGGGTGAGGGTGAGGGTGAGGGTGAGGGTTAGGGTTAGGGTTAGGGTTAGGGTTAGGGTTAGGGTTAGGGTTAGGGTTAGGGTTAGGGT
>JAWVWN010004122.1:0-45320 GCA_037367305.1 Phrynocephalus vlangalii | reverse complement strand
AAGAGTTGAAGAACCAGGGTGATAACAAAACAGTGGAGAAGGGTTCAGGTTTTTAAATTAAAAGGGGCTTTATGAGAGCAGGAGAAGTTGCAGAGCTGTGCAGCAGAGGAACAGAGACGTTGGAGTCAGCTGAACTTGTTTGTGCAGAAATAAAAGGGGAAATGTGTGGGGCAGGAATGAGGGGCGGGGCCCCTGGGCTGTTCCATTTGGAAACCACAAGAACTTTCAGAAGTGGTCAACAACAAAGGTAGAGAATGTGCATGTCCACTATGAACTCTGCCCAGCAACCAGCCATGTGCGTACAGGAGCCTGTTCAGTACTGCTCAAGTGTCAGGGTAGTCTATAATAACAAGTTGCAGATAGAAAAAGGGCTTGCCTGGGTCTCATCAACTGCAGTGACCAGATATCCAACCTTTGACAAACGATTGGCCATCCTTTGAGCAGAGTGTCCCCTGGTATGTGTGCAGGCTTGAGCAGATGATTGATTGAATGAACTCCTCCTTTGTTCTTTAAAAAGAAATGCATAATAGGACATAAAAAACGGAATCTTAACTCAGTACTACCCTCCTCTGCAATCCTGTTTGTGATTGTCTACCCTTTGGGACTGGCATCCAAAGAACCTCTTGGTAACAACAGCAGAACAAGCAAGAGTAAAACTCTATTGTGTTATGTATAGTACGGCGAAAAGGCTACATGGGGTGGTAGACAAATGGAAATGACTGCAGTTTCTGCAACTTCTTGTTAACTTGTTCACCTCTGGCTGGCCTCTTGAACAACACCCTTGTCAGGTTTGGCTGCTATATCATCTGGATAGCTGGGTTATACACAGATCCTGGACCCAATGTAAACCCTACACCAGTGATGGCGACCCTTTTAGAGGCCCGAGTGCCTTACTGTGACTCAAAACCTATTAATTTTTCGCAAAGTGCCAATCGCAATGTAACCTGAATAAAAGGTGGCTATGAAGGGGCAATGTTGGGCGGCCACAGAAAGGGATCTGAGTGACATCTTTGGCACCCTTGCCATAGGTTCACCAACACTGCCCTACACCTAATATAAGATTGCGGCTCCAAAATCTGACAGTGGAACACTGACCCTTTTTCAAACTTCATTAAAATGAGATATGGTTCATTTGGTTGATTAATGGGGTGGGTGGGTGGGTAGGTTATTTATTTTTTTATTTAAATAAAGATGCCTTTTTTCCCAAAGAAGGCATTCAAGGCAGCTCACACATTAGGACAAACAGAATTAAAACCACAATAAATAATGCAATAAAAGAAATTGCATAAAGCTAAGATTGACTCACAGCCACAATCCAGGTCCAGAAGGGCAGATTAAGAAAAATTAGAGGAAACAGCCTCAGTAGTAAAGAGGTGCTTAAGCTGTAGTTGCAGATACACAACTGAAGAAAGAGGAGGGGGAAATTTGGTTTAAATTTTTAATGGTTATGACTGCAAGGCTGATTTTTGCAAAAACTGGAAATCTAATAATCAATTATTAATGGAAGAAAGGTATTTAATGGGGTTATGGAATCTAGCTATTAACGATAAAATGATTGTGAAATTAAAATTAGGAAAGGCTTGAGCAAGTTTAATGACTTTAATGGAAATATGGGATAAACTGTTGGTATATGTATTTCAAAATGGTAAAGGGTACTACACACCCAGAGAACACTCAATGTATTTCTGGAGGGAAATGGGCTGGTCAAATATCATGAAAGTTGTAATTTTGTTTAAGTCCCAAGGGGGGTGGATTGCACGGGGTTTTATGTCTGTTATATTTGTTATATTTTTGTTATATTGATGTTGTATAGCTTTTCTTTTTTATGATATTTTGTTGTTTATCTGTTTTTTTATAAAATAAAAAATAAAAAATAAAAAAGTAAAGTTTAAAAGTCTTTCCAAGCAAGCAATCTTATCTCTTAAAGAGAAGATGCAATCAGTCTGGGATCCAAAAAGTCCAAATGAAACAAAGATCTGGGAGGAGAGAGAGATCTAAGTGCCTTTGCTCCAAGCTACTGAACCTCAGTACAATTTCACACTTATACAATAAGAGCAAAGTCACACTGCCCATTGGTAGTTAAAGGTCAGCAATTAATGAAGGAGCTTGAGAAGCAAGAGCTACCGATATGATACTTGGCCCCTCTGTTAACCAGACTGAGCTGCCAGTCCCATTAGTTTTAAAATTGCATTTTTGGAGGTGTTTACCATGCATGTTTTAAAAAAGCAGAACTGTAGCTTCATGCTCAGACCCGTGAGAGCATCTGTACCTTTAGCAGCCGTTGGCAGCAACACTGGCCTTGTCACCAATGAAGAACAGCTATTTTTATCTGGAAAAATTAAGCATTCACCAAGGTCAATATTAATGGCCGAAATATGACTATGTGAAAGTGTGGGGTTTAAGTGTTTTTAGCAAGTGATTTCAGTCTGTGACATAGTAGGCTGGGGACAGCTTTTAAGGTAACAATCTTTATCCAGGAGAGAACAAGGCTGGGGACTGGGGCGAGGGAGCTACATTTATAGGAAAGAGGACAGGCTAGGAAAAGATACATTTTGGAGGGAACAAATTACAAGCAATCACAAAGCTGCCTTTTGGCGGGGAACCAAAAGGATTGAGGATCCAAAGCAGCAACTAGAAATAACCAATAGGCCCGTTCCCTTTTGGGAACAGGAAGGCCGTTACTTCAACATAAGCAATTACAGATCAATACACAACACCCCTCCCCCCCCCTGGTGGGCACAGCACACGTAATCCCCTTTAAGTTATTGTGGGGCCCTGCGACTTCTAATTGATCTCCTGACTACTGGTGTTGCAGGGGCTTGAGCAGGCAGTGTCTGTGGTGGAGAGTCTACTGTAAGCTTCGTCTGACACGGCACCATGGACTTGCAGGAGCAGATTCATTTGCGGAAGCCACTGGTACCTGCATTCCTGGGGCATCTCTGCTCTGGTCCTGCAGCGTGACTCATTAATGTGTGTAGTGTCACTCTCAGACTGCAATTCCCCCACTTCTGTCCCCACTCTACTGAGCGCTCTGTGCCGCGTTGGTCCACGTGCTACGCCAGACCCTGCCATCTTCAATGGTCTGTAATAAGAGACTGGCCCAGACGCTCTGGTGTCACCCCTGGCACCCACAGGGGACCTTGGCCTAATTTTCACCCAGACCAAATCTTCAGGAGCAAAATACCTTGTAGAGTCGCTCTCTGCCAGTGGAGGTGCTTAGCATTGCAGTTTGGCATTTTGTCTGGGTGGACATAATTCCGCACCGTTACCAGCCTTCTACCTAGGAGCAGCACTGCTGGCGACTTCCCCGTAGTAGTATACGGTTGGTCGCATGCTGCAAAAACAACATTCGGGCAATGCTCGTTGACCAGTCACCTCCGTCAAGCGTGAAATTAGATCCTTTGGTTGTCTGCACCATGCGCTCAGCCTGCCCCTGGAGGGGGGGTTGAAAGGGAGCTGATATGCCCCTCTTATGAAATTATCAGCCAAGAATGACCTGAATTCTTGGGATACAAAGGCTGCCCCATTGTCTGACACAAACAAACAGCTGTCTAAAACACTTTGATGACTGCGGGTGACGACATGCGGGGAAACCTAGCTACCTCTAACTATTTAGAATACGCATCAATGATAACCAAAAAAACCTTTCCTTGGAATGGCCAAGCAAAATCTAAGTGCAGTGGCTCCGGGAGTCCGGGTCTGCTCCCACCAGTGGACTGGTGCTCTGGCCACTTCTGGGCGCACTTCGGGACATGCCTTGCACGTCCGTACCCATTTGTTCAACATTTTGGTCCATCCCGGGCCACCACACATAGCACCGGGCTAGCGACTTCTTTCCTAAACCATTCCCGGATGCCCCATGTGAAGAGTATCCAGAACCCTGTTTCTCAGTGGCACGGGAATGATCACCCTGTCTCCCCACAGGAGACGCCCTTATGCAGGAATGCTCATGTTGCCTTGTTGTGTATGGTGAAAATTTTTTTCTTCATGAGGGCCACCTGGCCATCCCCTACCCACCCAAGTGAGCACACTGGAGAGAGGGGTATCTTTCCTCGTTCTCTCAGCTTTTTTCAGTGGCCATTACAGGGGCCCCCGGGAGTGTTTCCAGCATCATCACTCTTTCCCGCTGGGGCAGGATCCGCATCGCTCACACCAGGAAGGGGCAAGCGACTTAGTGCATCACCGTGGTACAACCTTTTCTCTGGAACATGAGTCAGGGTGTACGGGAAACCCCATTCAGGAATATAGACCATCGTAACACCCTGGGGGGGGAGAATCTGCAGCGTCTGCTTGTTCGGGTTGAACAATCCTAACAAGGGGCTTGTGGTTGGTTTCAAGGAAAAAGTGGGCGACCGTATAATTAGTCAAAACTTTGTAATCCCTGCCACTATTCCCAGAGCTTCTTTGTCAATTTGTGATAGTTGCGCTCCATTGGAGACAATGTACGAGAATAGAATGAGATGGGCTTTTCCCCCCGACCCACCGCTTCCCTAGGCTCAGCACAGCTCCCAGCCCATACTGAGAGGCATCACATGCAGGACAAGAGGTTTCGATCGTCATAATGAGCAAGGACGCTCCTGCTGTCAGCACCCCCATAAGGTGTCAAACCTTCTGCTGTGCCTGAGCCAACGCCACACACGCTTTCATTTCAATAGTCTGTGCAACGGTTCCACTATTGAAGCTTTCTGAGGTAGGAATGAATGTTTAAAAGTTAATAAGTCCAGGAATGACTGTAACTCCGTCTTGTTCTGGGGGGCGTGGAGCCTCAGTAAGGTTTTAAAATTTTAGAGTCAGTGGGTGGATGCCTGTTGCGTCAATTTTAAACCCAAGAAATCCACAGATGGCACCCCAAAACTGCATTTTTCCTTTTTAAGCTGCAGCCCACCTCTTTAAATTTGCTTAACACAGCACAGATACGCCCAATAGTTCCTGGGGGTTTTTCCCCCGAAATCAAAACATCATCAAAAAAGGGCAAGCCCCCTGGCAGACCCCTTAACAGGCGCTCCATTAGACTTTGAAAAATCCCTGGGGCCACACAAACTCCAAACTGTAATCTGTTTACTCTGAAAGCTCCTTTGTTTTTTTATGATAGTCTGTGCTTCCGCAGATTTTTGGAGTCACTGGCAGCTGCTGGTACGCTTGTGCCAGGCCCAAGTTTGGTGAAAAATTTTCCCCCAGCTAGTTTTGCCAACAGCTGTGAGACGACTGGAATGGGGTATGAATTTCTCCTGAGTGCCTTGTTGATAGTACATTTGTAATTTGCACAAATTCTCACTTCCCCATTTGCCTTAAGGGGTGGGGACGATAGGAGTCTCCCACTTAGAAGAGTCCACAGGTGAAAGAAAATCCCTATTTGACCAATTTGTCCAGTTCCGCCCCCAATCTTGGGTTGCAGCGCAAATGGCACTCGCCTTGGCTTGAGTCAAAATTGGGCCACTTGGGGTCCAGCTCAAAGTCAATTGGAGGCCCCGTATAACAACCCAGCTTTCCACTGAAGAGTTCAGCAAATTCCTGGCCTAATGCCTTGCCCAGCTCGGGGACGTTTGGACTGAGTGGAGCCCGATATTTCTCAGTCCCAAGGCGGGAGACCAGTCAGTACCCAGGAGACTGGGGCGACTCCCCTTTGCAATCACCAATTTAGCACGGCCTGTTTCTCCCGGAATTGTACCCTCACAGCACGCATTCCTAGAATGTGGGATGCGGCCCGCCGGGTATGATTGCAAGGTTGCTGGGAATGGTTCCAGGAGGGAACTCACCCCAGGGAAGAGCCCCCTTGCAGTCTGGTCTGAGACAATGGTGAATCCCGATCCTGAATCCACCTCCATGTCACACGGTGACCTTCAATTTTTCACTCTGATGGGTAGTTTTGCCTTGCGCCGGAAACTGCACAGTCCTCCGTTGATCTCTGTGAGATAATTGCAGTCGTCCAGGAGATGAGTCGTGGTGGATGATCTGTGACGCGTTGATCTAGGTGATCCTGTTGTTCCAGCTGCCAAATGACCTACAGACCCTGGCAATGTCTCCTGTCTTTCCACATGCCCTGCACGTAGCATCTTTAAAATGCAGCTTTTCTGCTCATGGTTTCTGCCACAGCCTGGGCAAGCGCCTCGGCGATCTTTGGGCCGTGCATCAGCCTGACATACCAGCTCGACACCACGGACTGGGCTCTGGCTTGGACTAGCCTCTGGTTCATCATGGCATGGACCAGCCTCTACCCGCAGCTTTGTGGCCTTGCAACTGGCATTGAGCTCTTCCAGCTCATAATTCTCTGTGGCGGTGGCCTCTTTCAAGGTGGAGGCAAGTGTGACATCTTCCTTTGCCACAATGCACCTCCAGGCTTTTTTGCTGCTGAGCCCCCCAACAAATTGTCCAAGAGAGTGTCTTCAAGATTTGGGAAGCCACAGTGCGGCAAGCTCCCGGAGTCCTGCCGGAATGCAGTCACAGATTCTCCGGCTTGCTGCTGCCTTTTCTGAAACTCCATCTGCCAGGGCCCTCTTGGTTTTTTCAGGTGCCAAGTGGCTTGTCAGCCGGGCGGGAAAAAGTCTGTGAGTGATGTCTCACTCAGCTTTGCTGGGGCGAGCAGTGCCTTGGCCAACAAGAAGGTCTCACGCCCACAGCAACGCAGGAACGTGGCCCTTCTTTTGCTGTCATCCGTGATTCCTTGAGCCACCACAAAAAAACTCAAAGTTTTTCAAAAATAGTCCTCCCAAGTGTGGGGCTCCCATGGCTGGAAGGGCTCCAATACCCGTGGACTTTCCATTCTCCCGGTGGGCAGGGTCGTCTTCTAAGCCCGCAGGTGAGTCTTGTTCTTCCCCGCGATCTGGACTCTGAGTCAGCGTGATGATCCTCTGCTTCTCAGCATTCTGGATCCACCTTCGTCACCAGTGTGAAAGCATGGGGTTTAGTGATTTCAGGAAAATGATTTCCCGCTCTGTGACATAGTAGGCTGGAGACAGCTTCTATGGGAACAATTCTTTTTCCAGGGAGAGAACAAGGCTGGGGATGGGGGAAGGCAGCTAACATTTAAGGAATGAGGACAGGCTAGGAAAAGATACATTTTGGAGGGAACAAATTTCAAGCAATCACAAAGCTGCCTTTGGTGGGAAACCAATAGGATTGAGGATCCAAATGCAGCAACTAGAAATAACCAATAGGCCTGTTCCCTTTGGGAACAGGAAGGCAGTTACTTCAACACAACGATTACAGAAAACAATACACAAAAACCTAGTTACACTCTTGATCTGCCCAAAAGTACCAGGTTAAGAAGGAGAAATTCTGTCTGGCAGTTGATAGAGAAGCAATAGGCAAACTAGAGAAGAAATTTGTCTCATGTTGAGGAAGGGGAACTTGTGTGAGGAAGGGGGAACTTGTGTGAGGAAGGGGGAATGTACCTGACTTGTGTGAGGAAAGGGGGGAAATTGTGTGAGGAAGGGGGAACTGTACCCGAAGCTAAACAGAGCAGCAGGGTCTGATCAGGGTTTGACTAGGTAACAAAGGGCCAGATGGTTGAATTAATATATATATACAGTATATATAATGACCAAGGGAAACCATTGTCTTCATTAAGACCTACAGGTGTGTGCTGGACCTTCTCATGAATTCCTGCTCAGTAGCTTCCCTTTTGAATCTGTCCTCAAAGTTTCTTTATTCAAAGACTGCAATTCTGAGGTCAGAGATGGGGTGTCCAAGAAGAGTGAAATATTTGTCCACTGGTTCCCAGGTATTTTTATTCCTGATGTTTGTTTTACACCCACTTAATAATAAATAAAAAATTCTTAGAGATTACCCTGTAAGTATAAAATGCGTGGGGAACTGCTGATACAAAATGACATAGATCGCATAGGGGGTTGGACAAGTGTATGAGCCCCTGATATTGTGAATTTTTTTTTTTATCCTTTGATTATAGCAAAAATTACCAGTTAGAACACATCTCTAGGTCAATGCCAATTACTAGTGAGGTAGAAGCTTCCTAGATGCCCTAAGCAATTCCAGTGTCACCTGATTTTGGAAGCTAAGCAGGGGTCGGCCCTGGTTAGTACTTGCATGGGGGGACCCCCAAGGGGATACCAGGTGCTGTAGGCACCTGGAGTAGGAAAATGGCAAACCACTCCAGTATTTTCCCGCCAAAAAAACTCCATGGACATGGTGTCATGAGGAGTTAGTCACAACTATAATGAACCAACACACAGAGACACAGACAGACAGACACACACACACACACACACACACACACACACACACACAGAGAGAGAGAGAGAGAGAGAGAGAGAGAGAGAGAGAGAGAGAGAGAGAGAGAAAGAAGAGAACACCCCCTACGAAAGAACTTGTTATGATTAAATATTCATTATGCAGAATAAGGAGTACACATGATGTGTGCTAGCATTTATATACCCTGCTAGTCACATAGAACTGACCTTATCTGCATTCCTCACCTGGCTGGTATAGCTGACTTCTGCCCTCATACTTAGCCATCTCTGTTTACTGTCTCATCTGTAGCCGTTCCTGTGCCACACTGTTCTTGTTTTCCTTAACTGTCTTAACAACTCATTAAACATATTATTTTCCTTATGTGAGTAAAAGCCAGGGGTTACAAGTTTCTTAATATCTTACAGGGTGAGCCAATAGAAAATACTACTACTTCTATGGCTTGCCATTAGCATGATTGAAATCAATTATTTAACACAACGGTGTTTCCAAGATGGATATATCCAATAGGTCAGGAATATTTTGGATCCATTTTATTCTAACCAAAATCATGTTCCCCTTACTGTATCCCTTCTCCCCAACCAAGAGCATGGAAGAGCTCTCTTTGTTATGTCCCACACAATTGGGAACACCAACTATTTGGAGCTTTGGATCTCCTACTGAAAATACTTGACAGGCTTGAGTGCACTGCTCGGTCTACTTTTCTGATTCTCCGGATTCATTGTTCATTCAAAACAAAATATTTAGGAGGCTAAGAGTTGTTTAGAACTGAGATAGTTTGTTTTTGGGTGTTGTTGGAGTTATAGTAGTCCAAAAAGTAACTTTTTCAAAAATTGCTTGCTTTTTTCAAACAGAGTACCATGTTGGGGCATCTGTTTCCCTTAAAAGTCCCCCCCTGCCATACAATCCATGGAAGTAATTTGGCAACTAGCTAGAAAGGGGACAGTAGCTATCAACATATGGATTTTGATCCCAGTTATATACATGGAAAATGTTCCTTTTAGTAAACGGGGCACATTTGGGGTATCCCAAAATATATATGACTGAAAAATAGCCTGCATCTAGCAAACTTGTCAAATGTGCACAACGCCCTCTTTAGAAGAGAAGAAATTTTTTATTTACGGTCAACGACCAAAAACCAAAAATAAAACCATAAAAATAAGGATGTTCAAATATGCATTCCATTAGACAGCACATGAATCAAGCCTTATTACAAGATTTATCATAAATACAATTTTTAAAACAATTTAAAATCAATTTAAAATTTATTCTGGTCCGAAATAAAAGTGGCCATTAACTACAATAAAAAGAGTCAATCAGTAACTACTATGTTTCTTATAAAATTTGTTACGAACCCTTATTGCAGCAGCACAGAATTTGGCAACTTGCCTAGTTACCTGGTAAGTGTTATCAGAAAGGAGCAACTGTATTATAGAATTCTATTGACCTCCCAGGATATTTGCCTATAATTGGGGAAAATCTCCTTGCGTTAGATCTTGATAATAGGTGCAGAATAAAAGCACATGTTCTACACTTTCCAGTTGGTCATTGGCACATGGGCAATTTCGATCTGAAAAAGGAAAACCCTTTAAAAAACCCTCCCTCCAGTAGCTTGGAGGGAAGGACATTTATTCTAGCCAGAGTAAAGGCCTCCTGAGACAGGAGATATGAGCCTATCCAGATATGGGGAGGCAGTAAATGCTGATTTCTTAAGAAATTCCATTTTCCCAAACTGGGCAACATGTTTCTGCAGTTCTATATCTCTGATTCGTAATTTTACCTCATTCATGGCTTTTACAAAAACCCAATGTTTGGAGGGTAAAAGGAGAATAACCTAATTTATGTATAACTTTTATTACCTGTTTTTCCATTCAGACTGAAAAGTATCTGTCAAACTCAAGGGAGTTAAGCCCTCTGAAAGGAAAATGAGCTTAAGCCAGTACTTAACCATGGGGAATTTGGCTTGTGCTTCAATGGGAATAAGCCCAACCTCTAAACGAAGTAAAGTGTTGGGGACACATGTAGGAATGCCAAAATGGCTTTTGCAAATCTGGTTTGAAACAGTCTCCAGAGGTCTCAAGTTAGCATATCCGAACAGCTGTGAGCCTTTAAAGATTTGGGTAATGATTTTACCCCTGAAAACTTGTAAAGTAGAGGGAACATGTTTTCCCCCCGGTCAAATTAAAGAATCTGCTAATGGCTTTGCGTTGCCTGTGTGCTCTCATTGCAGCACAGCTTATATGCATGGACCAAGCACCAGATGACTGAAATGTTATACCTAGGTACTTTGTATGCTGGATGTTCAATTGGGTGACCATTAAGGGCCATTTATGTTTAATTCTCCTCCTGCCAAAACCATTATTTTGGTTTTAGTATAATTAATTTCTAAACATTCCTGAGTACAGTATGGGGAGAAGGCTCTCAGGAGCCTTCTAAACCCAACCACGAGGTTGACAAAAGCACAGCATCATCTGCATACAGAAGTATAGGAATTGGGCGATGATGCCAGTTTGGGGTGGGGTGAAAATCTACGTTGGATAAAACTCTCAACAATACCATTAATATATAGATTGAATAAGGTTGGGGCTAAGATTACATCCTTGCCTCACGCCTTATGTACAGGAACTGGGTTAGTTAGGATCCCATCAGAATTACAAAGAACGTAAATGGGAATTCTCATGTAAAAGACGGATGAATATAAGAAGTCGTTTGTCAATATTCATAGTCTGCAGTTTTAACCATAATATGTCTCTAGAAATAGAGTCAAATGCGGATTTAAAGTCTATGAAAGCAGATAGAGAATCCCACCTTTGGGGGCTGAGTATTTACTAGCTAAATGATGAAGAACATGGCACTGATCAATTGTGGATTTCCCTTGCCTAAAACCTGCCTGTTCTTCTACAAGATTTTCCTATCCGTAACCAATTTTCTTTTTTTTCCAACAGATGCCTTGCATATAAATTTACTGATGGTACTTAAAAAACTGATAGGACGATAATTGGCAGGATCCCTTCTGTTTCCTTTTTTAAAAATTGGGACAAAAATTTAGCAATCCCCGTCCTTTGGTATACAAGCTGTTCTATCAATCCAGGAAAAACAGGGTAGCTAGTATAGGAGCCCACCATTCGGCATTTGCTTTAATAAGATCTGATGGAATATAGTCAGGCCCTGGGCTTTACCTGGTTTTAAACGCTAAATTTACCATGAGTACTTCCTGTTTAGTGACTGGAGGCCCTCTGGGAGTCTTCTAATTCAGTTTGGAAGGCGGAAGTACAGGGTGATTGTGCCGCATAGTGCCTCCCCAAAATATTCTTCCCATACTGTGGGCCCATTATATAGTAGTCTGATTTAGGAATAAAAGTTAAAGTTCCCATAGATACTATCTTCCAGAATGAAGCCGAGTCTCTCAAATGGGCAGCAGTTAGCAAGCATTCCCAGGCCTTCCTCTGGGCTTTAGTTTCTTAGTTTTAATCAAGGATTTATACCTTTTTTTTGCACTGATCCCAATTTTCTGGGATTCTCCCAAGATTCTGATTCTTATTGTCTCTATAGGTTTCCAGTAGCTAAATTCTTTAATGCTCTACATTCTGAATCAAACCAGGCTTTGAACAGGTGGTACGAGGCAATAAGGTACCGGATTATTACAATTTTAAATGGGGTTGCAAGACTCTAACCAAATTAGAATATGTATTTAGGGCTTGTTTTGCTGATCTCGCTGTGGGTAAAAAGATTTCTAAAATGCATATAAGGGTTGGTGGCTAATAGATTCCTTGTACAGGCCGACTGCTCATCAGTCCACCTTATTCTAACCTTTCTTATATCAGCTGCTATGGATACAATTGGAGCAACACTCTGCTACCACATTATATTGATTATAATTCAGCTTAATCATCAGGGGTAAATGATCACTTTCACCCGATATTTTATCTAAAAAACTCTAGAATGGAATCAGCCAAACCCCTTGAAATCAGCACATAATCTATTATTGAGGCTCCTAATGAAGAAATAAAGGTAAACTCCCCCGGTCACCCCCATTCATATTTCCATTTAAAATAAACTGTTCTAAGTTAAAAACCATCTTCATAAACACAGACCAGAATGATTAATACCACAATCTTTAAATTGTCTCTGATAAAATTTAGGATGTAAAAAGGATTCAGGAAATGACATATTAAAACGATTTAAAAAATGCAACATTGCTACTTTTCCCAAACCTCGCATTGCAGTCCCAGCAATTATAATAGAGGCTCAGGGGAAAAGCTTTAAAACTTGCTCAATGAAAAACTTCCAGCTGGATCCACAAGGCTTCCGCTAGCTCATAGGATCGTTGAAAGGGAGCATAAATGTTAACAAGCAGTATTATGGACTAGCAACTTTTAACACCAGTGCAGTGGCTATATTAATTAAAGAATCCCAAAACAACACAGTGGCCTGTAACTTGGTGGACAAGAATGTAACTAACCCCCCCATGGCTCTTCCACCCCTAGAGCTCGGTAAGGCATTTAAAAAGTAGCTCATATCCATTCAGCATTGGAGCGTCCAGAGCCCATGTCTCCTGTAACAGTATAATTTTTAAAATCCCCTGGAATTCCATGAGCTCAGGATCGGATGCTTTAGAGTGCCAGCCTGCAATTTTTCCATGATATACAGTTAAATACAGATCTATTTTGCTGTGAGGGAAAGGGTCTGCAGTAGTGTTAACAATAAAATCGGAATGACAGAAAACCCTCTCTGAGTCAGCTTTGGGCTCTTTCAAACCCCGTACAATAGAATGGGCATTATCAGAGATGTTCCCACTCTCAGCATGCATCAGGCACAGTTGATTGTGTAGCTCCTCAGGCGAGGCATCCTTCTTCCTGTCAAACAAAATGATGATAATCATATCTTAAGTCAGATGCCTTATTCAGTTGACCATAAGAGGGCTCCTGTCTTGTAAGCTGATTACGCCATCTGCTGCCCTAGTGTTGTATCTTTGTTAACAATCCTTGTCCTTATTATAACAGGAATGGGGTAGCCTTCTGGCCTATCAGTAATTTCAGGAAGTTGAGTAGGCTGTGGGTCTTTATAGGGTTTCCACTGTTGAGTACCTCCAACTCCGAACAAGACCTTTGGGGTACATATAGCATGAGTTAGAGATAAATTATCAGGCTTCCTCATCTGTTTGACGTTGGTGTCCATGTGATAGTTTGAAAAATCAGCTTTGCACGAAGGGGCAGTTGACATCTTTAGGCTGGATAATGTCATTTTTGGAGGTGTTTTTGTAGAGGTGTGAGTTCTAATAACGAAACAGAGGTTTTAAAGTCAATTCCCCTTCTTCTGTCCTTTTGGATACTGGTTTTGATGGCTCCTTCTTCCTTTCTTCTTCTTCATGTGTTTTGGTTGTGCTTTCTCTGTTAAATTTGTAGGGAGCTCCTTTCTTGTGCCTCTTTGTTTGAGGTGACCAGCAGTACATGATGGGGTAGGACAGGCTGTTGGATTTAGATATAATGGGGGCAGAGTTTTCTGATGCCACAGGCTGTGGACCCACACATAGGAGTAATTCCTCAGGGAGAGTTTCCCAATTCTGTCAATAGTTCCTGGGGATAAAGCTGTAATAAATTTGTTATGTCTCTCTCTGGTTGTGATATTACTCCTGGCCGTGTTTCAGCAAATCACCTTGTTCACTGAGAAAGGATGACTTGAATTCCTTCATATGGCCTTCTATCGAGAAAAAACTAATGTTTTAGCTCTCTCAAATATATCTCTGATTTCTGGTAACAGAGTTTTAATCCATAGCTATCCGGGGCCCCCTGGCATAGACAAATTTGTATGATTAGAAGGTAACAGGGTTTTTTTGATCGACATGAGTCAGCTCTCTTGCATTTAGTGTAGGATTTGCAGAGGACAGGTGTTATCACACTTTCACAGTTTATCACCTCAGACCCAAAAAGCTCATCTCATTTTGAGGAGCCAAGTTATCATTCTCAAGGATGACTCAGGGTTTGAAGTCCCGCGTTTTTATGTTGCCAAAATCTATATCAAAACCCGTATGTTTAATAGATTGTGATTTTCTGATGCTCCTCCAAGAGATGGTTACTCCTTATTAGACTATCAGGTAAGTCGGAGAGGAAGAGAATTTGTTGTCTTTGGGCTACTTAAAACAGTTTGACAAGGTGATAGAAACTCAGTCAGCTTAGTTTGTCTCAGCCTCCCAGTTAGCAGCTTTGAAAATCCTAACTGGAGCACAAAATTTGGAGGACAGTGAGTAGCCACGAGAGGAGGGAGGTATATTAAAAGAAGGGGATTTTCAATGTTAGGAGACTCTAGTAGATGTGAAGGCTTGCTGTTAGTGTATCACTATTAGATTTGTTAGTCCTTAAATCTGAAATGGGAGTAATTTTAATTTGGGTATTACTTGTATGCTCTTAAGCACAGGTGGAGATAAGGTAGATCGAGAAACTTCCAACATCCTATCAAGAGCTGAGTTTCCCAGGTAAGTTTGGGAGCCAAATCTTGAAAAGTTGTGCAGATACCCAAACGTTTTAAGACACAGATATAGTTCCTGTATTGCTTGCCAGCCACCCCCCACGGGAGCCTCAAGGCCATTTCGTCTGCAAAAAACTGCAAAACTGCAGGCTGGAGTGTATAAAGCCTGCCAGAGCTTATTCAGCTGAGGAGTAAATGACGCAGAACCAGATAACACTCCCAATTACAGCAACTCCAAATGCCTTCTTCTTGTCCCGAGAAACGTTTTAGGTTAAAACAGTTCGGTAAAATTAGTAAATAGTAATAAGACGAGATAAAATAGCTATTAGCATAAAAACAGAATAAAATAAGTAGTTTTCACCACGAGCTCCTGCAGGGAGCTGTAGGCTGCGCTCCGCCGGAACCCGGGAACTGGGTGTTGTTGGAGTTATAGTAGTCCAAAAAAGTAACTTTTTCAAAATTGCTTGCTTTTTTCAAACAGAGTACCATGTTAGGCATCTGTTTCCCTTTAAAGTCCCTCCCTGCCATACAATCCCTGGAAGTAATTTGGCAACTAGCTAGAAAGGGGACAGTAGCTATCAACATATGGATTTTGATCCCAGTTAATACATGGAAAATGTTCCTTTTAGTAAAACTGGGCACATTTAGGATATCCCAAAATATATATGACTGCAAAATAGCCTGCATCTAGCAACTTGCAAATGTGCACAAACGACTCTCTTAAACAATGAGAATGTACAGCTATCTCTGACTTTTATTCATGGTCATCTAGTGTTTCATGAAATTGCCATTCTTCTGTGAACTATACAACAAGGCTAATTGCTTTTAGAAGATTCAAGGTCCATTAGGTTCAGCGGGAGTGATTATCCATTGATCTATAGCCTTCAAAAGTTATCTTCCATTTCAATACTTTCTTTCAAGTGTTCGTGAAGGCCCTTCATGTTCGAGATACCATATACTGTATGTAACCACTACAAACAAAAAGTCATTTTCAATCAATTTCTTTTTCAAATAGTTATGGCCAAATTCCAAGTCACCTTTCTTCTGGTTACATGTGGTTTAACCCATTGTTATTTGGAAAAGTATTTCATTACAAGGAATCTAGCATTTTCTTCTGTCACAACATTTTTCTGTAGGTGTGCACCCTTCAAAGTACATCAGACTTGCAAATGAAGCCCTTGTTTACCATCCAATGACAAACCACAGAATAAAAGCAAGCTAATCTAGTAAATGCAGAGTGAGATGAGCTCCCTCCGGGATGTCACTTGGAAGGTATGTTTCTAATGACAGGCTGAATGTACTTTGCCTAGTGTTGGCCCAAGTATCATTGCACCAACATAACAAAGGATAACTTCATTAATATTGTGGCAGATCTAAAACAGTCTTATAATTTTCTAATTTTAGAGTTACAGGAGGCACTTGTCCTCCAACCTTATGTATGCATTGTATAACAGGCTAGTGGCGTGTAGTATTCTGAGTTTTAAATAACTGACAGTAACCACTGATTAATGTTGAAAAACAAGAAAGTAAATAGTTACTATTTTGAAATGCTAACTGTAAAAAATACTAACCTTGAGGAAAGGCCCTGAAATAACAAATGCAACTAATTACTTTTAAAACAATAATTTTTCAAGCTCTACATAGAGTGTTAAGGCTAAGTCACAGAGAGATTCTCAGTGGATGATTATGCTGAATCATCCACTCTCGTTCCTAATAAGAGAACTTTACCGTCTTACAGAAAATCTGATTGTATTAATATGAGAGTTCTTTCAGAGCAGTGATGAAGCTATGAAAACTGATGCCAAAAAGAAAAATACTTTGTAGAATTATTGAAACCAAAATTAACTTCGCAGGACTGAAGAGGATATTTTTGCCCTCCAGATATTGAATCCCATACTTCTTGAACAGTATATGCAATTTTCATCTGTTATACTTATAATGTCTTATGAGCAGCAGATGAAAAAGTAATGAAGACTCTTAAATATTGATATATTTGCTAAATTAAATCTCTGTCCAGTGAGTCTGACAGACTTTGACAGAAACTGGAAGAAAACTTGGCATAAAGAGCTCTCCCCGCCTTCCTGCATTTTATAATAATTTTTCAAACTCAGGATTGTTCAGAAGGTTCCCCAAATGCTGAATTGTTGTATGGTGGATGAAAGTGCTAATAAACTAAAGACGACTCTGACAAGATGGAGACACTGTGGTTCAGTAGTTCCCACATCAGCAAATAAGGTAGATGACCTGTTTTTGATGGGGTTTGGACTTGCTATGAAGGAGTTCAATCCTTGCCCATCTTGGCTTATTAAATCTGCTGGAGGGAGCATGCCTGAGTGAGCTTCTGTTATTTCCACTGCCTCCTTCAGGGAAGAGATTTTTCCCTCTCGCCTGAAGGAGACATTGGTGAAGCCCACCCTAAAGAAACCTGACCTGGCATCGGACGAATTGGCAAACTACCATCTGATTGCCAATGCTCCCTTCCTGGGCAAGGTAATCGAGAGGTTGGCTGCTGTCTGGCTCCAGTCATTCCTGGAGGAAGAACAAGTCCTTGACCCATTCCAGTCCAGGTTCAGGCCATGTCGGGGGACTGAGACAGTCTTGGTCGCACTGCAAAATGACCTCCTCCGGGAGGCCAAAAGAGGTTGCTCTACCATGTTGGTCCTTCTGGATTTGTCAGTGGCCTTTGATACCGGCGACCACGGTATCCTGCTGGACTGGCTCTCCAGGGTGGGGATCGGGGGGCACTGCGCTCGTTGGCTCCAGTCCTTCCTGGAGGACCAGTCCCAGCGTGTGCAGCTTGGGGGGGTTGTCGGCTCCTTGGATGCTCCCATGTGGGGTTCCACAGGGTCGGCCCACTCCCCATGCTGTTCAACATCTATATGACGCCATTGGCTGAGGTCATTAGGAGATTTGGTGATGACACACAGCTCTATTTTCCTTTTCCACCTCTGCAGTTGAGGCTGTGCAGACCTTCGACGTGTCCTGGATGCGGTCATGGAATGGGCAGGACCAACAGACTCAAACGCAACCTGGAAAAGACTGAGGTTATGTTCTTTGGGGGCCCTTCTTCCGGATGCGGAGGCCCTCTCCCCAGTCTGGAGGTGTTTCTCTCAGGCCGGTGGACAGTGTCCGGAATCTGGGCATGGTCCTGGACTCGACCTCTTACCATGGAGGCCCAGGTGGCTGCCATTTCCAGGACTGCCTTTTTGCACCTTTGGCAGATGGCCCAGATCCATCCGTATCTGGATGAGGACTCCCTGAGAACTGTTGTGCAAGCGCTGGTGAGCTCTAGGATAGACTACTGTAATGCTCTCTACATGGGGCTGCCCTTGACTCTTATTCAGTGACTCCAGGGGTTCAAAATGCAGCAGCCAGACTGGTGGCGGGTGTGTGTCGATATGACCACATCACCCAAGTACTGGCCCACTTGAATTGGTTACCCATTGCATCTGAATAAGATTCAAGGTCTTGGTTTTAATTTATAAAATCCTCCATGGCTTGGACCAGAACACCTGACAGAGTGAATCTCCCAAATATCAACTGAGGCTCGACCCACCAGAATGTAGTGGGCGCTCTCACTTGGGTGGCCATGCCCAGAGAGGCTCAAAAGACCATAACACGCAACTGAGCCTTCTCTGTGGCTGGCCTCGTCTCTGGAACCATCTCCGAGTGAGTTGTGCCTGCACAGTCCCTGCCAGCCTTCAAAAAAGCCCTCAAGACCTGGCTTTCTGTGAGGCATTCGGCGATAGTTAATTAATTTTTTTTTCTCTCCACCATCATGCCAGCCTATACTGTTATTACTTTTATTATTATTATTACTATTTTTTTATTCTGTTTTATATGTCCATTATTGTTGTTATTGCTTTGTTTGTTTTATGCCATCATTTGTTGTAAACCGCCCAGAGTTCTTCTGGAAGACGAGCAGTATATAAATTTAAAATGAATAATAAATAAATAAATAAATAAATAAATAAATAAATACATAAATAAATAAATAAAGAGTTATAACAAGATAGGAAGTTGAAATTAAAATTGGTTTCTGGCTGCCCCAGGGGGAGTTAGTCCCCAAACATGGAAATATGCTGATTAAATACAACAGCATGTTCCCAGGGAGGAACTCACCAACAAATTATACTGAGGATGAAGATCAAAGTGATTCAGGCCATGTCTACTTGCACTATGCAGGCCCCCATTTATTTACAGATTTAAAAAATTTTAATAAAGTTGTGGCCCAAATTAATTCCCAGTACTTTTGTGTTGTCTCTTTATTTCAGGTCTGCAACTGCAAAGAAATCATCAGTCTTAGATGGCTTACATTACACCAAGGGGGTTTCAGGCAGGTGTGCCCAATTATATTGTACATTCAAAACCTTTAGACTGCCTATAAAAGGAGGCTCTTTTGCCCCCATTAGTCCAAAATCAGCTATCAGAAAACACTAGTATTTAGCTGAATAGCTGCAGATTGCATACTTTTTGTACGGAAAACACCAGTGTTACAGGCAGTTGAAAATTTGGGCTGCATCTTCTATGGAAATTAATGAGGGGGGGGGAAGCAGAATGAAAACCATTCAGAAGTAAAAATAAAGCAAGGGTTTTTCCTTGAGCATCCTAAATATTATTGAAAAATGCCTGTGTATGTATGTATGCATTAAATATGACCCCCGCAGAAGTGCATGGCTATCACTATCAAGCAAATATTTTTATGCTTGCCTTGAAGAGGTGCACCAATGATGTGAACAAGCACCATGTACCCGAAGAACGTTTTTGTTGATGGTGCCTAGGCTTCCAGAAGGCAAATTAGGTCTTCATCACAGCTGTGTCTCCAGCTGTATTAGTACATTATATTTCTAATAAAACTAAATGGATATTATTGGGGGGGGACTATTGGGTTTGAAGTGAAACCTATTCTGAGTCCCAGGGATATAGTCTTCACAACCCAAACTACTTCCTACACTTTCCTACCCTAACTTCTTTTTCATCATGCAGTGTAGCAGATGGAATGTCAAATATCGATTTTTTCTTATTTATAGGCCCCAATATCTTTCTAATGAGATACTTACTCAGCATTGCACAATCTGATATGCATATCATTGTTGCATTCATTCATTTGTGTGGGTTTCAAGTTTTCAAACTAGCTGCACAGACCTAGTTAGCAGTGACTCTTTGGATTGTTTTTGCAGGAAAGATTAATACCAATTACAGACCCCTTTTATGTACATTATCCCATTCAGTGACTCTTATTTGGTAATTTTCATTTTTGAAAATGTGGAAAGGATCTAAAATGACAGCTTTTCTTTCCGGGCTCTGATCCTTCATGTTTAACAATGCGTTTGAAGCGGGGACTTCCAAATTTTTGATTCATAACTCTCAAACAGTTACAAAACCCCTTCAACTGGATTGTTTCAAAGTAAGTGCTATACATTTTCAATGAAACATCACAATTCAACCCCCAAATTCTTTTTTAAATTTGACTTTCAGTTAACAGAATTGAAGGTATGTCTTCAGATTACTGACTCCATTTTTGAGATTGCAAACTGGTTCCTTGAGAATAACTCCATGGTTTCAAGCTTGGAAGCCTGAAGAGTAGAAAACTAGCTGTCTTTTTTTTGGTTTTAACAGGTCTTGTTTGAACTGTCCATTCTCTTGTTTTGGGGGAAGGTGAGTTTCTGGAAAACTAACCCCCTCCCCATGATGTCTAAGAGAGGTCCCAATTGATTTCATGGGATTCATGCATGTCCTGGCCCCGGCAGCGAAAGGGAGAGAATGAGGTATGGCCAGTTGATAGACCTTTCAATTTGGCTGATAAGGCCATGGAAGGGGGCTGGCATAACCAAGCTGCTCTTCAGAGTCTTCTCTGCCATTCATGTGGTGTTTTCATCTCCATCACCAGAGTGAGTGGGATTAGACACAATGGGGTCTCATCATAAGGGGAGATGCCAACCCTATATTGGTGAGGGCTTGTTGTCAGCATTGATGTGGCCCTCATAGGTCCACAGCCTCTTCTTCAGCCAAATGTGATAGGAAGTAGGAGGATGCTACAGGGTCTTCTATTTGGACCTCTACCTCTAGTGCCTTTATCCAAGTCATCAACTCTACCACTAAGCTATCTTAAAGATCATGCCTCCCCATATGAACTTTCTTGGCATTTGAGATTGTTAGAAGAAGTCTTTCTCTTGATCCATTACCACTGCAGGCAGGCATAGATGATGTGAACACTGGTAGCTCCCAGTGTGTGAAATGCTCTCCTTCGGGACTCAGGATGCCCCGCTCCTTTACACTCTTTCACTGACAGCTGAAGACCACTCTTGAGACAGACTTTTACAATCTTGTTTTGAATCCCTGAATCTTAGAGCTGAGATACATTTAATGTTCACTTGCTTTGGGTTATTCAATTGTATTTTAAATTACATGTAGTTTAATTGTTTTAAATCCTTAACTCCCATTTTTAATTTTGTTTATTTTAATATTGTGAGCCATCTTGAATCTCCTATTGGGAGAAAGATGACATATAAATAAAGCAAATAAAATTATAATGGAGAAATTGATGGCATGATATTCCTCCACACTTGTTCTAAATTAATGAGATACTTCTAAAAAAGGGACTGCCAATATTTCTTAGAATGGTCTTATCATGTATACAAAAGAACATTCTTGGAGATCCAATGTAATATGTGTGATTCTATATTCAACCATATTAAGTTATTGGAATGAAATGAAAAACTCAAATGCATGACTTGATTGACTATTTTGTATAATCTTAAATTAGAAAATCCTAACCCTCCTATTAGCAGCCAAGATGTCCTCAGCACATCTGATCTCGCCTGATCTCGGCAGCTTAAGCAGGGTTAAGCCTGGCTAGTACTTGGATGGTTGACCACCAGGAATACCAGGTGCTGTAGGTGTCCAGAGTAGGAACTGCAAGCCACTCCAGTATTCATGCCAAAAAACTCCTTGGACATGGGATCACGAAGAGTCAGTCATGACTGTAATGACACAAGAAAAACAACCACCTATTGTTTGAGGTTTGTAAATCTTTTGTATTAATCTTTGTTTATTATTTCCCTAAAAATTTATTAATTTATTTTGCAAATGTTCCTATTTCTTTAACACTTCTTCCTTAGCTTTTTTGATAATAAAAATTAAAAAAATTTTTAAAAAAATCTTATTTTGATACCATTTTTAAAAAACCACAAAAGCCCAATTTTTCCAAAATCATCGTTTTTTTTTTTCCAGTTTCAATTGTTTACTTTTTCCCCCTTCCAAGTTTTTAAACCCAGGAAATATTTCTATCTATTATTATTATCTACTTTTTATCTATTTCAAATTCTATCTTTCTACTATCTATCTATCTTCTATTTTTGTGAATTACCTTTTAATTTATGGGGATGTGTGAGGAATTTCATTTTTTTGCCCCCTGAAAACCCTTTTTTGTTTTTTAAACTTAAATGGTTTTGTCTTCTTAAAAACAGACAAACGCTGTTTACTTTTTGCCCGCAATTTAAAGCGCTTTTCACTGTAAATTTCCCAAAATCTTAGCTGCATTCCCCAGAGTTTTCCCTTTGGGCAAGTCAAAAGACCCTCTCAGCAAGTCTTTGCAGTTCCTTTCAGAGTAGTCGTGAGGAGTATTTCCCTGACCGATTGTAAAGGGCAGACATATTGTTGATGGAGATTTATGGATTTTTTTGTTTTCTCTCTCAATTTGGGGGCCTCAGCTTAGGTATCTCTTGTGGCGCTATTGGAACAGGAGGAGGAACCTGGCAAATTTTGTCCTTTTCTGCTGTTTCTCTGCCTTTGGGGAGGAAGTAGTAGACCTTTGAAGAACGGCTGCAAAGTGCACATCCCTTTTCCCCCAATAAAAATTAATTCATTAAAAAGAAACATCAAGAAAAAACTCAGTTGAATAGAAAAGCATATTGTGCCTTTAATACCCCAAAACCCCCGGGAAATTGAAATTGCTAATTAAAGACATTAGTGAAAGTCAATACAGCAATATTTTAAAGTCCCAGATAATCCCCCAGCAATCAATTTTTAAACAAAATGAGTTTATTGTAAAGTGCCAAAAAATGGGGGAAATGCTTTTTTGCATACAAAAATAAGATTTCTCAAATGAATAATGCCTGGTTTAGAATTTAACTGATAATTGTTCATTTGCATTCGGTTTGAGTGTAAGGGGAAAGGAAAAAGACGCTCGTGGGAAAAGGTTAAGTTAATAGGTGAATGCCGAGACAGCAGTATTCAACGTTTGTCTTTTTTTAAAAGGGCTCAATTTTAAAAGGAAACATTTTTTTTAACCTCAACATGTGAGTGGGGAAAAAAAAAATGCAGAACAAAAGGTGACAGTGAAAAAATGTATCATGTCATGCTGGGTTCAAATCCCCTTAGATTTTTGGGGAAAACTAAGGTGCTGCATCATCTAAAACATCTGTAACACGGCCTGGATAAATGTTCCCCTGCCCTTTTGAATGAAATTTACACCTTTATGCGCTCTAAGAATGAACCGGGGGGTCTGCCTAGGCTTGCTTGCGTTATTTAAACTATATTTCCCACCCCCAGGAAACATTGACCCGTTGTGCTGTTGTTTTAAATGGGGAAAGCATTGATCCTTTGCTTGATAGCCTTTATTTTGTTTTGTATCATTGCTTCCCGATGCCATGAGATTTCTGAATAAACAGATTTTGAATAGCAAAATATAGAAGCTTAGGGAAAATGGCGAAATTCCCCCCCCCCAGTGCAGGGGAAAAAAATACACAGCTGATCCCCAACAAGAAGGACAAGATACTTTACACAACCTTGGATGAAAGACTTTGGGACATGCCAAAATTGTTTTGGCCACCCACACAATTACATGATAAAGGACAAGCACCCTGACACTTTCCAGACCATGGCGCCATAAACAACCTAATGTATAGATAGTTTGCAGGGATGCATGCAAAGTCCTAGGAGATTGTAAGGTAAGGAATTTGGAGGGTCTCCCAAACAGGCGACTTGGGGAAAGGGGGGGCATAGGATGGGTAAAGAACAGGTAATTCAGAAAAATTGATAGAGAAGACCAATAGAAAGGGTCGATGCCAGTGCAAATTGTAATGAATTGCTTATTATGCCTGTTAGAAATTGATAAAATCTCTGTTCTTTGTTTTTTAGGGTCTTCTCGCCTTAAAGAGGATTCTCCAGCTGATCTTTTGCAATAAACTGGGAGTTGTATCTCAGCTGGCTTGTCTGTGTCTGGGCTTCTGCCTGAGTTTGAACCAAGGGGAAAATTTGGGGAGAGAGTCCCCGGTTTTAAGTAATTTTCAATACATCCCGCCACCCCTACCCTTTTTGTGGACATGCAAGCATCTCCCCTCACAGCCACAGCATTTCCCCGTGCACTCAAAGCACGCCACTGTGCTCTGTGCAGAAAACCGTGTGAAGGGGAGGCAGCGACTTGTGGTCTTGTCATAGCCCACATATTTATTTCTGTTGATTTACCTGTTATGGTCATAAATTTCCTTTTTCTTTCATTTATTTGTCTGATTAAATGGATCACAGCTGTATTTTCCTGGTTCAAAGGAGAAGTCAGAAAGAGCTGTCACTACACTGGAAAGCTGAATCAAAGCTTACAGTATGCTTCTTTTCAGATTAGGTGATCACACAGAAACTGCAGATTGTTTTGGTGCCAGAATCCACACTGCCCCTCAGTCACCTGCCTTTTGGGAACCTGCACCACAGCCCCCGCTTTTGATCCTGTCCTTACCAAGCCAGAGTTCACATTTTAAGTTTCCCATTGTAAAGCCGTGGTGCTGTTGAATGTTTTGCACAATTTTCCTAGGTCCTCAGACATGCTGGGGAAAAACATCAGTTTGCCTGCTGAAATTCTTTCAGAGTTTTTTTCTACTTTGTACACATTTTTATCTCTTTTTTGTCTATAAAGAGGTAATCTAGCACAAAAACTAGTGTATCAATTAGTGATTCTGTGCTAAAAATCAATAGCTTGGTTTTTAAAAAATAAAAAATATATTTTAGGGCAACCTGTGATAAATAGGCGTTCCTTCTGTCCAATGATCAAACCCAATAACACATCGCCCGAATACCACTTTAGTCCACCTGCATCCTTTTGGGGAATGAAGCAACTGACTACAGAGGGAAAACTCCTTTGGAATTGTTCGTGTTTGAAAAAAGGAGAAGCCCCTGGGCAAGACCAAAAAAAAAAAAAAAAAGGTATGTCAGAAACAGAAATGACTGGCTGCATTGGCACACTGTCATGTGATCAGCAAACAAGAGAGGGAGTTCATCCATTTTACACCTGCAGTAAATCCTGCAGTATTTTATCATGTTGTCATTTGGGCTTGTCTACCTCCCTTTTGTAGCGAAAAGAGGGGAAGGAGGAGGCACAAAAATCACTCGAGCCTAACAGTTTTATTTTACTGTGAGCATGCATTGGCCAAATTCCCCTTCCACAGAAAAAAGAATTGCAAATGCATACTTGTATTGTATATACAGTTGCAATCCAAATTTAGTCAGCCCCCATTTCAAATTAGGGTTGTTGTTAAATGTACACATGCTCAGCTGTTTTGCAATGAACACACCAAACAAAAGCAATTGAAATAGCTCAACATAGAGATGGGCACAAACCGAAAAATGTCATGTTGTTTCATCGTGTTGTGAGGTTACAAAACGTTTTATAATGTAGCAAAATGGCAGACAGCTTTTGTTATGAAACGAATGAAAAAACAATTTTTTTACTGCTGAAACAAAACAATTCATGGATTTTCCCTCTCAGCTTCTTGTTCTGCCCACGCCACCCAGCTGGTTGTGGGTGGTGGTGGCCAGAATGAGAGAGCAGGAGCAGGGTTTTGAATTTCCCGCTTTTTGCTCCATTCTCCTTTTTAAATCCACCTCCCCGGTGGGTTTTTTGATAGTTTGGGCTGTGGGGAGGGGGTGGCCTTTTCCCCACAGCCAAAAAATAAATTTTGGGCAACCCAATGAGGGGGAGGTTTTCTGAATGTACCATAGGGCGATCCATTTGCCGCGTCGGGGGATCCAAGGGACCCGAATTTTTTTTAAAAAGGGGAAAACCCCCCAAAGCAAAAAAAAAAAAAAAAACTTTTTTAAAGGAAATTTTTACATTTGCGCAGGGGGTTTTCTTAAAAAAAATCCCCCCTTTATTTTTTTTTTTTTTTTTATTTTAATTTAATTTTATTCCCCTGACTTTTGCATGGATTCCCCTAGAAAATGCAAATTTTAATCGATGCCCATTGGGCCCAATTGACCACAAATTTGGGATGTCCAAATCGGGCATAAACCCACAACATAGAAACCCAACCCTAAGCCAAAACCAAAAGCATTTTCACGGGTTTAAAAGGGG
Organism: Phrynocephalus vlangalii; assembly: GCA_037367305.1. Classification (NCBI taxonomy): domain Eukaryota; kingdom Metazoa; phylum Chordata; class Lepidosauria; order Squamata; family Agamidae; genus Phrynocephalus; species Phrynocephalus vlangalii. The sequence continues at coordinate 19,306 of JAWVWN010004122.1, read as the reverse complement.
GTTCTAAGGCACCCAGAGGGAAATAATACCTTTTACTCACCCAAAACACTACCCTGCCCTTGGCCCCCAACCCCCAAGCGTTTTGTTGCCAAATGAAAGTGGAAAGCGGGTGAAAATCTCCCAGTCCCATTTTTGGTTGGGCTACACCTGGTTAGGGCATCCCCCCAAACCCAGTAAAAACAACGAAAAAAAAAGAAAAAAAAACCGCTTTTTTGAAAAATTTAAAAAAAAGGCCCCCGGCCGAAAGGGACCCCCTCGGAAATCGAAAAGTTTTTTTCCCTTTGTCCCATTCTGTTACTAATGAAAAAAATAAAGTACAAGGAAACGAAATGAAAAAAAAAAAAATAAAATGTATTTTTCCCCTTTATCCCCACTTATCAAACAATGAAGTGCAACTTCATTTTAAATTTGGGGAAAGCCACTTAAAGCATTTGTTTGTTTAGCTATTTCGATTGCTTTTTTTTATTTTTTCTTGCAAATAGTGAATCTGGTAATTTTGAAAAAACCTCTTCAATGGGGGTTTAAAAATAACAGCGTGCATATAAATTTTTTGAGCGGTGAAGGTCCTGTTTCTCCCGTGTTTTAAAAGGAAGTGATTTTGACCCCCATAGACTTTCACACTGAAATAAAATCATTAATTTTAAAAAAAAAGGGCTACATTATTTTTTTTCCCCCCAAAAAATCCAACCACTATGCTTTGTTTCCAAGGGCATTGGCACTTTCTTAGGTAAAGATGTGTGAGGAATTCACTCTATGGGGCTTTTTAAAAAACTTATTTAAACAACCATTCAGCTCCCGGAAAAGCCCTTGTCGTGGTCAAAAGTCTATAATTTCTGCACTGTGATCCTTCCGGGGGACAATTATTTTTAAATGTACCAAAACAACATACAAAAAACAAAACAAAACCAGCATTTAGAAAATTGAGGGCACACTTCTACCAATTAATAAAAAATCAAAAAATGTATAGGGGTTTCCCCAAAAAACTTACAAAATTTGCAGATTGATTGTACTGTGTCATTTTATTCTGTTCGGGGAAATTAAAAAAAACAACGCATGGTAGGAGGTTCAGACAGGTTTACCAGGGGAGAAATGGGAACTTTAGAGGTGAGTTTCAAGTTTATGTTGCACTAACAAAGATAGAAAGTTTGGGGTTTTGATTGATAAAAATGGTGATAATTTTGAAGAGTAGCGTTTTGTGAAGAAAAAACAGCGGGTTATTAAAATAAAAAAGAAAAGGATGGCTGTGTGAGCTAAAGTGTAATACTTTGGGGTTTTCTCGTTCTTCCAGTGGTTGGTTTTCTGTCATTGCTTTTTATCTTGTTACCCAGGAGCGGGTTTTTGAATTTTGCGGAAATACGTTTTTCTAAAAAAAAAGTTCTCCCCAGATTCAAACCCCCAGGTTATGATGGGGGGGGTCAGGGACAAAAAGCACTTTAATACCTTACATTTTATTGATTTTTGTAGCCCAAATATTAACCCTTTTTGAAGGGCTATGGTACAATTCCAGCTTAAAGAAAGTCGCTAATGGCTTAAAAAATTTAAGGAACCAATTAAGGAACTCCCCAAAAAAAACATGTAATATTTGGAGCAGGGAAAAGAAAATGACAGGATGAAGGAAAGGGGAATTCGGGTCATTTTTTGGCTTAGGTTTTATTGTTCAGACCATCACTAAATTCATATCTGATTTTTTTTTAAAATTTCCCATGTTAAAAAAAGGTTTTATTTATTTTTTAAATTTATTTTGAATTTTTTTCCCCCCACCTTTCTTTTGGGAAAAAGACCCAAGGTGGCTTACAATAATGTGGGTTAATATACAGCCCAGAACATTTAAGACATATTTAAGTTAATAGGGGATTAGAAGAGGCCTTAGAACATTTAAAGATAACGTAAAGTACAAAGAAAGGTTTGGGAAGTAGAGCTACAAAGAAGGGGGGAAACTGGGGGTTTTTTGAAATCAGTCAAGCAATCTTTTTAAAAAACCGTTTTGATGCCATTTGCCAATGATTTTTCCCCTTTAAACTTTTTTTTTTTTCTTTTTATTTTTCTTCTTCTAAATTCTATTGTTCTTTCTCTTTTTTTGTTTTTTTTTATCTGGTTTTTTAACCCGGGAGTTCCCCTTGGGAAAACAGGGGTTAAAAATAAAATAAATAAAATAAAATAAAATAAAAAAAATAAATAAAGGAAATCCATAAAAATTTAAATGAGGAATTTCCCTAATTCGGGAAAAAAGCTTGCCCAAAGAGGAAGGGGTCTTTGCCGTTCGGAAGAAAGCAGAGATGGGGCCCCGTCCTGGCCTCCAGCAGGGGGATTTCCCAAAAGTCTGGGGCAGACAAGAAGGCCCTTTATGTGTTATTTGATCACTGTGAAGGGTGGCAAGGAGAGAAAGGACTCCTTGATTAGCCCCCGAGGGGTTCAAAATGTGAGATTCAATTTTTGGGTTTAGCGGGGAAAGGCATGTTGTGCTTTGTGGTTTAAAAGGTCAGTACTTTGATTGGGCCCCGGGTAGGTGATTGGAAAAACCACGGAGCTGCTTTAATACAGGTTAATTGGTTGTGTGCTAAATTTTAGATTTACAGTTTCTAAAATAAATTTGCCGGTTGTCTCTTAGATGGAAGTCAGGGATTGGTTGCTGTTTTATGGTTGCAGCTTGCCAGCTGGGAATGTTGTAACTCCCGTTCCCCAAACAAACAAACAAAAACGAACAAAAGAAGGAGGACCACTTAAAAAACAGGATGTTCCGGGTTGTTAAACTGGGGAGTTGACACAGAGAGGTGAATTTCCCCATCTGGGAATTTGGGGCTGCAGTTTGAAAAATTTAATCCCCCCAAGTTTTGGTAAAGGAACAGTCACTCTCCTTAATGACCTACCTTTTTATGACTGCTCGACTTGAAAAAAAACAGTGGCAGTTGAAGCTGACCACCCCCCTAACCACTCCTCGGGAACCTATTCTGTTGCCTGCCCTGCCTTGTCAGAAATTTTTTTCCTCCCATCCAGTTCATATTCCCAGGATGGGGCTTTTGCTGTTGCATCCATTGGAGCGGGGAGGCCCACCACCCCTTTTTCCCTCGAGGGCACTCTCTTTTGACTTGTTATGTTTTGAAATTAAATTCTCTTTCCTAAAAAATTACCCTGCCAGCCCCCCAAACTCCACTTCGGGGTTGGGGGGCACCATAACCCTAGTCACAATCCCTTTCACTCGAGTGGGGGGTTTATTGACCTTGATCTTCCCACTCCCCACCTCCAATTTTTATCTTTTTGGTTCCTTCTTAGTCCCGGGGGTCTGCCTTTTCTGGTCTGTGGCAAGGAGCCCATCCACTGTTAAACCCCTTGTTATAAACCCAATTTGCTGCAGGGCCTAGTTTGGAATGCAATAGGTCATTAAATGAGGGTGATGCCTTCATTTTGTGAGAGAGAAAAAGTGAGATAAATAGATTTTTTCCTTTTCTGTCTCTCCTTTCTCAAATGAAAATAAAGATGAAAAAAAATCTTTACAGGGGGAAAATCCAGGCGCTCCTTCCCCTTTATTCCTGCGTGCGGGAGGTTGCACTTGGATTAATTTCCCCAGGGCCCCGTTTCAACCAGACTAGCCCCTTTTAAATCCCCCCCCAGCAAGAGGTAAGGTTTTATGTGTAAAAATTTTAAATTTACTTTTTTCAATATTTTTTTCCCCCATCTTTTCTTTGAAAAGGGGAAAAAGCTGCTTTAAAAAAGGGGAAGGTTCCCCCCCCTTGTGCTGTTGGTCTGGGCTCTAGGGGCAGTGCTCTCTCCAATTCAAGCGAAAAGGCCAGTGTTGGCATCCAAGGCCTTTGGGTTGGGGCGGCTCGGCCCCGTTTTTGCCCTTTCCCACTTTTTTTACAGGGTACCCATTTTTTCTTTCATTTAATGCTTTTGAACTGCTAGGTGGAGGAGTGGGGGTATCAGGGGGCTCGTCGCTGTGGGCACCGGGGGTTTGAAAATGCCGTGTGTGACTTTGCAGCTGAAGTTTTCGGAGCCCCAGTCCAGAGCCACCTGGCCTTTTGTGCTTACTTTTATAAATGTCTGTCCCATCTGATTTTTTTATAGTATTTTAAAGTTAAAAACAGTGAGTATACGACTACTAAAAAAATATTGAAATTAATACCATAAAAAAAAGAAAAGCAACACCAAGAGGGGTTTAATGCTGTTCCTTTTTTGGCCCCCATTTTCACCATCATAGGATTGGGGGAAAATTAACTTGCTTTTCTGCCATCACCGGGAAAACAGGGACAGCATAGCATCAATGCACCGGGAGACACACTGTGCAGTTGCACAGTGCAGCCCCCTCTCTCTCTCCCTTTTTCTCTCTTTCCTTTTTAAAAAAAAACCCAACCCACCCCCCCACCCCACACACAGAAGGAAAAGAGAGAGAGAAAGGGGGAGAGAGGGGAGGGGGAGGTGGGGGAATTAAATTTTAATTTGAGTTATTAGAGCTTGCTTACCCCTACGGTTTTAAGACAAGGATTGCGTCTTTTTTTTTTTTCATCAACTTGGGGAGGGAAAGAAAACCCCTTTTAAATACAAGAGGCACGCATTTGTGAGATTGTCGATAAGCAGAAAATGAAAAATTCTTTAAATGCCTCAAAAAATTTAAATTTTCCTTTGGTGAATAAAAAAAAGAGCTAAAAGATGAAGGGTGTGAATTGGAAAGCTTCTGATGATCACCCTGCAAGGGAAAGTTGAAGCCTTTTTTTCATAAACCCGTGAAGACCCCTGAGTGGGCCACTTTCTTTATTTGCCTCCCCCCCCCCCCGTCGAGAGGAGACACAAAATTTTTTCAGTTGCGGGCAGAAGTAGGAAGATTAAATTTTGCTCACCCAGACAAAAGCCCCTCCTAGATGTGCTCACAGGAAATAAATCTGCCAAAATGCTAATGCCCGCCGTTTTCAGGTGTAGGGATCACCTCCCCTTTGTTAGTAGACTTTCACCCCTTAAAATGGCACCATGATCACCCCCCACAGCTTTGAACTAAGGAAAAAAAAAAACTTTAAACTGGCAAAGTAAAGGCAAAAATCAGAGGTTTGTCTAGGCGACTTAGAGATGAACAGCCCCCTCAGTGCTTTCAGATGTGGATTGCCAATTTCCCTCTATAGGAAGAGGGAATGTGAAAGCCCTCCTAAAAGTGATAGGGTTTTTTTGCTGGTTGCCCTTTATTTTCCAAAATGTACCGTCAAGCAACTCTAAATTTTGGTCCATCTACATTTCCACTCCTGGAGAAATGCCCTGATTTCCCCACCTGAGCTGGGGGTTACTTTTATGGACTTTAAACCTTAAGTTTATGGTATACAGAGTAAAAAACAGCTGCCCTTTTTAGCCAGCTTTTAGGTGCAATGGTCTCTCTCTCTTCTCTCTCTCTCTCTTCCTCTCTCTCTCCCCTGTGTGTGTGGGTGTGTTGGTGTGTGTTGTGTTGTGTTTGAAAGGAGAGAAGAGAGAGGAAGGGGGAGGGTAAAGGGGAGAGGGGAGGAGAAAGGAGAAAAAAGAGAGAAAAAATCACGTGTCCATGAATTTTTTTACTTATCTGTATACAACCTAAAGTCCCTTTGTTGGCATTTAGGCATCGGGATTCATTCTGGTAATTTGGGCACTGAGAATAATTATAAGAGTTAATATTTCCTGATGAAAAGCCCCCCAAATTCTTTATCTACAAGTTCATTATTGTCCTTCCCAAAGGGGCTGAATCTAATGATTTTTAGGGGTTAAACAAAGTAAGGGGACTGTGTCTATTTTGAACATGAAACATCATGTGGAGGCTTCCCCAAATTTCCCTTAATTTTTTCCCCCGGGAAAGAAGGCTAAAGGCTGCAAAAAAAGCCTAAACCCCAGGGAGGCTTTTTAAGAAGTTTTCAAGTTTCATGATTTGCTAACACATATTCCCGCCCCCTCCCAAAAAAAGCAGAGGTGGGAAATCTTCTTCTTCTTCTTCTTCTTCTTCTTCTTTTTTCTTTTTTTCCCTTTTTTTTCTTTTCCCTTTTTTTCTTTTCGTGTTTGTCCCAGTTTGGTCATCCCACTGTTTGATGTGACATTGAATAAAATCAGCCCCCCGTACAGGGCCTGTCATTATTTGGTCTGAGTTCATTACCTTGGGGGGGGCAGGAGTTTCCAGTGGGACTATGAGTTGGGTCAGATTTACCCCAGGCTCCAGAAAGATTTTATGTAAAAAATTAAAATTTTTTGGGGGGTGCAGGCCAAATGCTATGGTGGACAAGGGGTTTTGCACTCTACCCAAATTTTCCCTTTCTAAAGGGGCAACAGTCACCTCAGCAGGAAAGGCCCCGTATCTAATGATTCATCATTTTCATCATTTATCATCATTTTATCACTCATTTTGTTTCTTTGAAATACCGGTCTTAAGTATAATAACTGGTGTCTGCCCCTGAGTGAAAACTTGGGAATTTGTGGCCCTTTAGAAGACTTTTATTTTTAGATGGCTTTTTTGTTATGTATTTTTGGTAATGGAATCGTGGGAAAGGGGAAATTTTTTTATTTTTTTATTTTTTTTGGATTTATCTGTGAGGAACAGTTCTAGGCCCCCCCCCCATGGTGGCAAAACTTGGTATGCAAACCCTAAAAATTTTTCATAGCTTGGTTTCCTCCCGTGATCAAATTTTTGGTATAAACCCTGGAAACATGTATTTCTAGAATGGGGATTTTTTTAATATTTTAAGCAGTGGATAAATGAAAAAAAAAAAGCATCCTTTTAAATCCTATGAAAAAAGCACCAATTCCCCCCATAAAACAAGGTGTTGGCTTGTCCACAGGATGGGGAAAAAAAACATTGAAGTTATCAAAGTGGTAAGGCCCGCTATATGCACCCGGGAGAAAAAAGCCAAATTCCCTGAGAAATGTAGTTTTAATAAATTTCAGATGAACCTTGGGGATACAGGCACTATGTGAGAATTACTCTTCTGAGTTTTAAAAAGGCTTTTGTCTTCTTTTCCTATGACTATAGCCACCATCATTTATGCAAAACACCCCCCTTTTTTAAAACATCATTGAGGGAAACCTTTGAAGAAATGGCCTAAATTCTTACGGCTATTGTCCCGACTATTGTTTAAATACTGGGATAATTTATTTATTAAAAATTTTTCTGAAGTTGATAAACTCTGGCATTTTCATTGTTTACTTTTATTTTGTTTGCAATACTTTGGCATATTCATATCATAAAAATTTTTATTTCATCAAATAAGATAAAATACAAAATACATTTAAATAAAACCAAAATAAAAGCGAAAAAACAATAAAAGCATTTTAACAAAGAAAGATAATACCCAACATCCTTTTTAAAAGGCGCGGTAAAAATCTTTTGAAACCAGTAGGCCAATACAGAGTAATCAACCTGGATTTAAAATTGTTCAGCCGGGAAAATCCGGCTTAGACCCCTTTAACCCACAATCATGAAAAATAAGGGAAATCCAAAAGGATTTTGAATCTTGTGAAGATTTTGGGGAGGGGATGGGATCCCCATTGTGCGGGAAGAATTTTTTGGCCAACCCCCCAAGTTCTTGGCTTTTTATTTAAAGCAGGTGTTGGAACCCAAAACCCCTTGGCCCCCCCGGTTTGCTCAAATTTTTGATGAGAAAAAAAATTAATTGAAAGGAGAAAAATAAGAGGAAAAAAAATGAAAGTTTGAAAGGGAAAAGATCCATGGAAAGGTTGGTATCCCTTCCCCAAAATTTGGGGGGCTTAAATTTGGGTGGTGGGTTTGTTGGGTGGTTTTTTGTGGGGTTGTTGGATTCTTAAAAGGAACTATTCTAATTGGTTTTTTTTTCTGGGGGCCTAATGTTTTGATTCTACACCCCGACCAGTTGGTATTCCAAATAATAAAATTGTTTTGATGCATAATAAATGGGTGGTGCGTGGCTTGTTCAGTTTTGGATAAATAGTTTGGGGTCTAGCAAAAATTTGGGGGAACCCCCGGGTTTTTTTGTGTTTGTTTTTTTTTGTTTTTTTTTTTTTATTTTAAGGAAAATTAGGGGGGTCTTAAATTGTCAAAATTTTGAAAAAGTTTAATTAAAAGGGACCTGTTGTTTCTAAAAAATTAATTTTTTAAGGTCTAAAATTCCCATTTCAAATTTTTTTTTTTTGGGCCCCCCGGGGGCCCCGGAAAAATGGGGAAAAAAATTTCCAAAAATTGGGCCCCGGGGGGTTTTCTGGGAGTTCAAAATTTTGGAAAAGAAAAATTAAAACTTAAATTTTTTTTAAAAAAGGGGAGAAAAAAAAGGGAAAAAAGAAAAGAAAGGGGAAAGAAAAAAAAAAAAAGAAAAAGGGGGAAAAAAGGGAACCCCCTTTTCCCCTGGTGGTGTGTTTTTGGGGTTTTTTGTTTTTTTAAAGGGGATAAAAAAATTTTATTTTTTTTTAGACAAAATAAATGTTATTTTAAAAAAAAAAAAGGTACAAACCCCAAAAAAAAGATCTTAAAAAAAACCAAAATTTAAAAATTTTTTTGTTTTAGGTGGGCCAAAAAAAGGGGTTTGGGGTTTTCGGGTTTGGGCCCCCGGCTTTGGGGGTTCGATGAAACAATTTTAAATTTTGGGGGGTCTTAAGAAAAGGGGTCATTCTTCTTTTTTTAAAAAAACTTTCCTAAAAACCCTTTGGTTCCCAATTTGCCCCCTTTTCCCACTCAAGACTTATTGTATGAATCTTTAGGAAAAAAATTTTTAAAATTTTAAATTAAGGTTTTAAAGGGCCCAAATCAAAAAAGGGGGGGAAATTTTGTAAAAATTTATGACTTAAAATCTGGCATTGAATTGCTAAAAATGAAAAGGGGATGGGTGAAAACTTTGGAAATTTTTGGGGGGGGGTTTCCTTGGGTGGAAAAAAAAATCGTACTTTCACCCCGTGGCCACGGCAAAACAATTTCAGTTCGAAAAAGATCCCTTTTACCAAAGAAAAGCCCTCTCCAAAAAGTTCGGGGGAAAAAGGGTCCCAAAAGTTGGAAAAAACAAAATTTTATTTTTTTTTCCCCCGGGGCCCTAAAAAAAAAAGGAAAGGAATTTGACCAAATGTTTTAAAAAAAAGATTTTTTTTTTTTAAAAAAATTTTTGTTTTGAAAAACCCCACCATACCTCAGAAAAAAACCCCCATGTGATTTTGGGGGAAAGGGAGGGCGGGGAATTTTTAAAAAAAAGGAAAAGGGGAGTTTGAATGCCCCCTTTTATTTAGGTATTTTGGAGTTTTTAAAGTTTTTCGGGAAAAAAAAGGGGGAAAGGGGAAGGGGAAAAAGGGGGGGGGGAAAAGAGAAAAAAGGGAAAATTAAAAAAAAAAAGGGGAAATTTCTTAATAAGTATTTGAAGTTAGTATTAAAAGGGGGGCCCCAAGGTTTTTGGGGAAACCCCGGGTTTTGGGGAAAACCTTGCTTTTTTTTTTTTTTTTCTTTTAATCCTCTCTTTTTTTCTTCGGGAGGGGAACTTTCTTAAATCCAAGTAAAAACCCAGCAATATTCTTTTTGAAACCAGTTTTGGTTTGAGATGGGGGCAGTTTTCCCCTTAAAAACAGCCGCTTTTAAATTTTAGGAGTTTTTCAAAAAATTAAAAAATTTTTTAAAAAAACATTGGCCTTTAAATTTTTTCCTGAATTATTTTGGGGGGGGGGGTTCAGATGTTTTAAAAGGCCCATTAATAAAAAAAATTTTCAAAAGGAAAAACCCCAATAACCCTTTAAAAAAAATTTTGCTCAATTATGGGGTAAAAAAAAATGCAATTTTTTGCTTTTTTTGATCTGCTTGGTTTAATTGGAAAGAAAGGCGGGACCATAAAAGGGGGCTTTCAATCTTTGAACTTAATCTTAAAGGGAAAAAAAAAAGGATTTTTAAAAAGAAGGGAAGGAAAAAGGGGCAGTGTTTACAGGATGTCCCCCAGCATTTTTTCCCTCTCGTTTTTCCCCCCCCCTTTTAAGAAAAAAATTTCAAAGGCTTTTTAAAAGATCAGATTGTTCCCTTTAAAAAAATTGGGGTTTTTTTTAATTTTCCCTTTACTACGGGGAAAGGAAGGGGTGGGGGGGGAATCATAGAAGGGGAGGAAGGTTGTTCTTTATGGTTTTAAAAATTAAACTTTTTTAAGGGGGAGGAAAGAAATTTTTTTTTTTAATTTTTTAAAGCCACCAAGGAATGAGGGGAAAAGGGAAAAAAAAACGGGGTCATTTGGTTTTTTTTTAAATTATGATTTTAATTTTGATTTGTACAAAAACGGTGTCTCTTTTTACTTTTGAAAAATTTGCAAGTTTATTAAGAACAAATTTTTTCCCCATGCTATTTTAAAAGGAAAAACAGGAAAATACTGAAGGGTAAAGGAAAATTTTTTCCAAAGGAAAAGTATTGTAAAAAATTCCCCTTTTTTTTAATTAAAGGAATTTTTGTGGGGGGAAAAGGTTAAGGTCCCTTTGAAAAATCAGCCCCCAGCAAAAACCCAAATTTTGGAAAATTTTTCTAATTTTTTTAGGAAAAGCCCAAAAAACAGGGGGGAAAAGGGCGGGTTTATTTTAAAAAATTGTGGGACAGTTCAATGATTTTCTTTTAAAAAGGAAAAAAAATTTAAAGAATTTTTTCCCGACTGGAAAAACGAAAAAGGTTACCTTTTTCCCCGGGAAAAGGGCCTTTTTTTTTAAAGGTTGTCTCCTTTTTTTCTGCTCAAAATAAAAAAAACAATGGTTTTTCCCCGTTTTGGGGGTTTTTTTTTTTTAAGGGGGTTTTGGAAGTACTTTCACCCCTGGTTAAAAAAAGAAGGAGAGGGGCTTTTTTAAAATTCAAAAAAAAAAAAGGGGAAAAAAAAACAGGGGGGTTTATTAAAACCTTCTACCCTATTTGTTTCCCCCCCTTTTGGGGGAATTTGTGAAAGGAAAGTAAGGGATTAAAAATTTTTATTTACAGGGTTTTTTGTGTTTTTTGGAAAACCCCAAAGAAAAAATTTGGATAGCGTACAAAAACCCCTTTTTTTTTTCCCTTTCTTTTTTAAAGGGGGAAAAAAATTTGGGAAAAATTTCAAAAAAAAAAAATTTGACATTCTTTCGGGGCCCCCCAAACCCCCCCCCCAAAATTTGGTTGTTTTTATTTCCTCAGAGAAAAGGGTTGCGGGGGGACCATTTTTAAAAAAGGGGAAGGGAGGGAAAAAAAAATAGGAAAAAAAATGAAAAAGGGGGGGAAAGGGAAAAAAAAGGGGGGGAAAAAAAGGGGAAGGGGGGGAAAAAAAAAAAAAAAAGAAAAAATTTTTTTAAATTTTTGAAACCCAAGCCCATGGAACTTGGTTCCTTTTGGGGGTGTTTTTTTTTTGTTTTTTTTTGGGTGGGCCCGGGTTTTTTTTTAAAATTTTTTAAAATTTTTTTGGGTGTTGTTTTTTACCCCCAAAAATTTGGTTTTTGGGCTTTAGGGTGGGCCCCCCCCGGGGGTTTTTCCCCCGGGGGCGGGGGGGGGGGGGCCCCGGCGGGGGTTTGGGGAAGGGGGGGGGGGGGGGCCCCCCGGGGGGGGTTGTGGGGGGTTGGCGGGCCGGGTAATTTCCCCAAAGGAAAAAAATTTTTAAAAAACTTGGGGCCAAACCATCGTTTAAACAATGAATTTTTTATTGAAAAAACCCGGAAAGGGGTGCAGGAGGATGAGGCCTTGGGTTCCCCAAGTAAATTTTAAAAAATCCCCCCCCCCCCTCCATAAAACCCCCCCTTTAAGTACAAAAAATTAAAAACTGCAAAAAAAAAAAATTTTGCTACCCCCCACAAAAAAAAAAAAATTATTTTATTTTTAAAAACAAAACAACCCCCCCTGTAAAATTTAAACCCCCCGGAAAAAGCAGTTACCAAACACCAAAAAGAAAAAAAACCCCGGGTTTGGATTTTGGGGGGGGGAATTTTAAATAATTTCAAAAAGGAGGGGGTTTTTGAAGGGGGCCAAAAAATTTTATGGCCCCTCCCGGGCCCCCAATTGGGGGTTAAAAAAATAAAAATAAAAAAAAATAAAAATAAAAAGGGGCTTTTCTCAAAAAAAAAAAAGTCTAGAAAAAACCAAAAATGCTTTTTTGCAGTTTTGGGGGGTTTTTGGGGTTTTTTCCCTTTTTTAAAAAAGGGTTTGGGGATTTTTGGATCCCCCCCCGTAAAAAAGGGGGACCCGGGGATGCCCCCCCCCCGGTTTTCCCCAAAAAGGGGGAAAGGGGGGGGAGGGGCCCCCCCTCGCCATATTTTACCCCGGAGGTATTTTGCCTTTTTTTTGGGGGAAATTGGGGGGATTTTTAAAACTTTTTTTTTCCGGGGGGACCCGGGTGCGCCCATTCCCAAAAAAGCCCATTTTTTTTTTTTTGATTTTTTGGCTTAATTTTCTTCCAAAAGAAGGAAGAAAAAAAGAAACTTTTTGAAGGGGAGAAAAAAGGATTTATTTTGTATAGCCCCCCTAAAAAGGGTTTTTTTGGGGGGGAAAGAACTAGTCCAGGGGGGAAAAAGGGGGGGGGAATAATTTTTTAAAAGAAATTTTAAACGCTCAGTATTATTAATTTTTGAATCATTTTAAAGGCCCAAAGGAATTTTTTTCAAGGACTTTTCTTTTTTTTTAAAATTTTTTTTTAATCTTGTTTTAATTGGGTATTTAATTAAGGTGTTAAAAGGGTTTTTTTATTTTTAAAAAAAAGGTGGGGAACTTTTGAAATTTTTTAAACTTGGCCCCTGTTGATATGTGGGGCCCAAAAATTTTTTATTGTGGCAATTCAAAATTTTTTTGGGAAAAATTAATTGTAAAATTTCCAAAATAGATTTTTTTCAGCTCCTTTTTTAAACCCGGGGGTTTTCCTTTTTTTCCTTTTTTCTTTTCTTTTTCTTTTTTGTTTGTTTTGCGGGAAAAAGAAAAAAAAAACCCCCCTAGTTTTTTTGTTTTTAAAGCAAAAGGAAAACCAAAAACCCGACCAAAAAAAAATTTTTTAAAGCTGTTTGGGGTGTTTGGGTTTGGTTCAGCATAAACAGGGGTGTTTTTTTTTTGCATGGCAATCATTTTTTTTGGCTTTTTTGGGGGAAAAATTTATCCCCCAAAAAGGGATAGGGGAAGGAACATCACTTTTAAAAAAACGTCACAATTTTGTCCCCATAGTTTAAATATTTTCCCCACAGATCCAAAAAAACTAGATTGTAGCAAAGGAAAATAATATTTTAATTTTTTTACCTTCCCCTTTTTGGTCCCTTTCACATGGGACTTGTGCAAAGCTTTTTTTGAACCTCGAAGCTGAAAAAATAATAACGGCCCCTTTCAATGGTTATGGTCCTTTAAAATTCAAAGAGCAAAAAATTTTATCCCCTAGGACAGGGTTGTTGTAATTGTTGTACATGCCCGAGTTCCTGTGGGGAAAGTTGGGAGTTTTTAAGTATAAATAAAAAATTAAAAAAAAAAAAAAAAAAAATAAATAAATTAAAGGAAAGGGTAGAAACCTCTTTTAAGGGCCTGATTATTGTTCAAGTTTAGTAGGGTGGATCCCGTTTTTCCTCATTCCCGCCCTTGGTCTTTTGTCATTTTATTTGGTTAGTTTCCCCCGGGGAAGAGGCCAGAGGGGGAAAAAGGAGCTGGAGCAGAAAGAAGCACCATTTAAAGAGGCTGGACAATGAAAACCTTTTGCCTCAGGGAACCTTGACCCCGGATGCTGGAGCATGTTGGTGAAGATCTTAGTCTTGTGGTCGAGTGGATTTATTTATTTATTTTTTTATTTATTTTTTTATTTATTTATTTTGCATTTCTAGACCCCCCAAAAGGACTCTGGGCGTTTACACAAGCCAAAAAAATCGGAAATTTAAAAGGGGAAACAAGAACAAAAAAAAAAACAAGAACATGCAGGAGAAGTTGGGAAAAACCTCAAGACAGTCAGAGTGCTTTCCTGGAAACAACAAGAACCTTGGTGTTTTCTGACTGTGATTGGTGTGTTATCCCGTACCCCTTTTTTCGGAAGCATTCAAATCCACAAAATAAGCACAGTTTTTAACAAAAAGAAGAAGTCTAAAAAAATTTAAAAAAGCCTGGCTTCCATATGAAAATCAGTCTGCAAAAGGTAAAAACTCGTTATTCCCCCCCGGCAAAGCAACGGAAGTTTCAACAATAAAAACTAAAAACACCCATCAACCACGGGAAAAAAAAACACTGCCACTCCAATTGCAATGAAAAGTCTTTAAACCTTCTACAATACAATTTATTTAAAACTATTTTCCTGCATAGAAGTTTCCCTTTCCCCCCAAAATTTTAAAAAACCCAGTCTCACTCACTCTTAACCCCCCGGCACGAGAGAATCTAGTCCCTGAGTCTTACCTCTGAAGATGCCAGCCCAGATGCAAAAAATAGGAAGAAAAACTTCCAGACATGGCCAAAAGCCAAAAAAAAAAATACAAAAACCATTGGGGCCCTATTTACAAAGGCGATACAATAATTGATCATTTGGAACATGATAAAAAAATTTTAGCAAGGGCATCCAAAAATGCTAACAAAAAATACATGTAGAAAAAAAATTCCCCGGTCTAAAGTTTTCATTAAAAGAGATATTGGCTTTATATGCCTCCATTTTCTAGTCCATTCAATTAATTTATATACCTTTTTTTCCCCCCCCCAGCTTTCCGTTTAATGATTAATAAATGTTAACTTTGATTCCCCATCCATTGTGTTTGCGCTTCCTAGAGGATTGATAAAATGTTTTTTTCTCCCAGGATATTGAAAATTTGAAGTAATACGCCAATTTAAACAAAACACGGAATCTCCCGTTGCTCTTTTTAAAAGCCCCCCATTCACAGAAACCCAAAAGCTTGCAAGTTCCCGACCTCCATTTTGTGTGAGGTGGGGAAAAAAAAACCAAGAAAAAAAACAAATCTATAATCGAGCCGAAAACTTATGTTTATTCTTAAAGGCAGCACATGGTGAGTCATTAACTGCCTATTACTCTTAGGGTGATCCCTGGGTCTTTAGGTTGAAGAGTGCTTTGACTGTTTCTTCCCCTGTTTTTAATTAAACTTGGAGTTCTGTTTAATTTTTATTTTGGATATGTCCATTTTTAAAAAGGGAAGCACAAAAATTACTTTGGGCATAGGAAATGGCACGGGTGATACGCCCCCTAGGTAACCTGAAGTCTGGAGGAAGTTTGGGGCTGGGATTTTGTTAAGCCATGTGTTTGTAGAAATTGTTGAGTCTGGAATTCCAATGATGAAGGTCAGGAAAAACCCATCACCTTTTTAGTCATCTGAACCAACAAAAATCAGAAGGAACATGGAGAACCACATAATGGGTCCCCCTCATTTTTTTTGAGGGCTATCCTTGGGAGCTTTCTGTAAAAGGGGCCCCTGCTACCCGGGGGTAGAAGCAAATTAAAAATTATCTCACTCTGTTGTTACCTTTCCTTCCCCTTTTTGCCACCTTCCCTTTTCTCTCTAGGCATCTAAGATGGGCGGTGGTCCTGCAGATCCTGAACAAATCTGTACCCAAAAAACTTATGAAATTAAGTGGCCCCATACAGAGATGTGTGCTTTGGAAGTTTCTGGGCTCAAATTTAAGGTGTGGCCTTAAACCCACAAAACACAACAGGCTGGTTTCCCGTACCTCAAAGATTGAATCTCGCAGTATGAACCAGTTTGGGGTGAAAAAGGGCTCAGGGGGCCTTTCTCTCCTCCCGCACCCTTTACATCATGAAGGGCCTTTTTTGTTGCTGCTCCAGATTTTGGACCCCCCCTTTTGGAGGCCCGGATGCCCCCTCTCTGCTGTCTTTTCCAAAGAGGGGAAAAAATATTCTTTTTCAGGGAAGCTTTTTCCGAATGATAGCTACCTTTATGTGCTTTTTTATTGGATTCCCCCCCGCATGATTACATTGACTGTTTTAGAAAACCCCGTGTTTTTCCCTTTTAGGTTCCCCCCCTTGCAATGGATTTTTTTTTTTTTTGTGTGCTTTTGTAGCTTGGGTTTTAATGTTCTAATGCCCCCTTTAAATTTTTGTTTTTAACTTGAATAGTCTTAAATGTTTTGGGCTGTTATTTCCCCCCATTTTGTAAGCCCTCTTG
Organism: Phrynocephalus vlangalii; assembly: GCA_037367305.1. NCBI lineage: Eukaryota > Metazoa > Chordata > Lepidosauria > Squamata > Agamidae > Phrynocephalus > Phrynocephalus vlangalii. The sequence continues at coordinate 3,307 of JAWVWN010004122.1, read as the reverse complement.
GGTCCTTTTCCCAAAGGGAAGAGGGGTTTAAAATTTCAAAAATATTAAATAAACCCAAATCAAAAACAAAAATTTTAAAATACAGCCAAGTAGTGGGACGCTTTTATCTTTTTTAAAAGACTATTAAATAAACCAAAAATTTTGGAAAGGGTTCTTTTAAAATTGACAAATGAAATTGGGTGCCCGGCCTTTTGGGGTTTTAAAACAAAGGTGCACTCTTAGAAGAAGGGTTTTTCCTTTTTTTCCCTTTGTGTCAACCCTGCAAAAAACAAAGGACTTGTTTTTTTTTGGAGGGGGTTCCCACTAATTTTTAATGATTGGAGAAGAAAAAGAAAAAGGGTTACAAACCAAAGATTGCTTGGGTATTTTTTCCCTCCAAAATTTTTTTTTTTAATGAAGATGAAAATAAGTAGCAAAATCTGGAACCCGAAAGATTTCTGTTTATTACTTTTTTCGCTTGAAGTGAAGAAGGGGTTTGTGTAGATTTCCCCTTAAGTATAAATTTTGTATAGAATGCTTGGATTTAACCCCAAAAGTTAAAGTCAAGGGTTAAAGTTGGGTGCCGTTTAGTTCCCCCTGGTGAAGCAGGGTATAAGGGAAAAAGCCATCCTTAAATATGAAGCCAAATATGTGAAAGGACTCTCTGAAAAAATGTGTTTGTTTAGTACAATTTTTTCTCTTCCTAGTGGTATGTGCAAAGTCAGGTGTACTCTGGTTTTGAACTATAGGGTTTGGAATTTTAAAAATGTTTGGGGATTGGGTGGGGGTGTATGTTGGATACAAAGGAATTTTTTAAAAAGTAGGTTATTTTTAGGAAGGGGGAAGGGAAAGGAAAAGGGAAAGGGAAAGGAAAAGGGAAGGAAGGAAGGGAAGGAAGGAAGGGGAAAAAAAAGAAAGAAAGAAAAAAAAAAAAGGAAAGGGGAAAAAGGGAAAGGGAAAGGGGAAAGGAAAAGGAAAGGAAAAAATAAATTCTTTAAAACCAAATCCAATAGACAAAATCATTATCGTTCGCACGGAGACCTTGTGACTTCCCACTTATACAGTAGGTGTTTTTAAGTGAAAAGCCCCCAAAAATGTTGATTCCCAAATTCAACCCAGCATGGAAGCCTTACCCCCGGATTGAACTGAGGTTGTGAGCACGTTTTACTGCAGTCAGGGATTAACCACTGCACCTCGGGTTAGAATGTTCTGTTCTAAAAAGCCATGCTAATGTACCCCCAAGTTCATGAAGAATAATTTGCCGCCAGGTAGGCAATGACTTTTAAAGAACGGGGAAATGAAATTTGCCTACAGGTTTTATTTTTTTTATTTCTTTAAAAGGGCAATGAAAAGGGACAAAACTAGTATTTAAAAAAGCCCAAAACCCATCCGAATAATGCCCTTTCTTTTCTTCCCCATTTAAATTTGGGGTTACTTTTAAAAACTCCCTTTTTAAAAGAAAAGGAAAAAATTTCCAGCTGATTTTAAAAAGGACAATGAAACCAAAAAAACCAAAAACACCCAAATAATGAAAATACAATAATTTGAAAACAGAGCCCTCCTCAAAAAATCGGTAAGTATTAAAATTTTAAGGAATCAAAGGTTTTGGGAAAGCCCAAAAAATTTAAACCATCCCTCCTCTTTTTAACCCTTTCGGTGGGGAATTTGTTTTTAAACAAAATTTTTGAAATGTTCCAAAACCCCCCAGACCACCCCTGAGTTTGGGGGGTTTAAGTTTTAATTACACTGCGGCGGGGTTTCTTCCCCAAAAAAATTGGGGTTATTTTAAATTTTAAAAAAAAAATTTTTAACCCACCTGCCCCATTTTTAATGAGGTCATGGGAGACAGTTTTTTTTCATCGGATTGCCCTGCACCTCGGCTTTTAATGTTCTGCTAAAAGCCCCCTAATGTACCAAAACCCAAATAAAATAAAATTTTCCTGTCCCAATGGGGAGAGGGCAAAGAAAAAAATCACCCCCTACGTTTTTTTTTTTACAATAAAGGGCAAACATTTTTCAAAATCCCATTTTTCCTCATTCAAGATAAAAGTCAAAAAGGGGAAAGGGGCTCTGAACGGTAAAAGGTTTTTAAATTTTAAAAAAGGCAAGAAAAAAGGAAAAGGGGAAAGGGAAATTTTCCAAAATCCGCGGGAAAAATGAAAACAAACAAAAAGGATGGGCCCACTTTTGAAACCAAAAAAAATTTTTCTCCCCAATTGGGAATATTTTTCCCCTTTCAGTTTCCCTTTTGACTCAATTTTGTTTTAATTTTTTTAAAAAAATGAAAGAAAGAAAAGGTTTGTTTAAAGCCAATGTGGGCTCTTTTTTCCCCATTAGTTATAAAGCCCTTAAAAAGAAAAAAGGAAAAATTTTCAATGATTTTGGGCAAGAAAAAACCTGGAAATGATAAATGGGCACCAATTTATTGCAAAAGCCTCCAAAATTCGGCGACTAGATGTTTTAGAACCAAGGGTTTTGTGTCAAAAAATTACCCCCTTTTTAAAACCCATACTTAGGATGGGAGTTAAATTACAATTGTCTTATCCAGTCATTTGGTGTTTTCGGTTTTGCAAATTTTTTAAAAATTTGGCTGGGTGTTCTTTTTTTGGTTTTTTGGGGGGGGCAAAAGGGCCTTTTTTGTTTTTTTCCCCCATTTTTCGGAAAGTGGGTGTTGCACAAGATCCAACTTCCTAACCCAAAGCTTCCAAAAAAATTTTTGTAAGTTTGCTAGAAGAGGGGTTTTAAGGGGGAGGAACAGGTGGAATTAGGGAAACTTTTTCAGATGCCCCCCTTGTCTAGGAGATTATTTGTTGTAGTGATGCAAAAGATTCCAAATTTTTTTGGCCCCTTATGAAAGCTGTTTTGCTATTGGGGGAAATTCGGTGCCTTAAATCGCACCCTTGGGTTCCACCCCAAAAAGAATCTGAGTTTGAAAAGTCAGGTGTGGTTCTAGGAGGTTTTTTTTTTTTTAATTTAAATTAGTTTAAAAACCGCGTTTTGGGGGAAAATGGGGAGTTTCAACCCCGGGGGCAGCAAAACCCAATTAAAAAAAGCGCAGGTTTAAATAAAAATAAAAAAAAACAAAACAAAAAGAAAAAAAGGAAAGGAGAAGTAAAAAAAAAAAAATTTATTGAAAAATGGCCCCCTTAAAGGGTTTCGTGCCCTTGGGGAAGGCAAAACTTGCTGGCGCCTTTTGGGGGATGATTCCAAGGGTGGGCCGCCCCCGGAAAGGGGGGGGGGAACTCCGGCCCCCCTGGGGTGGCCCGTGCAGATTTCGCCCGCGCCCGGGGTGGTGGGAGAGTTAATTTGTTTTTCCCCTCCTCCCGGT
>JAWVWN010004121.1:0-15855 GCA_037367305.1 Phrynocephalus vlangalii | reverse complement strand
TGCTAGATATCCAAATCGGGAAAAAACAATAAAATTCCCATTTTTTTAACATTGTGCTCCGTTGTATTTATGTAAACACAAATCCCTCCACCTCTGCTCTTCCCGGTTCAATAGTTCTATCTGCTCTAAATGCTGAGCGTCCCTGTAGATGTAGAAGCTCCTGTGGAAAGGCAGGACCCAGCCATGTCTCCAAAAGGACCATAACACAGCAATCCGGATATTTTTCTGCAGAGCGATAGTAAGTTCCAACTCCTCGATCTTATTGGGAAGAGATCTCACATTTGAAACAAAAAGACTTGGTAATGCAGGCTTATAAGGATTTTTACTTAGCCTCACTCGAAGTCCGGCTCTGCAGCCCCGCTTCTGCTTGCGTTTTCTCCGTTTTCTTTTCTTTCTGGCAGGGAAAGCAGGGGAGTAGCCCAAGGATATGCAGGCCCTCTGATAAGCTCAGCTGGAATGTTGTAATTTGTAACCTCCTGGCTGCATCCTTCTCTGCCGATAGTTAAAAGCTCTTGTCGACTGTAAATTACTTGCGCCTGAATGTGCAGAGTCCGTAGTAAAATGTACATAAATAAAACATTAATTAAAAGATACCGATCTCTGGAGTGCCAAGCCGCTGCAAGTGCTTGCGCCACCTCTTGCCCAATGGTAGGCTGACTCCTTGCCCCATGACCCATACTTAATGGGTTTCCGCACATTAGGCCATTGTTCACCTTAAGGCTATTGATACTGTTGTCTACCTAAAGAGCCTATTCAGGCCATTATTCATCTTATGAGCCTATTTCAGACCAGGGTGACAAGAGGTCAAAGCAGACTATAAGATGGAGGACTTGCAACTAGCTTTCCTCAGGCTGATGAAGCTGTTTGGATTAGCGGCAAAACATTTCAGTCTCTCAAGGAAAAGAAGTCCAATTGCCATGACTCAACTTCCAGATCATTTCTAAAGAAACAAAATGAATCACAGGGGGAATGAAATGAAACAAATCTCTGTTTCTCCGTTTCATATCCATCCCTACCCAGGACTCATTTGTCAATAATTGTCATAAGATTTTCTGTTTATCTTGTAGATTTCCTTGAAAGCCCCACACCAGGGCAAAATATGGGGGTCCAGATCCTCCCAACCGTATACCCACCATTCCTCATTATTGGCTATCCTTCTAAGATGATGGAAAATAAGTTCAGGAAGGTTTAAGAGATGTGGTTTGTTTTTTGTTTGTTTATACAACTTATATCCCCCAATATCCAAAGGGTTTTGGGGGTGGCTTACAATTCAACATTAAATGAAAAATTTAAAAAGCAATTAAAACATAAAATCAAATGAACAATTAGAAAAATTAAAAACATTAAAATGCAACACACAAAATTTCCCACCGGGACCCAAAAATCTATATTAATCAGTTAAAAAATTCTAAACGGGAAGGGTTTTTACCGGTGCCGAAACATCAAAATGTTGGCACCAGGGGGATCTCTTTCCTTCCATAGACTGGGGAACTACCAAAAAGGCTCTGTATCACGGGGCCACCCCTCTCTTTTCTTAGGGATTGCTCTTTCAATAGGGCCCCCTGGCAGATCTTAATTGGGGTTGGTTTCATATGGAAAAAGGGCAGTCCTTCCACGCCACGGTATAATACAGGATAAGAAAAAAACTTTTCAAAACCTTTTGTGTGTGTGTATGGGCGTGCTATAATCATCATACACATTTGATACCCCATCCCTTATGGCCCTCACAAGACTGAGAATGGATTCTGCAAAATGTTCAAAAAGATACTTTTCTATTACTGTTCTTGCAAAACACTTAGCAAAAAAATTATTTCAGAATAAATTAACAAAGAATATAAGCACCTGAAAATCAGAATTTATTTCCCCCCCCCCCATTAGAATATTGCCCCCTTTAAACCTTCTTAAATTTTTATGCAGCCGCCCTTTTACTGCATTCATATCAACTTGTTTCAGAATGGGGGAAGCATACTTTGGAGGGAAGGGGCAGGGTGGAACAAACGCTCTTTACATGCACTTGATTTAATTGGCACTGCAGCCGGGCCCCTCTCCCTGAGACCTTGTAGTAGAGCCTTTGCTGAGCAGTACAAATCAAACTATCAACTTTTTCTGCACCAAAGGCCTGATAAAGGGCATCAAATGTGGCAAAATGGTTTAACAGCATGAAAAGGCAGCCTAAGCTATTCCTAAAAAAATCATTTATCCTAACACAATACAAATGCAGGAGATGTATACTTAATTCCAACATGAAAAGAAAAAAAAGAAAAAAAAAGAAAGAAAAAAAAGAAAGAAAGAAAGAAAAAAAAAATCAAAAAGTCATGACTTTTTGGTCCACCACTTCTTCAGGCCATGCCTGATAAAGCAGAAAGATTATAAATGAGATCCCAAAAAAGTGCCCTTATGCTTCTTCGGGGATTCAAATGATGGCGCAAGCAGTCTTTGGGGTAACATATTTATTTGGCTTTAGTGGGCTTCTTTGCCCGGTGGGTTATTTATTTATTTATTTATTTATTTATTTATTTTTTATTTAATGCCATACCCATTTTCCAGAATGGGTTGACAGATCTGACCCAGCTTTCCCAGGACCTGCCACACTTCATCATTTCCTTTTCCCCCTAATCTCCGAGCCAAAAGGAACCCTGCGTTTCACAAGCAGGGAAGGGGGGAAGGTATAAGCAATTGTTTGAAGCAAAAAAAGTCGAGGAGCTGTATAGCCATCAAAAAACCCAAATCAAAAAAAACGGTGATACCTTAAGGCTACTAGAAAAAAACCAAAAAAAAATTCTAATTTTCGAGGCAAAAAATTTTTGGGGGCTCATTGAAGAGCGGTAGAAATTCCCAAACCCGGGGGGAAGTTTAAAGCCAACACATCAAATCTGTTTTTTTACCATTTGTAGCGCTCAAGGGTTTACTATTTTTATTTATTTATTTTTTTATTTTTTTATTTTTTTTTTTTATTTATTTAATTTTTAAAGTACTTTTTTACCCCCCCTCTAGACCTAGGGGTACTTTTGGGGTTTACAACATGAATAACAGCAATCCCAAAAGGGGTATTTAAAAACCAAAAAAACAAGGTAAAAAAACAAAAAGTATACATAAATCAGCAAAAAAAAAAACAAAAATGAAGAAAAAATGAAGATAAAAAGGGCAGGAGATTGAAAAAAGGGGGAAGAAAGGGTGTTGTTTTTTTTTTTAAAAAAAACTGACCTTCTGAGGTCAGTAAAATGAGTACCCAGGTTGCGGGGAAGTGGGTGGGGGGCAATGTGTACCCGCATACTGTAATTTAACTGTAAACCACCCAGAGACTACTTGAAGTGGAAAAGGGGGCGTTTATAAAAGGGGCAGAACACTTTTGTTTTTTTTGATTGAACTCAATATAAGTAGCCAGAATTTCTGAGAATCTGGTTGATAATTTTTCTGCAGTTTTGGGGTGAAATCCCTTAAACCCCAATGTCTTGGATTTAATCTTAAAACTCACTAATTACACTTTTTTATTTTGTGTGGGTGCATGCATGCTAATAAAGATTGTAGAGAATTTTTTCCCCTGGATGCTTTGAAATTGGCGTCCATTAACTAAGCAAAGAAAATCATAGCAGCAAGGAGAGTTTAAACACATGCGTATTGACAAATCGGGTCAAGGCTTAGATATAAAAAACCCCAATATGTTTCTTTTTAGGGGGAAAAAACACTTTGTGTTTGGCTAAAAGTTACATGGTCTGATCAAGTTCCCGGGCCCTAATTTCACACATGCCAGTATTTTTGCATTCCTGCTCATGCTCAGTGTGTTAAAAATTTAGACAAAGAAGTAACAAAAATTTAGGCTTTACGTAGATGTGTAAGTTTGAAATTTGGGTTTAAGAAATTACTGCAAAGTCATATGGATTTGTAGTCATGGGGTTTTCAAAAAAACACCCTTTTGCGGGGGGTCCCAGCGGGGGGGAATCGAAATAAATGGGGAAAACAAGGGGGAATCAAAAAAGGGAATCAAGGAGAATCAAGAAATCAAGGGGGAAAAAAGAATAAAGGAGAAAAGGGAAAGAGCTGCTCCATTTTTGCCCCAAAGGGGAAGAACACTTGTCGGAGTCTTTATTTTTTCCAACCTATTGGGGGGGTTTGGGCTGGTTAAGTTTTTCCTGCGGGGTTCCCCCCTCTACTCTAAAACCCCCTTTTAAACTTTTAAGGTTTCCCCCCTGGTTTAATTCCTACTTTGGCAAGCAATTTTCCAACCCTCACAGATTGGGGCTTCCCACGGGAGAAATTTCCCCCACATAGGGGCCACCCACCGGGGAGTCAACTACCATCGCTCACCATCCTCACCCGGGGCAAAAGGACCCCAAAGGGCGCGCCAAATAAACCATCGAAAAACGAACCTTCGATCCCGTTGGTGAGTGACCCGTATTTTAAGACTACCGATATTGTTTCAACATGGGGGAATGCTGTTTCCTCCCCGCAACAAAAGTTCGCCCGGAACTGCATTAAACTGCCCCACTAAGAATAGCTAAAAAACTCCTCTAAAAGGGGGTGGAAGATTTTTGCCAAAAAAAATTGCTGAAATATGTTTCCCTTGGGGTTTTCCCCTAGCTGGCATGTTTTGATCTTCAAAAAAAGGGACAAAATTTTGGGTACTGCCTTCGGAATTTATCCCAAAGTTAATTTTTTAAAGGGCCGGCCCCACATTGGGTTTCAGGTTCCGTGCGTGCCCTTTAAAAAACCCACTCCCAAAAATCCTTTATTGGGAAAAAAGTCTCTGCCATCACCATTGGGCCCATCATCCTGCCTTTCCCAAAAACCCGCATTTGGGGTTTAAATTTAGGCTCCTAAAGCCCACTACCAGCGTGCCCAGCCCTTGAATTTTTCCCAAACCAGCTGCCAGATTCACTGCCTGAGCCCTCTCCAGCCCTTTTCCATTTCAAATGAGGAAAATTGCTCAGTGCTGGCTTTGTTGACGCTGTTCCAGCAAACAGCCTTGGACATGGAGCCTGTCATTCGGTTCCCAGTCCTGCGGGCTACCGCCCCTGCTCAGGCCCGGAAAAAAAAGCCCCAATTCCCTCTGAAGCACTGAAAGCTGAAGGGGGTGGGAAGCTCCCCTTCACCCATAAACCTGCCCGGAAGGTCTCGCCCTTTAAAAGCTGTTTTCCCCAAAGGGATGGACCTTTTACCTGCCAAAACTGACTCAATGTTGCCGGGGTTTTCTGCCATTCATCAGGGGGCCAAGGAGCTTTTTTCGAATTTGGGGGATCGCTTGATTGTGGCAATTGACGGGGAGGTGGGAAAAAAAGGACGTTCAAAAACTCCTGACTAAACAATTGGCCTTTTAGAACTCTAATGCTGGCTGCAAGCTAGCTGTTGCTACTCTCCCGGCAGTCCTGCTATCTCCCCCGACTATATTCTGCGTGCATGCCCCAAATTTTTGAGTAACCCGACTCTGATAAGGCTTTTTCTGCTGCCGCAGTTCAAATTCCTAATTCTAATCCTGGGGGAAAAAAACAAAGGGGACCATCCTGGGGAGCGGCAGCCTTTAGGGGAATTGGGGGGGTGGTGAGGGGGGTGGTGGTGGGGGAATGGAAGAGGTTAATGAGATGTGGAACAGTAATCATAAGAGGGGGAGGAATTTTCCCCGGGCCCCCCCTTTCCCCGGGGGAATTTCTTCTATCACCCCCCATGGGGAAAAACTCTGCTTTCCTTTTGTTCCGAAAAGGCGTCTCAACTGATACAAAATCCCCCATGCCCCTGCCTCGACTCCCTTCATTTTTCCACCCACTGAACGTTGTGGTGGCCTGATTAAATGCGTTACATGGGGAAGTTCGTGTACCTTGTTGCAAGGAAACATTGAATCAGCGTTTCAGAAGGTCACCTGAGACTGCTTGTCTTGCATCCTGCCTTCATTTTTATGTCTCTGTCAATGACTGTGGACAATAGGCTGTTTATAACAATTGCCTCTGTTTAATTTTCTTTTCACAGTATTTTTTCCTTCTAATGATCAGAGAAATCATACTTTGCATTTTAATTTCTAGGGTCTAACAATTTTTCCTTCCTCACAGCAGTTTCTGGGCAAGACTCCAGAAGCTTCTTGGCAGGCGTTGTGTTCCTGATAAGGGGAATTACACAGTTCCTTCACTTGCATTCTGCCTAGCTAGCTATGTACTGTTAATTGTCTTTTGTTAAGCTTACAGGAACGCTGCGCTGCGTGATGTGACTTTTGGCCTATTTCAGAGCACACACACATTTTTTCTCTCTGTTTGACAATTTCACAAGCTAGAATTTTCATTGCTAGTTATAGGAGATTTAAGACCTTTTTGCATCCTTTGGAACTTACAAACGGGGAAATGGATGCCTATTTGCTTATGGTAGATTTTAGTACTGTAGTTTTCAAAGTGTTTGTGTTTTTTGCTTTAAAGTTGGCTGCTTGTTTTCCATAAGCAGGTTTCATTCTTCCATTGAGTTGCATTTTAGGACTGAACAACAGCTCCGTCCTAAAGGCCTACAGACTTACTGTCTGGCTTCAACTGGCAAAAATCAGTAATGCACTAAGTTTTGTCTTTCTACCAGCTATGCTGCTGGGAATTTACTTTGCTATCAGCCTCATAATATCACAAATTTGTTGCTGGAGATTTGTTTTCAGCATGTTTTATTCATAATATCACAGACTATTCTGGTCTCAATGAACAAATGAACAGTGAAGAGACCTTAGTGAATGGCTCCAGCTGGAGTCCAACCACCAAGTGACTTCCTAAATCTGCTTTTACTTTTTCACAACACTAGTACCACACAACATGAATTGTCTTGTTATTATTTTTGCATATGTTTGCTTCAACTACATCCAGCTATCAGATTCTGTTTGCTGTTCACAATGGTTTAGAAATATAGTCTAGTTTCAGGGATTACCTATCTTTTGGGTTTTAGAGCATTTTGAAAGCTAACAGCTAATTATGGGTAACTGAACACTTCCAAGGCTCATACTGAAATTAGATTACTTTAGATAACAGAGATGACATTGGTTTTATACTGCTGCAATTGCATAAAGGCTATGCTTAGTATTGTGGTATGCATTATTATCATAAGTTGCTGCCTTTAATGTATATTTACTATATGTCAGATTTTTTGCTATTGCTAATTGCTACTTCTGGTTTCACGCAAAGACAAGTGTACTGCCACCTTCAGGTTGAAACTGGCTACAGCACAGTCTGAAGGTTGAAAATATAGTTATATTCTCACTTATTCCAATACTATTGTGTTATCGTAGTTAGTTGATTACTACGAACTCAGTGTTCCTATTCTTCAAAAAACAAATTAAAAAAAAGAGTGAAATGTAGAGAATCTTTCCCTGGATGCTTTGCATTGGCGTCCATTAACTAAGCAAAGAAAATCATAGCAGGCAAGGAGAGTTTAAACACATGCGTATTGTACTAATCAGGTCAAGGCTTAGATATATACAAACCAATATGTTGCATTTTAGGTGGAAAAACACTTTGTGATTGGCTGAAGTTACATGGTCTGATCAAGTTCCCAGGCTAATTTCACACATGCGCAGTAGTTTGCATTCCTGCTCATGCTCAGTGTGTTAAGATTTAGACAAAGAAGTAACTTTATTTAGGCATTACGTAGATGTGTAAGTTTCTAATTGGTTAAGAAATTACTGCAAAGTCATATGGGATTTGTAGTCATGTGGTTTTCAATAAAACAGCCTTGCTGGGGTGCAGCAGGGGGAATCGAGAATCAAGAGAGAATCAAGGGGGAATCGAGAATCAAGAGAGAATCAAGGGGGAATCAAGAATAAAGGAGAGAAGGAGAGCTGCTCCATTTTGCACCAAGAAGAACACTTGTCGGAGTCTTTATTTTTCCAACCTATTGGGGGGCTTGCTGGTTAAGCTTTCCTGCTGGGTTCCCACATCTACTCTCAAGCCTTAAAACGTTAAGGCTTCCCTGGGTTTAATTCCTACATTTGGAAAGCAACTTTCCAAGCCTCCAGTTGGGGTTTCCCCCCGGGGAAAATTCCCAAAAAGATATTGCCTCCCCATTTGAAATTTACCCTTATGTTATTTGAAATTATTTTTGGGGCAAGACGGCGGGAAAACCCTTTGCAGTAAATAGATAAAATTCGCTTAAAGGCTTATCAGCTGAAAAAACTTTTCTTCTGGGGGGGGGTTTTGTTAAAACAAAAGTATATTTTGGGTAAGGTTCTCTACTTTTAACTGTAAAAAATGGGAAAAGGGTTTTGCCATATAGCAATTTTAAATTTTTTATGTCCCCAAATTTGTTTTGCCTGATTTGGGGGTTAGCTTTAAATGAAATTTGCCCCGGAAATTATGAAAAGCCCCTTCCGGGCGGGAAACAAAAACCACATATTTGCATGAACATGATAAAATAAAAAAACCTAGTTTTTTAACTCACCTAATAGAGCCACAACACTGTTTGTCACACCCTTTTAAATAAAATCCGACTCATCCATTTGGGTTTAAAAAATCCCTTTTCAAACAGAAATTTGGGAATTTAGCCCTTTGCCCAAAACCCATTATATCAAAACAAGCAGGCCCGGGAAAAAGAAATTTTTTACCTACACTTCATAAAAAAACCTACCTCTTCCTTTTCTAAACCAGCTGTGCTGTCTACCAAGATACCCCATTCTTCTCAAACCTACTTAGGAAATTTCCCTTTTCCTAAAACTTTTGTGCAGCTACCAAATATCGACTACAAAAAAATGGGTAGCCACCTTTTCATCTTCTGAGCCCAGCATCCTTTTCCCCTAATGACCCTTTCACCTTGTTTTCGGGTTTTAAATTTCCCACCCAAACCTTAAACATTCTTGGCTTCAAACATGCCCCAGCCATTCCCAAAGATGGTAGTGTCCACGGTGGTGGGGGGGGGCAGAAGGAAATTTCCCAGCCAATGGTGGGTGGAGAAAAGGGGGCGAAAACAAAACAAACAGTACATTTTTGTCCCCGGGCCCTTTTGCGGTTTTCATATCCTTGGTCCTGGTTTTTTGCAGGTCAAACCGTATTTTAAAAAAGGCCCTCAGGGATAAGGGGGAAAAGGGGCCTTTCCCCCGGGCCCTTTGGGGGCCCCAAAAGGCTTCCCCCCCAAAACTGGAATAAACTTTCTGGTAAACCAAAAACTGCCCCTCCTATAAACTAAAAAGCATTTTTGGGGGCCTCTATAAAAGGAAACCCCCTTTGCAGCCCCCCTTGGGGCCACCCCGGGGTAAGAAACAAAGCCCCCATAGACCCACCCGGGCCCCAAACCGGGACGCAGCATCCACATATTGCGGTTTTTAAAAATTTATTGTGGGTCAGGTGGGGGCCCCAAACCCCCCTGCCAAAGGGGGGGTTTTTAAACTGTACTGACATAAGAGGAAAAAGGGGACTCATACCCCGGGCCAAATATGAAAACATTTTTAACATTAAAGAACCCAAACCATATATGCCCCAAAACGGGCGGGTAAGCGGGCATTTACAGACTTCGACACCCCCTTAAAGGCCCTTGCCCCCCTTTTTCCCTTTCCCAACTCCACAATTAAACTGATCAGGAAGAAGATAATATGTTGCTCTCTTTTTTGGGAAAGGTCTCCCCATGGCTTTTTTTCCTCTGTCCCTTTTTTTAAAAAAAAACTAGCAGCTGAATGATTCATTCATACAAATTTTTTTAAAATTGGCTTTCCATTTTTCTTCCTCCCCCAAAACCCCAAACAGCATTGGATGGGGTTTTCATGTTCATTGGCAGAGCCCTAAAACCTTCCACCTCTGGTGAAGGCAGGGACGACTGGGGTACCCACCCTAAAAGTAGGGTGGGGCCTTTTAAACATTATTTTTTAACATCACATCCCCAAAAAATCCCTCAGTCTCAAAACCCAAAACCCCCCACAAATTGGGAAACGGGGGTTGGGTTTTGTTTGGGCTTTAAATCCCTTCCCCCCCCCCCCCCCCCTTTTTTTGGTGTACTTTTTTTTCTGGGACCCCAAAGGTTGCTTTTTGGGAAATGCTATTTTTCTCTCATGTTTATGAAAGGAACTAGTGGTGCTAATAACAAGTTTGATTCAATCCTGTTTTCGGGAATTTCCCAAAAACCTGAAGCAAAAAAAAGGAAAAACCCCCTTAAAATACTTTTTTTCTTTCTTTTTAACTGCTGGGTGAGATAAATGTGTTAATTTTTAAACCCTTCGGGTTTTAAATCTCTTTTTCCCTTTCGTTTTTTTTATTTCCCCCCGAAAGTAAGTCACAACAAAAAGCAGCCCCCCATAAAGTCAGGGGGATAATGATATAGGGGGGTTGACCATAACCTCTACAGATTCACAAGTCAAAAATTTTTTTTGTGATTTTAACTGGATTAAAATCCTTTGGACTGGAATAAAACCATTTTAAAAAATTCCCTTTTAAAAATTATTACATTTTTTGTTAAAAAGTCTCCAAAGTTTTAAAGGGATTTTTTATTTTTTACCCCAAAATTTTTTTCTATTAAAACAATTTTTTCCTAAAAATTTTGCCCTATCAATGGGGTTTTTTTTTTTATGTGAAATTTTCCATTTATATTTTTTATTATATTTTTTCCCCCAAAATTTGGGTTTTAAAAATTTTTTCCTTATAAAGATTTATCCTTGGGGGACGAAATATTTGATACAATTTTCAATATCCAAAAAGAAAAATTGGATCTTGTATTTTCCACCTCATTAAGATAGTGAACTTTTTATAAAAGGAGATTATGCCCCAAACTAGGCAAAAAATCTTACCCTTACTCTTTATTACGTTTCAGGGAACGGGATAAAATAAAAAATGATCCAAATAAAACGAAGCAGTTTTCCATTTTTGCTTCTTAAAGCTGTTCCCCATTTAGAAATGACTATCCCCCAACCCCGGGCAAATTTCATAGGCCCCAAAGCGCCCCTTTTTTTTTCCAAATACACTTTAAAGAACAGTTTTAATTTTTGCCCGGGCCTTTTTTAATGACTAGTCTTGAGGTTTAAAATGACTTTTGGGGTTGGGTGTAATAAAAGCCCAATCATCCCTCCCCAAAAACTATCTTTTCTAAGACTTTTTGCAATGGATTTTTGGAGAGCAGGAAGACTTTAACCTGAAAAATACAAGCAAACAAACCATAAGTGAGCATAAAATTAGGAAAATGCTGAGGAACCTAATTTGGGGAATTGTCGGGTTTAATTATGGGGGGAAATATGTTGTAAAACAAAAACAGGTTTTGTCTGCAATTTTTTTTTGCTGTAAAATTTTAATTGATCTCAAAAGGGGATTCCAGTTTTTATACGAGTCTTTGTAAACCCAGTTGTAAAAACCCAATAAAATGAGTGAAGCTGGTGAAAAGATGGGTTTCAAAAGAAAATGATGAAAACCAGTTTCCTAAATTGGTTTAACACAAGTATAAAGGAAAAAGGTAAAGGTTTCCCCCCCGCAAAATTTTTTTTAGCGGGCCCGACTCTGGGGGGCTGTCAAAAACTCCGTATCCAACCCAAACCAGTTTTTGTACAATTTTGGGGGCCCAAGGTTGGGGGTAAGGCTGAAAGGGAAACACTTTTTTACCTTTCCATTTTTTACAGTAGTATCTTTTATCTGCTTGCATTTACTTTTTTTCGTAACGGGGGGGTTAAAAGGGGGGGGGTTTTAAAGCGGGGGTTTCGCCCCCTGCGGGGCACCCGGGTTTTGAACCGCTTTTTTTCCCTTTTTTGAAAGCCGACATTTTTAAAAAAACTCTATTTTGGGGGCCACCACCCCCCTCGAAAAAAAAGGGGCTCTAAAATCATACCTTTTTGGACCCTTTTTTGGGGTGAAAGGGGTACCCATTTTTGTTTTTCTTTTTTTATCTCATTCTTTTTTTTTTTGATATGCCCCCCTCTGTGGGGTAAAATTTGCTAAAAACCCCCCCGTTGTTTCACCCCGGCAAAATTAATAAACGGGTTTTTTAAAGAAACTCTGGTTTTTTTTTTTGGGGTTTTTTTTTTCCCCAACCTTAGCTTCCCCGGGAAAATAAACCCCCAAAAATTTTTTCCCCGGAATAAAACCTATAAGGACAAAAAAAAATTTTTTGAGCCCCCCCAAATTTCCCTTTAATTTGGGGGGCCAAAAAAAGAAACCTGAACTCTGAAATAATCTTCTTTTTTAAACTGGGGGGGGGTCAAAGTTTTTCCTCTTTAAAAATTTCGGGAAACACAATTTTTTGCGTTCACTGGAAAACCGTTTGGGGGGTGAGGGGAAAGGGTTCAGCCCAAAAATTGGGAAAGGCTGCAACTTTGCCATCCTTAAAATTTTTTACACTGTTTGCTCCCAAAAAAAATTTAAAAGGGTAACCCCCAAAATTTAGTTCCTCTCACCACTGTTTTCACCCAAAAATTTTTATAAAGGGAAAAAGCCATTGTTTTAAAATAAATTTAACCAATCAAGTAAAGGGGGGGTGGAAAGGGGAAAAAAAAAAAAAACGGGGCCAAAATTTTCCCCTTGAAAAAATTTTCCCCCACCATAATTTTCAATGGGTTTTGTTTTCACAAAAAAAAACTCCCAAAAAAACCCCAAAAACCCCCAAAAGGAATTTTTAAAATTGCAAGCCAAGTCAAAATTTACTAGAAAATGATTTTTTAAAAAAAAATTTTGGGGAAGCCCCTTTTAAAACATGTTTTTTCCCCCGGGGGGCCACTGAAAATTGAACGAGCTGTACCTGGAAAAAAATCTAGAAAATTAATACTTCATAAAAACATACAAAACAGGAAAAAATTTTAAAACCAAAAAAGGGAAGGGAAAGGGAAAAACTATTTATTTTTTTTTAGGGGATAAATTTTAGGGGGAAAAAAAGGGAAAACAGAGTGGATTTTTCCCCCCATGAATTCGAACAAAACTGGACTAAAAACAACACAAAACAAACACAACACCAAAAAAATTTGGCAGAAAATTTTTTTTAAACCCCTTTTTTAATATTTCATTTTTTAAAAAAAAGGAAAATTAAAACCCCCCAACTTTTGGGGCCCCTGCGAAAAATCAAGGGGCTTTAAATTTTTTAAGTCCCCAAGCCAAATATTTTTTACTTTCACCCCCCAAAAAATTTTTCTTTTTTTGGGCTTTTTTTTTTAAGAACAAGCCCTTTTTATTTGTTTTAAAAAAATCAAACATAAGCGGAAAACACCCCCCTAAAAAGGGGTGTGCTTGAAAATTTTGCCCGCCAAAAAAAGGGCCCCCCCTATCTTTTGGGTTTTTTAAACTCAAAAAAAACATATAGTTTTTTTTACCCCAAGCTGATATTTCCAAAAAAAAAACCCCCTTTTGGGATCAAGTCTCACTAAAAATTAAAAACCCTTTAAAATAACGGGGGAAAACGCTTAGGCGGGGGGCAAGTTACAGACATAGCAAAAAAAAAAAACCATACCCAACTCCCCCGGCAGTAAAAACACGATAAAAAAAAGGGTTTTTTTTTAAAAAATAACCACTTCCCCCTTTTACTTGTCCCCTTTATATTTAAAAATTTACACAAAATTGTTTTCCCAAAAAATGCCATCCCCAAAGGGCCCCCAAAAAAAAGGGGAAAAAAAATTTAGAAAAGGGCCCCGCCCCCCCGGTTATCACATCACCCAAAATTTTTTTGGTTTTTTCCCCCAGGGGAAATCTTTTTTTCACCCCAAACTTTGTTGTGTTTTTCATTATAGTCGTAAAACCCAAATTTTTGTGACTTGGTTCCCCCCAAAACTTAGCTTAAGAAAAAGGGATTAAACCCAACCCCTTAAACCCCCCTTCCCCCCCTCCAAAAGGGGGTACAATGGGAATAAATTTTAAAAAACATGCGAAAAAAACCCATCTCTTACACTGATAAGAAAGGGCAATGTTTGGGGAAAAAAAGGGTACCCCCTTTCCGGCCCCAAAACAATTTTTTTGTGGGGGTTTGGGGGGGCCCTTTTTTTTTGGGCCCCCAAAAGAGGCACAGAGAAATTTGTTAAACCAAAAGGGGAAATTTTTTTTTCATGCAATATTTTAAAAAAAAGAAAAAAAGGGCCCAAAGGGAAATTTACTTGATTTTAAATTTTCTTTTAGTTTGGGTGTTTTTTTTTTGTGAGAATTTTGAAAAAGCCATGGAAAACGAAATGAAGGGCCCCCTCACGGGGTTTTATCTTTTGTGGTAACTCCAAACAATTACCCCCTAACTTAATGAGGATTTTGGGAAACACATTTAAACCCCCCTCATAAAAAAAAAAGGGGTTTTCCCCCCGGGTGTATTTTAAAGGGGAAAAGGGGTTTTGCTGAAAAATCAAACTTTTTAAGGGGGGAAAAAAAGTCAGCCACATCAGGTTTTAAATTCTATCATTTTTCCCAAAGGGTTTTTTCTTTTTTTGCCCCTTGGGGTTTTTTTGGGGGGGCTGCAAGTGGGGGAAAAGGGCAGCAGCATTTGGGGGGCCCCCGCATCAGGGGGGGAAAATATTTTGGGGGTACTCTGTCTAAAAAACCTTTTGGGGCCTTTTTCATTTTAGTTTATCCGCAAAAGAAAAAGGGGGCTTTTTCCAGGGGGGCTTTTAAAGAAATTTAAAAAATTACTTTGGGGGGAAAATAGGGCCCCAAATTTTTTGGGCCCCCGTTCTTTCAAAGATTTTTTTTTCATTTATTTATGGGGGGTTTTTAAAACAATTAAGATATGGCAAATAAAAAAATTCCACCCGCCACTTAAATTTTTTGATTATTTACCGTCCCCAATGATTTTTAAAGGGGTACCCAAAAGGGACTAGACCTAAAAGGGGGGAAAATTTTTGGGGGTTCCAGCCCTTTAATATTCTTCCCCCCTCATCCCCCCTTTTTTGGGGATTTTCCCTCAAAAAATTTAAAGGTTTTAGGCCCCAAGGGGAAAAAAAAAATAAACTACCAGGGGCATTTTAAGGCTGGGGGCCCTTTTTTCCAAAAATCAGCTTTTTGGGTTTAATGACCAGGGAAAAACCCGGGGAGAAAAAATAATGGGGGGAAAAAAAAAATTTTAATTTTTGTAGGGGGGGGCTTGTTTTTAAAAAAGTTACCCCCCTCTAATGACAGAAAAGGAAAAAATTTTTAAAGGGGGAAAAAATTCCCCAAGGGCATTTTTTTGGGTTTATAAAATTTAAACTTTTAATTCCCAAACCCACCCCCCTTTTCAAGGGTTTTTTAAAAAACTTTTGACCAATTCTTTTGACAAAAGAGAGGTCCTTCTGGAGCTCTTCACAATCTTCTCTGGTTTTTACCACACGGAAAAGTTTTGTGTCATCTGCAAACTTACCCACCTCACTGTTTATCCCTGTCTCCAGGTCATTTATGAACAATGAAAAGCACCGGTCCCAGGACAGACCCCTGGGGCACACCACTTTTCACTTCTCTCCATTGTGAAAATTTCCCATTGACACCTACTCTTTGTTTCCTGGATCTCAACCAGTTCTCAGTCCATAAGAGGACCTGCCCTCTTATCCCCTGACTGTGAAATTTTTTCTCAGCAGCCTTTGGTGAGGGACTGTGTCAAAAGTTTTTTGAAAATCCAGATAACTATATCCACGGGTTCACCCAAATCCACATGCCTGTTGCCCTTTTTCAAAAATTCTAAAAGATTTTTCAGACAAGATTTACCCTTACAAAGCCATGTGATTTTCTCTCACAAGGTTTGTTCTTCTATGTGTTTTAAGATTTTATCTTGGATGAGGCTTTTCCACCATCTTCCTGGGACAGATGTAAGGCTAACTGGCTTGTATTTCCTGGGTCCTCCCCCCTTTTCCTTTTTTAAAAATTGGTGTGACATCTGCTATCCTCCAGTCCTCCGGCACTGTGGCCATTTTAAGAGACAATTTGCATATAATAATAATAATAATAATAAAAATAATAAAAAATAAAATAAAAAAATAATTTAATTTAAAAAAAAAAAAATAAAATA
>JAWVWN010004120.1:0-24597 GCA_037367305.1 Phrynocephalus vlangalii | reverse complement strand
CGGATTTTCAATTATTGCGGGTCCAGTCGGGTCCCTAACCCCTGCAATAGGTGGGGCTATACAGTACTTCCACAATGCAATGAC
Source organism: Phrynocephalus vlangalii (assembly GCA_037367305.1). Lineage (NCBI taxonomy): Eukaryota > Metazoa > Chordata > Lepidosauria > Squamata > Agamidae > Phrynocephalus > Phrynocephalus vlangalii. The sequence goes on along the minus strand of JAWVWN010004120.1, from coordinate 24,513 downwards.
AGCACTGGCCACTAGAGGGAATCCATAAGGTGTTTTTTCCTGTTCTCTGTGTGACATTGGAATGTGTTAATAATGTACAATGCAACAAATTACCAGATGGTATTGGAGCTGTAACAACAAGACAAGGGTAACTAGAAACTAAATAATGAAGGGATTTAAAAATATAGCATTCGGAACTCTGAAGAGTTTGTCTTGCTTCTTTTCTTTCTGCCTTCAGCTTTTCCCAAACATAAACATCTAGTTAGTTCTTCTGTAACTCTAATGACCTTCAGTAAATGCCCAGGGACAGAAAGGAAAACCAGTGGTGAATAATGTAGACTCTATGAATCCCACTTCAGCTGAATCGACACATAGAACCTCCTCAGCCAATGGATTCATGCACAGAGCTCATAATTAGGAGACAACACTCTCACACAACCTGCCCCTGCTTATTAAACCCCTCCAAATGATCAAATTAATCAACAGAGGCAAGACTGCTTGTTCACTTGCATGGTGCAATAAACAGAGCTGGCCCACAACAATCCAGCAGTATAATTGCTTGTCTGCATGGTTTCTGACGATCAAAATAAAATATTAATTTCAGGTTGACTGAAGCTGTTGAACAGCCTGCAGCTCCTCGTTAACTTGCACCTTCCTTGTTTATCACATCTAGAATGTGTGTATGTGTGTGTGTGTGCCACAAGCAAAGGTGCTTCTCCACATCTTTGGAAATAATAAGCTCCAGCTATGGGGCGCCCATTAAAATCAAATGAAACTAACATTTATTGTCTTACAAGTAGAGATGGGCACAAAACGAGCAATTTTTCGTTTTCGTTTTCATTTTTTCGTTTCGTTATGTAATGAAACGAAAAATGAATTTTGTCTCCAAAATGAAATGAAATGAAACGAAACAACAGAAATTTTGTCGTGCGTTTCGTTTTCGTTGCGGCAAATACATTGAACTGTAATGAATGCTAACGAAACAGCAATTTTTTGTTTTTGTTTTTGTTTTTCCGTTTCGTTACATAACGAAACAAAAATGATTTTTTTTGCAAAAAATTCACGAAAAACAAAAATGAACTGAAACGGACCCCCTAAAGACAAACGACAAACGAAACACCATTTTTTTGAGTCGTGCCCATCTCTACTTACAAGTAAGATGCCTGAGCATAGATCTGCAAGGGACATTATAGCTTCTTGAACTTACTGAGAGGCACTCAGCACATATATATATATATATACACATCATGTATACTACTAGGTCAGTGACGGTGAACCTTTTAGAGACTGTGTGTCCAAACTGTGATTCAAAGCCCAGTAATTTTTCACAAAGTGCCAATACAGCTATTTAACCTGAATACAGGTGGCTGTGAACGGGTGATGTTGGGTGCCCACAGAAAGGGCTCTGAGTGCCACCTTTGGCACTCGTGCCATAGGTTTGCCAACACTGTACTAGGTTGTTTCGAGGCACACTGCAGTCCCACAAAAATGAAGCAGAGGAAAGATGCAACCCCACCACCACCACTAGCAGGGGCAAAACAGGAGAGGAAGGCACTGAAGAATATTTCACCAGTTTGAATATCCTAGCAGGCACTTCTGATTTTGGAAAGGTCAAAGGCTCATTGATAAGGGTTTGGGTAGTGTATGGAATCTAGGGCACTCATCATTGAGGGAAGCTAACATGAGATTAGAAATAAAATGGAGATTGGCAGAGCACCTGAATGGTCCAAAGATAAGACTGGAGCCTGAGAAAAATAAAAAACGGAGCCCATCTGTGTAGTACAAAAGAAAAAGAGGGAGAAAGTAGAACAAGGACAACAGTGATCACAGTACAGGGATCCAAGTGCGCTGAATGTGGGGAAGAACAATCCAAGCTATAGGATTGTAGAAGTGCACAGTTGGAAGGGACCCCAAAGGTCATCAAGTCCATCCCCACAGAACCAAGAAATGCACAGGCAAAGCACATTTGATAGTTGGTCATCAAATCTTCAGTAGAAGGTTTTCAACAGTGTTTTTTTAACAGGGAGTCCTTCCACAGTCAGTCAGCTCTTATAGTTAGCGATTTCTTGCTAATGTTTAGGCAAAATCTCCTTTGTAATTTGAACCCATTTCATTAGGTCCTACTCTCTGGAGCCACAAGAAGCAATCTCACTCCATCTTCCACGTGACAACCTTTAAGGTGACTATCATAAAGCCTCTGCTTTTTTATTCTCCTTGCTTAAATACAGGCACCTCTCTCAGTCATTCCTCTTAGGCCCTGGAGCCCAGACCTTTTTACCGCCTCACACTGAAGCATCAAATGTCTTCTTTTTGCCCTGACATTTGTCTCCTCAATCTGGAGATCTATAAGCAGTTCCCCCAAGGAATCAGCCAATGCCTTGAAGCTTGGCAGCTGTTAAGAACTATTGTGGTGCCAATGTGTGGAAAGGAAATAGTAACTTCTTTTATGGCAGGGTGTGGGCAGTTTGGATGAGGAGGAGGTCTTCATCAAGAGGCATCTTAAGGATGAGATTCCGGCCTCTGTTATAATATTCTTCAGAATGTTGGCATGTGTTTTTTTTCCCTCTCTCTTTCTGCCTGCCTGCCTCTCTCTCTCTCTCTGCATGCATGTGTATGTGTGTAAATAAATGTCCTTTAAATGAGCATTGTACCTGTCAATGGTGGTTCCCTCTCGTGCGGATGCCAGATAAAGAGCTCTGGACATCCACTCAAATTGAGAACTGGGAGAGTGAGAACAGACAAAAGAAAATATTTTTTCACCCAGCGAGTTGTTAGTCTGTGGAACTCCCTGCCACAGGATGTGGTGATGGCATCTGGCCGGGATGCCTTCAAAAGGGGATTGGACAGATTCCTGGAGGAAAAGTCCACCACAGGTTACAAACCATGATGGAGATGTATAATCTCCAGGCTTAAAACCGGGTACTTCAAGGGCCAGATGCAGGGGAGTGGTATGAAGAGACAGATATCTAGTCTCGTGCGCTCCCAGATGCATCTGATGGGGCCACTGTGAGATACAGGAAGCTGGACTAGATGGGCCTTTGGCCTGATCCAGCATGGCTCTTCCTATGTTCTTATTTACATGCACCTACTGAACCTGGTAGGACATTTTTAAAAGAAATCTAAGTGTGGTGCAACAGAGTTGCAGGGGAGCATAAACACAAGACATTCTTTGATGCGCTCTGTTAGGAGGATTTTAAAATTAGGACAATATAAGGTTACAGCCAGCCAGATGGTCCTCTGTGGTCACTCATAATACAGTAAGTAATTCAATTAGCTGGGAGCTGCCTGTCTGTAATTGAAGTAGTAGCTGAGGGGTCCATTATCTCCTCTTGTACCTGTAATTTTTATTGTAAAGTGGCTAATTGCTTGGTTATGTACTAATCTAGTAGAAATTTACATTAATTATAGGAAGAATATGCTTGTTTCTTCCTAGTAAGTAAACATGAAAGTAAAAACCTGTCAGCGCGTTATTCTTGACCGTAAATCCCAAAATGCACGACATAACTCCCAGAATTCTTTGTTGTGTTTTGGGAGATGGGCTCCAGCTTATACAGGAGGATCCATTTCTAGTTTCTAGTCTTGCATTTAAATGTTTTTATTGTTTTAATTGACATTTTAGTGCTTTGTTGTAATTGTTCATTTCTATTGTAAGCTGCCCAGAGACCTTTGGATAGTGGGCAGCATATAAATTGTATAAATAAATAAATAAATAAATAAATAAATAAATAAATAAATAAATAAATAAATAAATAGGTATAGGATTGACCTTTAAAATAAATTTAGTATATGTGTTATGCTATATAAAAAGCAATTACTACATCACAGTTTGTATATTGCGGTCCTGATATATCACAGATTTTCATTTAAAGAGGTGATCCGCATGGAGCTTCTCCCATGCCCTGCTGCAGCCGGGATTCTTCCCGCCCCCACAATCCATCACTCTGTTTGCAAACAGACTTCCTCCTCGGAGCCTCTCCCCACCATCCCTTCTACCCCCTTCTCCCTTGTCCCTAAAAGGTCTCCTCCAGCAAGCCTAGTCTTAAGAGTTTAATGCAGGGCATGAGTAAAGTGGATAGAGGGAAGCTCTTCTCCCTCTCACAAAATACCAGAACTAGGGGGACATCCACTCAAATTGAGGGCTGGGAGAGTAAGAACAGACAAAAGAAAATATTTTTTCACCCAACGCGTTGTTAGTCTGTGGAACTCCCTGCCACAGGGCGTGGTGATGGCATCTGGCCTGGATACCTTCAAAAGGGGATTGGACAAATTCCTGGAGGAAAAGTCCACCACAGGTTACAAACCATGATGGAGATGTGTAATCTCCAGTCTTAAAACCAGGGTACTTCAAGGGCCAAATGCAGGGGAGTGGTATCAGGAGACAGATACCTAGTCTCGTGCACTCCCAGACGTATCTGGTGGGGCCACTGTGAGATACAGGAAGCTGGACTAGATGGGGCTTTGGCCTGATCCAGCATGGCTCTTCTTATGTTCTTATATTCCTCTTCCTTGCTGTAGCCGGGATTCCACCCTGCACCAATCACCTCGTTTGCAGAGGTCTCCTCCACAGAGTCTCTCTCCTCCCCTTCTGCAGCCAGGATTCCCCAGCCCCAATCACCTCATTTCTGTTGTAAGCTGCCCAGAGACCTTTGGGTGTGGGCAGCATATAAATAAATAAACATATTTCCACTACTTCTGTGTACCCATTCAGGCTGCTTTCATGAGGGCTAGACATGAAGTGGGCAGGAGAAAAGCGTATATCCAAATAGTTCTTCTCACAAGGCCCATGTCGCCTTATTCCTCTTCTGTTAAAGCAACTTGTCTTAAGAGTTTAGTGTATGTTCACTTGGACATGAGTAGATGCTTCCACTGAACCATGAATCTCACTTTGTGGAGCAGTAGTTTAACTGCTGTACTGCATCCAAACTGTGCTCATGACCTAGGGTTCAATCACAGATAGATGGCTCAAGGTTGACTCAGCCTTCCATTCTTCTGAGTGTTCAGCTCATGTGGGAGCAAGGTATGATGGGGTGTGTAGCCTACATAATTAACATGTAAACCACTCAGAGAGTGCTTTAAGCACAATGGGGCGGTATATAAGCATCACATTTTGCCTTTTGCCTTTTGCCTTTTTCACAATCCTGGTTCTGTTAATATCCAGTTGACACACTTTGCATATCTTCCTCTTGGGATTTTCTGCAGAATGTCCTCTGTTGCTGGGAGGTTGGGCTAGATGCCCCTTGGGGTCCCTTCCAACCCTGAAATTACATGATTCCACAGAGGGTACTTCATACCCATACCTAGCTTAAGATGCGACCCTATGCATGTCTAGGTGTGTGGTCACAAGATTGCAGGGAGACCCTGGTTCAAACCCTTGCTTGGCCATGGTAACTCACTGGGGTCATAACATTACTTGAAAAAGCACCTTTAAAACCCTACAAAGCCACCAAAAGTCAAGTGTGACTTAACAATATATAATAACAATACCAGTTTTGACCACATGACTGGTTGGGGAGGTCATGCTTAGAGGTGTATTAGTTGATAAAGATAGGTAGGTAGGTATACGCCCCTGGGATAGTTCAGCGATATTTTCCATTTTCTTGTCCCTTTCTTTGTCCAGAAGCATATTGGACTTCTTTCCATCTCCTTCCAGTTTCATGGGGATGGTGAACCCATTACTAGTTTTGGTACAAGCTTTACAGCAGTTATGAAAGCCAAATTCTACCCCCGAAATAAGTTCAGCACCCTGGATAGTTCCTGCAATAGTCAGAACTGAAAAACAGAGTGGATTTGTTGACCCGACAAAATCAGAGTCATCTACGCTGGCTTGTAAAGACTGCTTTGTTTTAATCTGCCTTATGATAAAGATAAGCTGTTCCTTTTGAAAAATGTTCTAAACATTTGTCTACTTCCCCCCTGGAAAATTTATGATGCTGTTGGCTGGCTGTGTGCTGGCCTTTTGCTCAACTGCCACATTCCTGTTCCGACTTCCATGTGCTTTTGCAATCTTAAAATGGAATCTCTTAATTACAGCTCTTTCAAGAACTAGTACATTCTGTGCCGGCGTCCATTCCAAAGGACCACAAGGGTACATTCTGAATCTGATTCTGCTATATTAATGTTCTCCATTTAAATTCTATTTTCTGATGTTTTCCATCCTGTGAGCCATTTTTCAATAATGGGTTCTAAGTGTTGTAGGGGAAATGGAGATTTTTTAATACCCTATTTGATAGGAGCCATGCAGTAAGTGGCACAGTATACATGAATACTATATAACCCAAGCCAGGACAGCACGTAACTGAGTCAAAACCAGCCCACCAGCTGAATGTCTGGTGGGCTGCAATTCACCCAGTACTGATTTTGTAGTCTCATGCTAAAAGTAAAAACAGAAGGTCCATTAAACCCTATGGGTGGTATGTTCAGGTTAACAGGTAATGAGTTGTTTGACCAAAAAACCTGCCACATCTTTGGAAATTTGTTTTTTGGGGAACTAAAATTCACACATTTTCCCAAGCTACATGGGTATTGGGTGTTCAAGCTGGGGAAGTTTTGAGAGTCACTCTCCAAGATGAAAAGAGTCCCAGGCTATGGAATCTGCCCTATGCTCATTAGACTATTTGGTCCATCTAGACTAGTTCAGGATCAGCCCTACCACTGAGCAGATGGAGACAACCACTTCTTGACCTCTCTGGCCATTTCTTGGAAGACCAACTCTCAAAATATGTTCTGCACCTTCCATGGCTAACCTGCTCTTCACATATGATGTGTGGAAGACAACACAGAAGTTGAGTTGTGTCGATAGTACAGCCTCTTCCTCTTTTTCCATGCAGGATCCACTTTGGAGTTTAATAACACAGCCCCCAGAACCCCAAGTCTCTCCAAATTTAGAGGGGTTAAAGGGAAGAGTCCAAGGAAGCTGTCTACCCATTTTTGTGCCTCTATGATGAATTGTTTCATTTCTAGAGCCAAACATGTTGGTTCATTTTGTTTCATCATGAAATGCGTTCTCCTATTTCGTTTTGTAATGAAATGATTTGTTATGCAACAAAATGATTTGTCATGTAACAAAACAATGAAACAGCATTTTGTTTTTCATTTTGTGCCCATTTCTAGTGGCAAACATTAGAAATGGGGAAATGGATGCTTTATAATGTACAGTCTTCTCAAAGGCTTTCATGGCTGGGAATCTGATAGCTGTTGTGAGTTTTTCTGTGCTGTTTGGCCGTGTTCTGGAAGTTTTTCTTCTGGACATTTCACCAGACTCTGTGGCTGGCATCTTCAGAGTCTGGTGAAACATCAGTAAGAAAAACTTCCAGAACACAGCCAAACAGCCCAAAAAAACTCACAACAGCTATCATTGCTATAATGTTTCAATCTGGTAATAGTTAATTTGTTGAATTAGCATTTTTGCTAGAATTCCACTAATGCCTGCATAAAGTTTGCATAACATGTTGGAGCTAATAGCGGCCAATTGACAAGGCGCCAACTGGGGCATGTCTAGTTTAAATGCTTTAAATCCCCAGAGTGTGTTTCATTATTGAGAGATGCATAAGTTGAAACAAGCAAGTAAGCAAGCAAATAATTGCACAACTGAGATGTGCCCCAGCATCTCATTATTTAGCTGTAATTTGCCACAGTAATTTACACAAGACATGTGTGAATACTAATAGGATTTTGGCTATTAATTTCTTAATTAAATCATTATTTTTAAAATAAACAGTGTGGTTTCTAGATACACAGGTTTTCAGCTTTGTCTTCTTGTAACATTACTGTCTTCAAGTTACTGTCTGGAAAAAGGGGGGATATGATTAAGACGTACAAAATAATGAAGGGCATGAGTAAAGTGGATAGAAGGATGCTCTTCTCCCTTTCAAAAAATACCAGAACTAGGGGACATACACTCAAATCGAGGGCTGGGAGAGTGGGAACAGACAAAAGAATTTTTATTTTAACCCAGCGCATTGTTAGCCTGTGGAACTCCCTGCCACAGGATGTGGTGATGGCATCTGGCCTGGATGCCTTCAAAAGGGGATTGGACCGATTCCTGGAGGAAAAGTCCATCACAGGTTACAAACCATGATGGAGATGTGTAATCTCTAGGCTTAAAACCAGGGTACTTCAAGAGCCGGATGCAGGGGAGTGGTTGCAGGAGACAGATACTGTATCTAGTCTCATGCGCTACCAGAGGCATTTGTTGGGCCCATTGTGAGATACAGGAAGCCAGACTAGATGGGCCTTTGGCCTGATCCAGCATGGCTCTTCTTATGTTCTTATGCTGTCTATATATTTTTGGTCACTTTAGAATTGCTGTCATCAGTCTGTCATTCCCCACCCCACTCACATCATGGACTACAAACCTCAACATGCATTTGTTAGCTTGACTGCTGTTTTGGGGAAGGCTGTGTGCCCTTGCACAACTTGTCATCTTATCTCTCTGCTAACCAAGAAAGAAATGCCCGTTTACACCTAAAAAGGCTCATACTGCACAAAATCAGTTAAAAAAAACCCTTGCCTCTTTCAAATGCAGTTCTTTATTAGAATGCAGAATTTTGCTTGAAGGTATAGTTTTAACTAAGGACTGCTCATGTTCCCCCAGCTTTCCTCTGCCGCAAGCTACACAGTTCAACAAAACCAATTTCTTCCCTCATCATTGGGACTTCTGAAATTTTGGGTCTATAGTTTCCAGAATTTGTGCTTATTGGCTGCGCTGTCAATGGCTTCTAAGGACTGTGCAGAAACACTGACAAGTGCCAGTACAGTAGGACTCCAGTATCCGCTGGGAATTGGTTCCAGGACTCCACGTGGATAATGAAAACCATGGATAAGAGAGAACACCAAAATCTCCCCAAAAACCTCTGTTTTGTGACAGTAGCTTGCTTTATGGCTGCTGTTTTGCAACAGTAGCTTGCTTTACAGCTTCTGTTTGTGACAGTAGCTTGCTTTATGGTTTTTGTTTTACGACTGTATCTTGCTTTACAACTGCTGTTTGTGACAGTAGCTTGCTTTGCAGTTGCTGAATTATTTATTTACTTTTTTCCTCTGCCAACTGTGGATAATGAATCAGTGGATAATGAATCAGTGGATACGTGGGCCCTACTGTATTAGGAATATCTCAGATAGGATTAATTTTCTGGATAGCTCAGTAATGTAGGTATCTAGCTACAGAACCAGAGGTTGGGAGTTGAATTCCTAACTGTGCCTCCTGAGAGGAGCCATCCTGTATAGCCTTGGATAAGCTGCACATTCCGGGGGCACCTTTCAAAGAAGGGAATGGTAAACCACCTGGATAACTTTATAATTGACTTAATGGCACATGATTATTATTTATGAGGAGATGTTTCGGTGTTTTCTTTTTGTGCAGGGGAATTGTGGATACAGAGATGCAGGAGAAACAACAAATCTGAAAATACTGTAACATGACTTTTGAACCATTGTTTCAAAATGTTAAAGTAATGCCCCTTTCTTCCATTTATTGGGGGAAACAATGAATTTAACATCAACACATACATTGTAATGAATAATTTCCAGCAAATGATCCCACTTGGAGCCTTGGATGATTTGGTTAGTTTATTTATTTATTTATTTATTTTGGCCACAGAGTAAATAGATGTGTAGTTAACCTTTTGTCAGAAATTAAATCAACCCTTGGCAAATGCTCTGGCTGGAGATGTGATCAAAAACCCTGAACCAGATCTTCCTAAAACCTGTTATTCTTGGATGATGATGTGTTCCTTCTCCTCAGCTATTTCCCTTTTAAACTAAAAATATCAAAGGCTTCCATTTTTTTCTGTTGAGCCTTGCTTGTTATACAGGACATTAGGACATGGCTCCTATACCCTGAACAGTTATGCCGAAACACAACTTTTAACTGGTTGCCGTGCTACTTATTAAAGGCACATAAGCCCTGACTGCCATTTTGTATGTCTATTCGACCTTGTGCAAGGAGGAGATTCAAAGCATTCTATAGATTCCAGAAGGTAACTATACTAGTCTGTTCTGGCAAATACCAACAAAGAGTCTTATGGCACTCTCAGTACTAGCAGATTATGGCACATTAAAGAATACAGTCACCCCCCACCATTTCGCGGTTCAGGTACTGCGGTCCCACTATATCGCGGGATCGCAGTACCTGCAGGGGGGGACATGGCGGGGAGTGATCGCATCGCTCCCCGCCTCTCCCCAGGCCCCTCTGATCACCCCCTGCCCCCACCCGACCCACTTACGTATATAACAGATTTTCATGTATCACGGGTCGGGTGGGTCCTTAACCCCCGTGATAGGCGGAGGGTTACTATATGTGTGTGTTTATTTGTTATGTGCCATCACATTGATTCCAATTCATGGCCACCCTAGTAGCATTTTTGTGGTTTGTGAGATATTACGGAGTGTTTTTTTTACCACCAGCAGACTCTAATGAGTTTCCATAGTCAGATAGGGACTTGAACCTAGATCTCTTGAGTCCTAGTTGGATGCTTTATTGAGTGGACTACACTGGCTTTTGAGTTCAGATAGGCACGAAGCTCCACTTCAGTGGTTTCATAGAATCATAGAATAGTGAAGTTTGAAGGGGCCTATAAGATCATCAAGGGCATCTCCCCTCCCCATGCAGGAATACAAATTAATGCCTATTTGCCAGTTGGTTGTCCAGATTTCTCTTGAATGCCTCCAGTGTTGGAGCACCCACCATCTCTTGGGGTAATTGGTCCCATTGCTGTACTACTCTAACAGTACAGCAGTGTTTGGTGCAGTTTGTTTACTGGCCAAAGAGCTAATCCATGGTTTGGTACCTTGCTCCCTCTGGCAGGGACTCCCTCAGAAGCTGTGCCAGGAGTCCAGGTGGGGTACTTCAAGTGGGTGCCTGCTAGAGCGGTCGGGGGTCTGAACCCTGGATCAACACTTCAGCTGGTAAATGAACCACGATGAACCAGGGGTTAATGCCGATCTCTACTCTCGAACATATGCTTCTCTAGAAATATATAGACTGCGGCTTTCATCATCCTTAGTTATTTGCCATGATGGCTACATCGAATGGGATGTGGAGTCCGACAGAATATGGAGAAGGGCACCGATTCTCCTCCCAGAACTGCAAGTTTAAAAGAACATTTACAAATTGCTTCCAGACTGTGTTTTTCTGCTGCAGGCACCACAGTTATCAGTGAAAATAAATTATTAGTTAGTAAGCCTATTTAAAGCCAAGTACTCTCGAGTTAACATAACGGTAAATTAGGCTGCAGGTGAGCTGAAAGCAGAAGCTTAACCCCTCAGGACTGCCACAGTGTGCTTTTTCTTCTTTTTCCTTCTTTCATTAACTATTTTGACTGCTTTTGTACACAGCCGGTGTTCCCGCAGAATAACATGAAAGCATCAGTTATTTAGCTACTGAGGCAGTAAGGAAGTGTTTGTAGTGCTTATAGTAATGAAAAGATTAATGCCGTGTCTTCTTTCAGTTGCATTTTTGTCACAAAAAATCTGTAGTCCATTTGAACAGCAGCAATAACTGAAAATCTGTGGGAAAGGGGTTTTGTGAACATTTTGATATGTCCAATTATCTCGCTGGCTTCCAGTTAGTGTGGCAAAATGAAACGGTAGACAGAGGTTCTGTACCTGTTACAGAGTTCAGAAAGTTATGTTGCATGGTTGCGAAACTGTAATTCTGGGTTGGAAAAGTGTGTGTATGTGTGCCATTGTATACAAGGGGGCTTATTATAGATGGAAAAATACAGTAAATGTATTACACATTTTACTTCTTGGCAACCAGGTCGCTGTTATTATTATCATTTGCTCCAGTATTTTGTTGTATTGCATGTTATTAATGCATTGCCTTATCATTGTCAACAAGCCAGCAATAATAATAATAAGATGCAAGCAGTTTGGTTACAAATTATGCCAACCTTCCCATGGATTTATAGGGCAGAGTAGTCAGAGATAGGTTACCTGTAGGGATGGGCAATTTGTTTAGGAACCAGTAGGTTCCGAAATGACCGACGTGAGCCCAGGTGGTGTTTGGAACCCTCTGACATATACACAGCCAATGTCTTACCTTTCTCTGTGCTGGCATGGAGCTGAGCTACAATGAGGAAGCAGGGTGCAACATCATATTAGCTTGCTCTGTGGTGCTGGCCATTTAAAAAAGGAGGCAGGATTATGCCTGTCCCTGCACAGCTCTTGACTGGCCAGCACCATGGAGAAGCGCAGTAAAGCACAACTCTTGGTTGGACTTTAACCCAGCATGAACCCAGAGAAAGGTAAGACATTGGCTGGGTGTGTGTTAGAGGGTTCTGAACACCACCACCATAATTTCAGATGGTTCCAAAACAAATTACCCATCCCTAGTTACCAGTGATTCCTTCTTGTGGTACTATCAAGCTTGCCCAGAGCTGCACTATGCTTTTAATGCATGGTAAACTGGCCAGAGTAGCCTTTGGAGTAGATATAACAAACAAACAAACAAACAAACAAACAAACAAACAAACAAACAAACAAACAAAAGGGTCTATCCACACTGGAATACTGTGGTATCTTGTATAAAGGAATTAATTCATTACAAATGAAATTATGTTAAGCAAATTTTCCTTTATACAATTTCCCATAGGAATGCATTGAAAACAGAGTAATCCCTAATCATGACCATTTTTATGTTGTACAATTTCGCCCCATAGATGATTCCGATAAGCAAATTTCCCCAATCTCTGGAATTTTTTATGTTGTACAGATTTTATGTTATACAAACTGTTATATGAGGGTCCACTGTATAGATATGCTATATGAAATTATGAATCATTGAGGACACAGTTTATATTGAATAAAAAAAACGTATCCGCAAGGATTTCTACTTAGAACAATCCATCCAGACCCTTAAGATCTGTTGCTCACCTGTCATATAATAAAGTGTCCATTCTTTTTTGCATGCTCATTGTTTAGTCTGCTTAACCAGGTAGATAGCAGCCTCCAGAAGCTATTGATTCTGAAGGAAAGTTTGAGGGAGAAAGCGGAAAGAGGACAAGGGGAAGGAAGCAGAGAGGTCGAAAATGGAACAGAATTAATAGAGGGAGAGCGAAGTGATGTAAAAAAAATTATTTCACTTTCCCTGACCATCCTCAGAAGATCAAGGGAAGTACTTAATTGACAGTTAAGTGGGCAACAAGGAGTCCTTTGGACAAGAGGAACATACCAATTGGCACATTGATTGCTTCTTGCCCTGACCTCAGCAGAGCTTTTGGCAAAATGGTTAGTCAGGACAGTCTCGGAGTCTCCACTGGAGATGGGGGTGAACTTAAAAATGAATCACATTTTCTGATAATGTGGTGAAGTTGTCAAAATGTTTTGATTTGTAGTCATCATGAATGGATTCCTCCAGCAAATACAAATTAGCATATTTTTAGTGATTTTCGATTCATTACTTTGTCAGGTTTTAAAATAGCGCCCAAGGCACCTAGAGACGCCAAAATGAGAAAGAATCATCCCCAAATTGCAAAATTTGTTCAAAAATTGCTAATTCATCAATTTCTATTTCTATGACCTGATATGCTCAACAAATATGAATTAATTAATTTTAGTAATTTTTAATTTGTCAATTTTTTGGACTATGAAATGCCCTCCAAGGAACCTAGAGACACAAATTTTTCAGGGAAGTTTAACTGGACTGTTTGCTACAATCCCTTTGGGTTTGGGGAAGATTGGATTGCTGGTTTCCAAGTTATACACACCCAGATGTCCCTCCGGAAATATTTTCAGTTTGTCTGGAAATTTGTTGATTTGTCAATTCATCAATTTGTCAGCCTTGACAAATCACCATTTATTGGATTCATTATCCCATCTCTAGTCTCTGCCACAGAGAAGAACGATAGATAGATAGATAGATAGATAGATAGATAGATAGATAGATAGATAGATAGATAGATAGATAGATAGATAGATAGATAGATAGTTCTCTTCTCTTGCAATCATCTGGTTATGTTGCCCTCCTTCTCTGTGTGTCCAGAACTTGGAATTGTTAGGGCTGATGAGTTCATCTCAAAAGTGTTAAGGAATTTTAATTCAATGATGTTAAACCAAGAAGCAAATTTTATGTGATCATTCAATTTGTTAAATACTTGAACTTAATGTAATTTAGCATCATTGACAATGGCCAGCAGCAAGTTAAAGTAACATGAACTGGTAATATAATGTCACATCGTTCTTAACAGTATTTTCTATTTTGACAAATTGGTGGTTGAAACTTTTAAACAAATTATAACTTTTTTGTGTGTATAAAGTTGGTTTGTTCAGAATACATACAGAGCTCTCTCTGTGTGTGTATAATACATATGAAGTTAGCTTAATATGAAACTCTTTCCGAACAAACCAACTTTCCCTATTTTTTAAACAGACAGCATGCACAATATTGCTTAACACCACAGAGATTTCTGTTAAAGAAATATGTTGTGCCTCTGCATCTTATCTATCTATCTATCTATCTATCTATCTATCTATCTATCTATCTATCTATCTATCTATCTATCTATCTATCTATCTATCTATCTATCTATCTATCTATCTATCTACATTCCTGCTCTTGCCTTCTGCCATTCAGGCTGCAGCTTCATTTGATGAAGACCACTGCTTCACTAGAATTTGCCGCACACAATATTAGTGTGCATTAGGCACTAGCATTTTATGTGCCTGAGGTAGGACCCATGAACTCTTCAACCTGGTTTCTCAGAAAGAAAGAAAACCTTCAGGTTTTTCCAGATCACATACATGATAAATACTCACACACTTTTTCAGTCTTTGGGAGAAATTGTTGTAATTAATTTCTCATTGGTTTCCAGAAGATGGCACTATAGAGGCTACCATAAAACCACCGAGCCATAATTAGAAGGTGTGACATCTTTAGGAATCTATAATATACTAAGTGTTTGAGTTTCAAGGAGAATCTCACAAATCCTACACTTGTTTATTTTTGGTTATTGTTTTTTATTTTTATTTTTATGAGGTTTCTTTCTATTTTTGCATGCAGTTGGAAGTACAGTTTGGAAAAATTATGCAATTGTAAACTGATAGATCAGCATGATTGGTTATGTGTGTACTGGTAGGCACTGCAACATCAAACCAATTGGTTTTTATCTCCCCACCATCAGCCTTCTTTACTGTTCGGCGTTCACATCCATCCATGGTGATAGTGTAAGTGATTCTGGTCTTGGTCTCTTGTGACACGTCCTTACACTTGATGATCTTTGCTAATTACGTCAGCCATTTTCCGATTCCTTAATAATACAGCCTTTTTCAAATGTTTTGAATGCATTTGGATTGATGATTGAATCAAGTTATACTAAAACTATTTTAAGTCATTCAAGAGAAATTTAGACAACCACCTGGAAGATATCCTATGATTTGTATTCCTGCCTTGAGCAGGGGTTGGGCTCAATGTCCTTGTAGGCCTCTTCTGACTTTATGATTCTAGGATTAGAGTTCTTCATTGTCAATGCGGAAGTTGCATTCATCTGTCACCGTATCTGGGCCTTAGAAATCATTGGCCTTAAAATCTCCCTGTCTTATTATTTGCTTTTTAAAATGTATTTATAGCAGTCCTCCGTTTATCAGGAGGATTAGGTTTGCTGACCCACAATATTTGGACACCTCCCATTGATTCATTTTCAAAGAGGCTTCCTCTACAGAGACTCTTCCCTCCCCTTCTGCAGCCAGGATTCCCTGCCCCAATCACCTCATTTACAAAGAGGCTTCCTCCACAGAGCCTCTCCCCTTCTGCAGCTGGGATTCCCCAGTCCCAGTCACCGCATTTGCAAAGAGGCCTCCTCCATGGAGCCTTTCCCTTCCCAACCACCTCATTTGCCTCTTTATAAATGAGAAGATGGAGGGGAATCCTGGCTTCAGGGGAGGGGTGGGGTGGGGCTCCTTGGAGGAGACCTCTGCAAAGGAGGTAATTGGGACTGGGGAATCCTGACTGTAGAAGGGGAGGGGAAAGGCTCCGTGGAGGAGACATCTATGCAAATGAGGTGATTGGGACTGGGGAATCCTGACTGTAGAAGGGGAGGGGAGAGGCTCCGTGGAGGAGACCTCTTTGCAAATGAGGTAATTGGGACTGGGAATCCTGGGTACAGAAGGGGTGGGGAGAGGCTCAATGGAGGAGACCTCTATGCAAACAAGGTGATTGGGACTGGGGAATCCTGGCTGCAGAAGGGGAGGGGAAAGGCTCCCTGGAGGAGACCTTTTGGGGACAAGGGAGAAGGGGGTAGCAGGGATTGTGGGGAGAGGCTCGGAGGAGGAAGTCTGTTTGCAAACAGGGTGATGGATGGGGGGGGGGAGAGAATCCCGGCTGCAGCAGGGCATGGGAGAAGCTCCATGCGGGTCACTTCTCTAAATGAAAATCTGCGATATAACAGGACAACAATATACAAACTGTGATACAGTAATTGCTTTTTATATAACATAACACATATACTAAATTTATTTTAAAGGTCAATCCTACACCTATTTATTTATTGATTTATAACTGTCACCCTGCAGGGCCACCATGGCCTCTCTTGCCGACTTGGTTCGGGCAAACATGTCAGACACAACATGATCAATGACATCTTATGTCGTGCCCTTAACAGAGCCGGTTTTCCAGCTACCCGAGAGCCTTTACATTTGTGTGCTGGAAGTAACAAAAGACCAGATGGGACTACCTTGATCCCCTGGAGCAAAGGCCGATGCTTAACGTGGGACGCCACATGTCCAAATACATTTGCCACGTCCCACTTACAAAACACCAGCATCGAAGCCGGATCCGCAGCAGCAACGGCCGAACAATTAAAAAGACAAAAATACGAAGATATGGCAACAGGAATTGACTTTGTCCCTGTAGCCATCAAAACATCTGGAGTCTGGGGAGAATCAGCCTTGAGCCTAGTCCAGGAAATAGGTCGCAGGATAGCCATTACTTCTCAAGACGGCCGAGCACCTGTGTTCCTGAGGCAACAGCTCTCAATTGCTGTCCAAAGAGGGCATTCCTTCTGCTGTGTGCTTGGCACTCTAGGGCAGCTGACTAAATAATGGGGTTTTTCTTAGTAACAGTGATTTTAACCAGTATAATAAAATTTATTTATTTATTTATTTATTTATTTATTTATTTATTTATTTATTTATTTATTTATTAAAGTATTTTTACCCCACCTTTCTCCTTGGAAAAGGACTCAAGGAGGTCCTTTTCCAAGTAAGCCCCGCTGAATTCAGTGAGGGTTACTCCCAGGTAGGTTAAAAAAAAAGAGAAACACTTGAGGACCTGCTTGTCTGGGAGAAGTTTGACAATTTCAAGCACATACGAAATACAATTAGAGCTCTGTGCATATCTGAAGCATTTTGCTTGGTTCCCTTTTGATTTGTCTTGTTGAAATCGATCTTTTGAAATGTGAAACAGTGTTTTGCTGCTGCTTTTGGCAGGGGAAATTTAATTGATAATTTGACCTCCATTATCTTTTCTTGGAGGGCAAAATTCAGATATTTAAAAACATTTTCTCCTTTCCATTTGTATCCATTCTATCTATTTCTTTTGGGACACAGAATCACAGAATCATAGACTCATTGAGTTGGAAGGGGCCTATAACAACAACAACAACAACAACAACAACAACAACAACAACAATTATTTATTTTTATGCCGCCTTTCTCCCCAAAGGGACCCAAGGTGGCTTAAAACAAATACAAAAAAGTGCAGTAAAAGCAATACAATGTAAAAATCAACACAATACCTATAAAATACTATAAAAATACTATACAATATAATACAATAAGAAACAAGATTAAAAACAATAGCTGCAGCAGAGTTTAAAAATCTCCCCAGCCAATAAGACTAAAAAAAATAAGATGTTATAAAAATTTGTAAAGGCTGGCACCTCAGAAGGCTTGCCTAAATAAGTAAGTCTTAAGGCCTGCCTCGAATATTTCAAGGGAGGAGGCAGTTCTTAACCAAAGACCATTGAGACCAGCCCCCTGCGCAATGCAGAAATCCAAATCCAAATGGATCTGACAGATGGTTGTCCCATTTTCTCCTGGATGCTTTCAGTGTTAGTGTGCTCACCACCTCCCAAGGTCACTGGTCCCATTGTTGGACCGGCCTAACAGTTAAAACAATTTTCTTGATGTTCAGCTTAAATCTGGCATCCTCTAGCCCATTATTGCATTATTCTTCTGCCCCTTCTCTGTATGACTATCCTTCAAGTATTTGAAAGGTGCTATCCTGTCTCCCCTCACTTGTCCTTTCTCAAGGCTAAAGATACCCAGTTTCTTCCTCATAGAGCTTGATGTTTGGATTTTTGGTCCCCTGATCATCTTTGTTGCCCTTCTCTGAATTTGCTCCAGTTTGTTGTCATTCTTCTTAAAGTGTGGTGACCAGAACTGGACATGGTCCTCTAGGTGAGGCTTAATCAGTGCTGAACAGAGGGAAATGAATGCCTCAACAGCTGTTGGGGACTACTTTGGTTAATGCCGTCTAAAATAGCAGTTGCCTTTTTTTGCAGCCACATCACACTTTGGTTTATCTTCAGCTTTTAATCTAGATCCTTCTTAATTATAGATGGGCACAAAATGAATTAAAAATTCATTTCGTTATTTGTTATTCATTTCATTAGGTAACAAAATGAATAACGAACAGCCCCCCCCAAAGGAAAATGAAACAAAATAGAAATTTCCATTTTGTTCTGTTCGTTTTTCATTCCCCCACCCCACCAGCGTTTCTTACCTGCCCATGCCGAGAACCTTGGGGTGGTGGTGGTAGAGCAGCACCAAGGAGTAAGCTTAGAACGAAGATAGATTGGATAATAAGACTGCATCCATTGGTTCCTGGGCACCTCAACAAAGAAATAGGTTCTATCCCCCTTGTGTAGCCCCACTGCTGCTCCCTCACACCCTTGGAATCAGTTTTCATCAGTTTCATGCACACAAGCCTGGCCTTGTAACACAACTGTGCAATTATTTGGGCAAAAAGATGTTCTTCCCTTGCAGCTTGATATTGCTCATTCAAATGGAGTTGGATTCATAGGCAATACGTCAAAATCCATCTAAATAAAGCTAACAAAAGTGCAATATTCACGGTACATATTTTGATTTCCTCTTGATAACATGTAATGAAGTGGTATTCTTAATGGAATGTTCTCTGCTAATAGAATTGTTTAGATTAGAAATCATATATATGCAATTATATTTCTATGGCCCGAAGTTGCACAATATGTTAATTTAACTGTATGAAATGCTTAAAATGTTGTGCCTGGGAGAAAATGATGTGCGTTCTTTCTGTTTTTGATTCATGTAATATTGCCTTTGAAGAAGGAATCACAAATCTAAGCCAAAATGTGTCAGGCTTATAATAAGGGACTTCTATGTTTCATAGAGCCAAATGGAGATGGGTGGTGAGTGAGGGTGTGTGTGCGCATGACCCATGCTTCTTTGTTTGAAGAAGAGGTGTGTGAAACCCAATCTTTAAGCAGCTTGTACAACTGTCCAATGACTTCCTGCCTCTAAGAAGACTCCCAGCCCAGCATACATCATCTACCCAAGAACTCTAAGGATAATCTTCTGACAGAGCACATATTTTGCCATGTTGGAACTTTAGGCACTTGCTTTGAAGTAGAGTGTGTTGCACTCAAAAGCTTGCAATGTTTTTTTTAAAAAATTAGTGGCCTATAAAGGTATCGCCTGTAGCCTAGTTCCATGACTCAACTTCCCTTTTTTGCTTTGATGGAATTGTGAAGATACCAGGAAAGAGCCGACATTCCCCCACAGACCTGGATTGAGGCACATGGACTCTCAACTCCAAAGGGCAAGACTGCAGCCACTAGGTAATATCACTTGGGTCTTCTACATCAACTAGAGATGGGCACGGAATGAACATTTTTTCGTTTCCGTTACCGTTTGTCGTTTTCGTTACGTAACGAAACGACAAATGAAAATTGTGATGAAAATGCAAAAATTGTGGTCGTTACGTTTCGTTTCCGTTAATGAAGACGCACAATGAAATGAGCTGTTTTAAATGTTAAAAAACGCCCTGGACATCCATAAAAATGCAGCGATAATTATTTATATTGTCTGATAATACCTACCAGGGGGGTTGGGGTCCTTAAAACGTTTGTTTATGTCTTCTCCCATTGCGATGTATTTTTCTTTTCCCTTTAAAATGGATGTCACCACCAGCCACAAAATGGAGGCAAGCTATGTGATGGGATCATGTTCAGCCAATAGCATGCCCAGGTTGCAGACTGGGCGGGCAGGTCTGGCAGCCACAGAGGGCATAAAAAGCTCTGGCAGCCCCCGTCCTCCTTGCAGTCTCTGGTGGGAGTTAGGGTGGGATTGCTGTCTCTGCGATTCTAGCTTCAGTCCTGCAGCCTCCCTGTGTGCGTGCATGCTGCGTACCTCTTGGTGAGTACCCTCCCTTGCCCTGCAGTGCAGTCACTCTGTGGCTGCCTTGCACCCTGGGCAACGCCTGCCGCTGTCTTTGCAGCCTCTCTGCATACCTAGTCTATACTGCGTCTCTGCCAGCATCCATTTTTTTAGTGTTTTCCCTCTGGTCTGGGGCGTTGGGGGACGCCTGCGCATGGAAATGCTTTAAAAATCACGCAAATAGCGGGCAGAAACGACAAACGAAAAAACAAAAAACGGTAACGAAATTTTTCAAAAAAATTCCCGACAAACGGAAACGAACCGAAACAGACCTCTCAACAACAAACGAAAAACTGAAACACCATTTTTCTGTTTCGTGCCCATCTCTAACTTCAACCCTTTTCTCTCCCCCACCCCACCTGGCCAACAGGGACTTGTATGTCTCATAGAGCCAAATGGGATGAGGAGTGAATGATTGGGGGGGGGGGTAATATGACCCATGTTCCTTTGTTTGAAAAAGGGGGACGTGAAACCCAATGCTTGAGCAGCTTTTACAACTGCCCTCCAACTTCCTGCCTCTAAAAAGACTATCGTGTTTTCCCGAAAATAAGACACTGTCATATATTTATTTTTTCTCAAGAAGACACACTAGGGCTTATTTTCAGGGGATGTCTTACTTTTGTTAAGTATAATATGCTTGAATGTCAGCCCTGCACACAACCATAGCCACGTCCATCACTAGGTTTTATTTTCAGGGTAGGGCTGATATTTAACAATTGCATAGAAATCCTGCTAGGGCTTATTTTTGGGGGAGGTCTTATTTTCAGGGAAACAAGGTATATGCCTGTTGTACATCATCTAGCGAAGAACTTTAAGAATAATCTCCTGGCAGAGCACATATTTTGCCATGTTTGAACTTTTGGGACTTGCTTTGAAGAAGAGTGTGTTGCACTCGAAAGCCTGCAATGTTTTTTGTTTTTATTAGTGGCTTATAAAGGTATTGCCTGTAGCCTAGTTCTGAATATGGAATAAAGTACACATTAAGCATTTTTACATCCTGGGACCAGAGTACCTCTTTGCATTACAGCTTCGTTGGATGTACCAGTTCTTTCTTGTTATAGTTACATTACTTTGCAAACATTAGTGTTCTGCTCTCATAACTCTACAATATAATGGCTAAAATCTTCCATAGCTGCCTAGGGTCCCTTAATTATGAGAAAAGTAATGTTCTAAGTAGGTAACCAAGCAAGCAAGCAAGCAAGCAAGCAAGCAAGCAAGCAAGTAAGTAAGTAAGTAAGTAAGTAAGTAACAATGATACAAAGCCAAACATGTAACATTTTCAGAGGAATTGCTTCAAATTTATCAAGTCACCATAGACCTTATTTGTTACATACCAAATTGTGTGATGAAGAACACAAAATTTAATGACTGTTGTAATTTTTTAAAACTTGAAACAATTTGCCTCCAAAAGTTATACCAACAGAATTACAATTGGATGAACTATGCAACATGATTTTTGCTAGGGTGTTACAGGTAACCTATTTAGTTAAGTGCTGTCAAGTCAAAAACGACTCATAGCAACCGTACTAAGACTTTCAATGTAGTTGAGATATTTCAGGATTGGTTTTTCCAGTCCTACTCCCCCAGTGAGTTTCCATGGCCATGAGGGCATTTGAACGCAGGTCTCCAAAGTGTTTGTTTCTCTCTCTATCCACTACACCATTGCTTCTTCTTCAAGTGCCATGTCCTCATAGAACATTGAGGATCAGTAGCATGATATGGTTTTTATCCAAAGCTATTCTAAATAGAGAAGCTGTGCTCACTGCGAACCATTGCCTTAAGTTCTTAAGCCAGAATATTCTTCTTCCAATATGGTTTGCCAGTTGAGACAAAGGATAAGGTTAATTCCGCTCCACAGTTCCATATACTTTTGCCAACTGAAATCGCACTTGACAGAGAAGTGGCTGAAGACTTGTTAAGTACTGGTAAAATATATTTTCAGGAATGGGTGCAGACTTGCAGTCTTGCTCTTGCATTTTGAACCACCTATAGCTCCTGGACATTTGTCAAGGGTAAAATTCATATAGAAGACACCAGAGTATCCCACACTGGATGTTAGTAGGGCAAAAATTGCCAAAATCTGGTTGTAACTATCCAAGAACAAGGAGAGCTAGTCTACCAGCAGAAAACAGTGAGTTATTTATATTATGAGCTTTTTCTCTTTTGTGGCCACATACTCCACCTGGCACCTTCCCAGATCCATTGGCATGCCATTCCCATCATCCCCACTCACAATGGTAAAACTTCATGATATCGAAAGATGATGGGAACTGTAATCCAAGAAGTATGGAGGGTGCCAGTTTGGAGAAGGCTGTCTTATTAGATAACGTGCTGTCCAGAGACGACTTGGTAGTGGGGCAGCAAAACTATTTTGTAAATAAATAAATAAATAAATAAATAAATAAATAAATAAATAAATAAATAAATAAATTTGTTATAATTTCTTGGCTAATGCAATCACAAATACCATCATCGGGAATACTTTCTTTCTTGGGGCTTAAAAATATATATCCAAATAAGTAAAATTTCAACTTAGGCCAATAGAATGACATCATTTTTTCCTCAGACCCTGAATAAAACAGAAGATGTACCTCTGTAACAAGGCAGAACAGTTCCCCACAATTTGTGTTATCATATACACCGTCGCTGATGGCATCTACGTCCTTTTTTAGTTCTCTCTTCCCAGTCTTTTTTTCTTTGCTGTGAAATATTAAGATGCAAATTCTATGTAGTGTAAGCTGTAAAGGAGCTTGATAGTGTGTGAAATTAAAACTACAGGCAGTTAAATTATTGATAGGAAATCAAATAATGCATTTTGTAATCATATAACACTTCACATTTAGATGACTTTTCTATAACAAATTTATCATGATATGCTTGAGCACCTCTCATGGAAACAACCGAGACAGCTCAAATTTCACAGCCAGAGCCAAGCGTGTTCCAAGGGGCATTTTCAGACAAAAAAAGCCATTAAATTAAATTGCACCTCTACTTTGTAATGTATCTCTGTCTCTGTTTACAGTTCCTTTTTTGTTCTCTTTTAAATAGCTTTGATTCTGTCCCTTTACTTTTAATAACTGCAGTTCCAAGAGGGTCCATAGATATCACCTAACAACTGGCAAAATTCAACCATTTAACTCATAGGTTACAGGTGCAAAACACCTATTTACCTGGAAGTATACCCCATTGAATTCACTGGGACTTACTCTTGAGTAGGTGAGACTGCATTGCCATTGCATAATTAGAGGGTAATCTGATACAGCTTGAAACTCATGTTTTAGAAGTCATTTTATTATATGATGTATATTTTTTTGTATGGATTCCAGGGAAAATCATGAGCAGCACACCTCTGTGTATGTTATTATGTAGTGCTTGTGTTAGTAAAACAGAGACTTAAACAGGTAAGCTCCTCTCTTTTGTGAGTGGTTGTGGTTCTGTTCATCCTAGGTGTTTTGTGGCTGTTGAAGGCTTTGCTTATTTATATAGGATGGTGGTTTTGAAAGACCATCTTTATTTTCCTGAGTAGAGATGGGCACGACTTGAAAAAAATTTTTTTCGAGTTGTCGTTAGTCGGGCCGGTTCCGTTTCGGCTCGTTTCCGTTTTTCGCGAAAATTTGCAAAAATTAGTCGGTTCATTTTTTCGTTTTTTCGTTGTCGTTAGTACTGGTTTGGGGAGGGGGTAGCGGGCTCCTGGAGGGAGCTGCAGGAGTCAGCCAGAGCCACAAGTGACGGACTGGCAGACTCTTTGCACCCGCTGTGTCTCACGTACTTGCATGTAGTGCAATGCAAGTAGATCTGGCTTAGGGTTAAGACGGGTTAGCGCAACGGCTAGGGTTAGGCTAGTTACGGGTGAGTTTAGGGTGAGTATTGGGGTGCACCTCTGGGTGCCTCTCTGACCCACTTAGAAGGACAGTGTACTGGCGTATGGGTTAGGCTTAGGGTTCGGGTTTGGGCTACGATTAGTGGGCTGTTTATGCCCGATTGGCACATCCCAGAAGTCTCTGTGGTCAACCTGGCCAAGTGGCCATGCGATTGGTGGAAAATTTGCATGGTCTACTCCCATGGGCGAGCCCATCATTGCAAATGTGCATGTGTAAAAAAATAAAATAAAATAAAATAAAATAA
>JAWVWN010004118.1:2500-49461 GCA_037367305.1 Phrynocephalus vlangalii | reverse complement strand
CAGATGTAGAGGCACTAAGCAACTAAAGCAGGGCTGTCCAACTTTGAACAGCTTGCAGTCTACTTATAGCAGCAGAACATCCCCACGGGCTACTTTCCAAGCCTCCGCATGCCCCTGTTGGCTACCTCCACAAAAGCCTGCATGCGCATGTGCCCCTCGCCAGTGCTCCTGGGTAGGAGGGCAGAATTGCTGCTGCCGTCAACCATCCCCAACCTCCTTCCCTTTAATTTGCCTTGCCCACAAAAGGCATCCGAAAGCGCTGCCACTCCCACCACCTCGGAGAAAGAACTGGCTTAGGGACTGCATGGAGGGGTGTGCGTGCAACTGCCCACCTGCTCCCTGCCTGCCCAGGTTCTCTGTCCTTAGAAGCAGCAGTTGAGCAGGCAGGAGGGAGACACAGCAAGAAGCAGTGGGTGGGTGGGGAATCGGCACAGCAATCCCATTTGCTGCCACCACACCAGCTCACAAGACAGGCAGCAAGAGAGGTGAGATATGGAAGGAGCCCACATGCTCCTCAGGGTGGGAATGTGTCGCCCATTCTTTCTCAGCCTCTGCCGCCTCCCCACCCCCTTTGGCCTTGCGGCTCCCTCAGGAGGCTATAGCCACTAGAGATGGGCACGAATCAAAAAAAGGCGTTTTGGTTTTTTGTTTTTCATTGAGAGGTCTGTTTTGGTTCGTTTCCGTTTTTCGTGAATTTAAGAAAAAATTGTTTTCGTTTTTCATTTTTTGTTTTTTTCGTTTTTCGTTTCTACCCGCTTTTTGCGCGATTTTTAAAGCATTTCCGTGCGTGGGCGTCCCCCAACGCCCCAGACCAGAGGGAAAACACTAAAAAAAGTTGATGCTGGCAGACACACAGTATAGACTAGGTACGCAGGGAGGCTGCAAAGGCAGCGGCGGGCGTTGCCCAGGGTGCAAGGCAGCCGCAGAGTGACTGCACTGTGGGGCAGGGGAGGGTACTCACCAAGAGGTACACACGCACACACACAGGGAGGCTGCAGGACTGAATCTAGAGTCGCAGAGACAGCAATCCCACCCTAACTCCCACCGGAGACTGCAAGAAGGACGGGGGCTGCCACAGCTTTGTATGCCTTCTGTTGCTGCCAGACCTGTCCAGTCTGCAACCTGGGCATGCTATTGGTTGAACATGATCCCATCACATGGCTTGCCTCCATTTTGTGGTGGCGACATCCATTTTGTCATCCTTAAAGGGAAAAGAGAAATACATTGTGATGGGAGAAGACAAAACCAAGCATTTTAAGGACCCCAACCCCCTGGTAGGTATTAATTTCAAATAATTATCGCATTATCGCTGCATTTTTATGGATGTCCAGGGCGTTTTAATACCCAAGAAATCAATATTAGGCATCTGGGAGCCATTTTGGGTCGATGTTCCCCTAACTCCCTTAAAGGAAAAAAATACAGCAATCTGAGAAAAGACATAAATGCACATTTTAAGGAAACCCCCCCAGAAGGTATTATCAGACAGTATAAATAATTATTGCTGGGTTTTTATGGATGTCCAGGGCGTTTTTTAACATTTGAAACAGCTCATTTCATTGCACGTCGCCATTAACGAAAACGAAACATAACGAACCCAATTTTTGTGGTTCTGTTCATTTTGTTTCATTTTCATCACAA
The DNA here is from genome assembly GCA_037367305.1 of Phrynocephalus vlangalii. Classification (NCBI taxonomy): domain Eukaryota; kingdom Metazoa; phylum Chordata; class Lepidosauria; order Squamata; family Agamidae; genus Phrynocephalus; species Phrynocephalus vlangalii. The sequence goes on along the minus strand of JAWVWN010004118.1, from coordinate 47,823 downwards.
TTTTCGTTATTCGTTTCGTTACGTAGCAGAATGAATAACGAATAACGGAAACGAAAAAATGTTCATTTCGTGCCCATCTTTCCGAGCCCACCAAGCTAACACCAATAGGCGAGGGCTGGGTGGTACCACCCTGCAGATCCCTCTGTGCTGCCCCTGGGCACCTTCTCCACCAATCCCCAGGCAAGGAGCACCATGTGGGAGATTTTTTTAAAATATGTAGTGGGAAAGAGGAGTTAAAAATGCGAGTCTCCCAAATAAAATTATGCTGGAATATTTACAGGAATTGTTTCAGGACAAGGTGCCTGAAGATTGATCACATTCATGGAGTGAGATGCTTTTTCTGCCAGTTAAGATGACATCCTATTTCTCCATCAGTCTTCTTTCTTCATCCTAGATGTGGGTAATATTTGTCAGTCCTTACAACTTGAAGTCTCTCTCCAGTCTTCTGCATTCCCCTTTTGTTTAATCATGGAGTTTGGTATGGAGGGAAATCCAAATTATCTGGATCCCTGAGGTGGCAAATCCTGTCCCCACACACATTGCTCTGGGAGCCAACATGATACATAAATTATAGTGTAGTCCTTGCAGGAGACTTCAAACTAGCTGACTTATGTCAAGGCTAACCCAGAACCATGAAAGGAGAACAAAAGAAGACAGACGTGAGTTCCATGTCAAAAAACAACAAACAAACAAAACACAGACCAAAAGTAACCACAGGGACAGGCTCCTATTTTCTCAAGAGGGCTGTGCCCTCTCATGATGTCTGACATTCATCCTGAATTATGTATTTAGGAGTTATGGCCCAGAAAAGGTACATTTTTCAAGCTCTTGGCAAGATAGACAGAGCAGCACTTTGAAAATCTTCTCAAGAATGTCTTGTAACATTTTCCTAACTAGGAAAGGATCAGATCACAGTCATGGGGGTGGGGTGTCTCTATTAGGTTTGTCATTTTAACATCTGACAAACCTAATAGAGATTTCATGGCCCCAAACTTCCAGGAGAGATTTGTCCTTGCCACTCCCCAGGTGGCTTCTGTGGCCTAAGAGCAACTTGATCCCTTCCAAGCCTCCTGAATCTCTGCTTCACCCTCGATCCATTAATGAGAGCCCACCTCCAACCCTTGTCTTGATTTACTAGGAGGATCCGTCCGGACTCCTGACCAGTTGAAGGCAGTGACTGTTCACTGCCTCTCAGTTGGCAGGGAAACAGAACCTCTCCAGGCTGTGGCCTCATTCTGACATCATAGGATTCTTCTGACCTCCAGCTAAGCAGGCAAGAAGAATAAGGGCTGCTGCAGTCCCAGAAAGCCACCTGATCAAGCTCTGCTTGGCATGTTCTCAACTTCTCCAAGGCTACACAGGCTGGCTCTTCCCCCCTGAAAGTATAGTGGGGAAATCAAACTCCCAACCTCTGGTTCCATAGCCAGATACCTAAATCACAGTGGCTTTTTAAAAATGAAGTATAAGAGTTCAAAGTGGCTTGACGCCTGAGACCAGGAGTCCTCAAAGTTTTCAAACAGCGGGCCAGTCCATCACCCCCCTGACACCACTGGGGGCCAGACCACAGTCCAAAAAAAAAAAAAAAAAAAAAAAGGCCAGCATGGAAAAGGGGGGGGGGGGAAAGGGAGGGTCAAAGTAGGCAGACCCCCCCCCAATGATCAGCCCCAGCAATGTCTCCTGCTCTGGATTGCTGCCCTGAGGTGCTGCTCCTGGGATCCCTCTGCTGCACCTCTTCCTCTTCCTCCTCCTCCTCCTCCTCCTCCAGTGGCAGTGGCTGGAGCGGCTCTCCTTCCTTCCTTCCTTCCTTCCTTCCTTCCTTCCTTCCTTCCTTCTTTCTTTCTTTCTTTCTTTCTTTCTTTCTTTCTTTCTTTCCTTCCTTCCTTCCTTCCTTCCTTCCTTCCTTCCTTCCTTCCTTGCATTGGGAAGGAGGTGTCAGCCCAGGCAAATTCAGGCCCCTCATTACCTTTTGGGTGGCCACTCTGGATGAGGATCCAGGCGTGCGCCCTGGGTATCACGTCCTTGCTGCACCCCAGAGGGAAAGCTGCCTCCTTTCTTGGCCTGGCCCAACCTGATGTGCTGCAAGTAAGGGAGGGAGGGAGCAAGGGCTGGGAAAGAGGGAGGGGAGGCAGGAAGACCTGCCCAAATCCACCTGCAGCCCACTCACAGGGTGGAGGAGGAGCAGGGGTGGGGCCTCAGGGCCATGGAGGGAGTGGGAGACCTTGCTGCATATCTCCCATTTTAAATTGCCCCGCTTGGTTGCAGCCAGTGCCCCGACCATCTGGGCAGCGGGTGGGAGGAACGGGGGACCTTGCAGTGCCCCTCCCACTTGGAATGCCCCACAAGCCAGCATGCCGATAATCTGGGCAGTAGTTGGGGGGAGTGGGAGAAGTGACGTAGTCCACTGCTTTGAACTGCCTCAGCAATAGAAGCAGCTGCAGAGGATGGCTTGCTCGCAAAGCAGGGGGTAGGTGGGGGATTGCAATTGGTCCCGGGGGCTGGATTCAGGACCCTGGGCGTCTGCATCCAGCCACTGGGCCTTAGGTTGAGGATCCCTGCCTGAGACAAATATCACATGAATTGTATTTTGGAAAAATCTCCCCCAGCTAAAATAGCGCAGTGGACCAGTTGCCCCTGTGTCCTAAAGAAAGAGGCCTATGAAAACCGAAAAATTACATTGTTTGGGGTATGATTGGAAAAAGGGGTTGTTGCTTCTGGCATTTCCAATCTCTCCTTGATTGGGGGTATATTATAGACCCCCCCCAAGCCAGCTGGAGGATTGGGATGATGCCTTTGAAAAGACCCAGAAAAGGCCTAGAAATTATTTCTCAGATGGGCTAGCCCCACTGAGGTCCGCTGAATCCCGACTGAAGCCAATAAAGATTCAACGCGAGAAATCCGAGGAATACTGAATTTATTGAGCCCAATAAAGAACAGTAGGTGGACACCCGCCTTCCAACCGGGCTAAGATGTCCGACCCAGAACACACAAAGGGTTCCAACTTTTATTAACTTTTTTCTTCCCCGCCTCTCCCAAGTGGCGCCAAACGAGGGATTGGTCGGGGGAAGTTCAAATGACCCAATCAAGAGGGGTTAGGGGTTGGTTGGGGGCAGTCCTGGGTGGTCCCTAGTAGCAGTCAGGGGCTTAAGCAAATGTTAATGGGTTTGGGTAAGGTGACACAATAGGCTGGGGAGTGTGGTTTTGTTTCCCAGATGTCGGTAAACAGAAGAGATCAGTAAGTCAATAGTGGGTGAGAGGGAGCAATTATCAAAACCAGTGGGGGGGGGGCAGGAAGGGCTGATGGGATCACACACAAGCATTTGGGGAAACACAATTATTTTGATACATGGGGACACAAGTCATAATAGGATTATGTTCAGGCGTGCTGGAAAGATACAAGGGTGTAAAGGCACAAGGATGTAAATTCTATAGGAGTGGTCTCATGGCTTCAGGGGGTGCAGATATGAAAATACAGGTCCTCTCCAGGTGTAAATGAAACAATGAAAATGTCCTTGGGCGTTGATGACAATCGGATGGCATGCTATTCGAGGTGTTGATCCCCGGAAGGCAGCTGTTGAGAATACGTGGCAGGAATCCAGGTGATGATGGAGGCTTCAACCTCTTCTTCCAGCTATGCAGGACCCACCATCTTTTAGCCGCCTGTGCGCCGCTTCGTCTCGGCCCCAGTTGATGGGATTTAGGGTTGGAAAGGGGAAATGAAACGATGGAAAATGAGGGAAGTCAGGAGGAGGAGGAGGCAAGGAGAGGAAAGAAAAAAGGCTTTTCGGCTAGTGCCGAGAGTGAGCAAGGAAACCAGTGCTTTGACAAGAAGGCCAGTGTCTATTGGCGGTTTTCACCCCGTTGGTTCGAATGAAGGAGGTATGAACCAGTCTAAGGCTGGTTCAACAACTCTTTTAGGGCTTGCAGGATCTTTGGCAGGTCCTTTGGGTGACAAAAGGGGTGGCAGGGGCAGGGGAGGGCTCAGGATTCGGAACAGGTGAACAGGGAGGGACTGGACAGGTGAGGGTTAATATACTGTGAGAGCTCCTAGAGTGAATGGACAAGGGGAGGAGGAAGGGTGATGGAGTTATAGGAAATCCAAAAGGAAATGACCAAGAGAGGAGAGAAGGAAAGAGAGTTAAAGTATCCTGGAAGATCTAAGAGGAAACGGCCAAGGAGGGGTTAACAAAGAAGCAGGGACAGTTAGATAGTGGAGGGCCGGAAAGAGTTAAAGGACGCTGGGAGGTAGGCTCGAAACCTCCGCCATAAATCACCGATCTATCGAGGTTTCGGAGGGTCGCCTGCTCTCCATAGGAAAGCATGGAGTTGAAAGCTCCATAGGTTTGCATTGGGACTGGATGGGAGGGGGGAGAAGTGGAGGAGCAAACCGGCTCCCTTTGAAGATATTGGAATCGGAAGGAGAGGTGGGGGCTGGCTGCTAGTTTACTAGTTTAAAAGTCTCCCGCAGCGCCCCCTTATGGTTGGAAATTAACTAGACATTGATGGATGAGGCTGGGGCGCTGGGGCTCTGATTGGTGGAGGCGCGCGGCTAGGCTTATCTAGCCTCCCTGCTGAGTTACTAGTCCCCAGCGGCAATTATCCTGCCGCAGAGGTACTTGAAATGGTTACTTTTGAAGAGGGTGTGAATTGGAAGCCTCCCGCAAGCTAATTTCCAGTCTACAGCGCGTCCCAAGGCTTTTCCTGGCTGCCGAAGGGGGCAAGCCGCTTTTTGCCCGATAACTCGGGAACGGTTGGGTATTTTTGAACGGGGTAAAAACCGGTGTGCTTGTGACTGTCTGGGCTTCCGCTGGCAGTGCCTGCCGGTTCGCGGAACCGGTCCAAAGGTCCTAAAATCTTATCTTTTCACCGTGACTTCACATTTCCCCCCTTTTCGGGTTGAAGGTGTCCGACAGGATCACCTTCCAGCAAGCAGCCTTATGTCGCCTGCCGCTGCGGGCGGCGGCTCGCCTTACCGGACTAGGGAATACCGTTTTGTCACATAGTGAATGGCACAGCGAATCACGGCACTCATAATCACAAGCATCACCAAGAGTCCAATGAGGCCCACAAATACCTCCTTTAGCCAATTAGAGCCGGGGATCCAGCTTGTAAGCCAATCCAAAGGGAAGCGCTGTTGTCTGAGTAGGTGGCCTGTATGGCGGAGGCAACGCGCCGAATTTTCGCTATGTCCGTGGTGATGCGTCCACTTTGATCAATGAAATGGCAGCATCGAGTTTGATTTAGCCACTGGCAGAAGCCGCCCGCCCTACTCAATAAAAAGTCTAACGCTAATTTATACTGGACTAGGGTCTCCGCAATTGATGTTATTTCAGTTTGTAAAGCGGAGGCCACATCAGCAGTATCATTTGCTAACGCCTCGAGTTGATACGATAGCCGGCGGATTTGGCGGACATTTATAGCTACTCCCCAGGCAGGAAAAAGGATGGAGGCAAAGCGTTCTCCCTCTGTCAGGAAAGTACGGTCAGGGTCGTACCCCTTTTTCTCATCATAGGCCCGTTTTTGTCTATGGAGGTGGTGAGGTGGTACCCATGCAGAAGCAGGCTGGTTCTTGTGGTAAAATTGTATACCAGCAGGCATTAGGGTTCCCAAGGTACAGGATCCGTTCCAAGCGGCTGGGAGGACCCGTCCTGCCCACGCACCACAGACCCAAAATACCCCCTGTGGTAGGCCGTGGAGTACTACGTTAAGGATGGCCGAGTAAGTGGTTTGAATTTGGTTGAGGGACATGTTGACCCGTTTGTTGTGTTGAATATATTGCGGTAGGCAACTGGGGGTTGGATGGGGTTTCCCACTGGGGTGATCTCCCACGTCCACCGTACAATTACAATATGGGTAATCTCCCAATTGCTGGAAGGGAATTTGTGAGCCCTCATGTGCTAACGCCCTGTGTGTAGGCTGGTTATGCCAGGTGACACAAATGGGCGCCAGGGGCCAGTGTTGCTGGTAGCTGAGGGTGAATTGGTCCGGGTCTGTTACTTTCTCATTGGTTGCTTGGGTCACCGTATACAAATGGGTTTTGTTCCAATCTTGTGGTTCGAGGCAGGCAGTGGGCATGATAGGCCATCCTGCCTGTATGTGGTGTGGCCCAAAGGCGCACATCCAACAATCGGTGACATTCAGAGTTTCTGTCATGTTGTGTACCATCATGTGGAATGTGTTTGCGTCCCACCCTGCCAATATTTTTCCGGACAGAGGGGAGAGAATCCAGAAGGTAGTGAAGATAAAAATCACACGGGAGGCCATAATGGGGTGTGAGGTTTCGGGGGAGGTTCGGAAATAGGCGAGGATGAAAAAGGAGAGGGAGAGAGAGAGAGAGAGAGAGAAAGTCAATACTTACCGCGGGGCTCGAGGCGTGGCGGGTGTTGCGGGCTGGTCCTGAGGCCCCGGAGGGCAGGCTGGGCAGGCTGGGCAGACTGGCAGTGGGTGGAGTCGGCAGCTAAGGGCGTCAGAGGGAGTTTTAAGCGTCCCAGTGTTCGAATCCAAAGGGCCCCAACAAGGAAGAGAATGAGTCCAAGTGGAGCAAGTCCAAGCAGAGTCTCGGGGGGCTGGCTCCCGCTGTCAAGTACGGAAGACAGCGGTCAGTTCCTCATCCAACAGAGGATGTAGGGAAGCGACAGGGTCAGGGTCAGGTGGGGGGGCTTCCTTCTCCCTCCGCCGGGTGAGCTTAAGACGGAGAGGCTCCAGCTGTTGACATGCCCATTCCTCCCCGGGTGGGGGAACGGTCTTGATCCGGGACAGGTGAACCCAAGACTTGATCCCTTCCACCTTTACGGCTGTAGGCGTGCTGAGCAGCACTTGGCGTGGAGGTGACCACTTTGCCTCTAGGCAGGTAGGGTGCAGCTCTTTAACCAGGACCCAGTCCCCGGGTGGACTTCGATTGGAAGATCTCTTCGGGGTGGGATGGCTGCGGCGACCTGCTTAGAGAGGGAAGAGAAAACCCCCTCCAACTCCCTAAAGTAGGCAGGCAAGGCCTGGTCCTCAGAGCCCGGTTTTGGGGGCAGGGCAACAAAAGGGCGACCGTAAAGGAGTTCAAAGGGAGACAGTCCTAGGTGGGAGGTGGGGGTGGCTCGGATGCGGGTAAGAGCAATGGGGAGGGCTTTTGGCCATTTGAGTCCCGTCTCTTGGCAGATTTTAGCCAATTGCCTTTTTAGGGTTTGGTTTAACCTCTCAACTTTTCCCGAGGCCTGCGGTCTGTAAGCCGAATGGAGGGACCAGTTAATTTGGAAGTATGTGGCCACTCCCTGCACTACCTGGGACACAAAGTGTGGCCCGTTGTCACTTTCTAGACCAAGGGGTAGGGAGTGTGTGGGGATCAAATGCTCCACGAGAGCCTGCACTACTTCCCTGGCAGTCTGGGTCCTACAAGGGATCACCTCGGGCCACCCACTAAAGAGGTCTACAAATACCAGCAGGTTTCGTTTAGCTCCTGCTCTGGGCATTTCTGTGAAATCTACCTGCCATGCTTCCCCTGGATAAGTGGCCTTCCGTAGAACCCCCTTTGGTATAGGTTTAGTTCCCCTCGGGTTGTTCCGGAGGCAGATGAGACAGGAGGAGGCTACTGTTCTGCAAATAGGCAGGAGATTGGGGTGGAAATAACGCTGTTTTAGCCATCGAAATAGGTGTCGCCCAGAGGAATGGGACCCGCTATGAAATCTCTGGACTAGGTGAGGTAGAATTGCCGTGGGTATTTGTACAAGATTGTCCACGACCCACCAGCCATTCTCCCACTTCCCACCGGATTGTAGACTGTCTTGGGCGGAATAGAGTGGAGCATTTTCAGACTCGGGGGATCTAGGGATGAGAGGGGAAGGACCTTCGGGACTGTTCGGGGAAGGGGTAGGTTCGGGCAAACATAGCAACAATTCCCCCCCCCCTTTTCGGTTTTGGCTGCTTGTCTGGCATATGCATCAGCCAGGCGGTTTCCCTTGGCAATGAAGCCCTCGTCCGTTTGGTGTCCTGGGCAGTGAACCACAGCCACTTCTTTGGGTAGAAGGAGGGCAGACATGAGTCGGTCCAGCAGAGGGGCCATTTTAAGGGGCTTTCCATCTGCTCCCACAAACCCACGGGCTTTCCAAAGGGCCGCATGGGTGTGGGCTGCCAAGAAGCAGTACCGGCTGTCGGTGAAGATGTTAACCCGCCGCCCGGAGGCCAATTTGGCGGCGGCTATCAGGGCTTCCAGTTCCGCCGCCTGAGCTGAGCACTGGGGAGGGAGTGGTTGCATGAGTACCGGGCCATTCTCCCCCACCACCGCAAAGCCCGTATATCGGGCGCCCCCCTGAATAAAGGAAGACCCGTCCGTCCAAAGGGTCAACTCAGGAGATTCTAGGGGGACGGAAGACAGATCAGGGCGGATCCCCACCACCACAGAAAGGGTTTCCAGACAATCATGCTGGGGGAAGTCGGAAGGGGTAGGGAGGAGGGTGGCAGGGTTAAGACAGGTGGACCTATGAAGGGTGACCGAATCGTTGTCTAAGAGGAGGGAGACATAGCGGGCCAGCCTAGCGGAGGTTGCCCAGGCTGGCAGCTTTTGCTCCAGTAGGGTGGAGACGGAATGGGGGGAGTGGACACGGATGGGGGCCCCGGCTGTTATTTTAGTGGCCTCGGTCACCAGCAGGGCTGTTGCGGCCACCGCCCGAAGGCAAGCTGGCCACCCCGAGGTGGTGGGTTCGAGGGTCTTGGAAAGGTACGCTACTGGAAGACGCTCTGGACCCACTGGTTGTGTGAGGACCCCTAGGGCAATGGATGCCCGTTCGTGTATAAACAAATCAAAGGGGAGTGTTTGGTCTGGCAATGCTAAAGCAGTAGCCTGAGCCAGCGATTTCCGAATAGCTTCCAGGCGTTTTGGTGCTCCCGTGTCCATTCCCACGCCATTCCTTGGGTAGTGAGTTTGTAGAGGGGCTTGGCCATGACAGAAAAATTGGGAACCCAGAGCCTCCCGAATCCAGCAACCCCCAGGAAGGACCGAAGCTCTTTGACATTTCTGGGTGGGTTCAAATCATTCAAAGCCTTTATTCGGGACGGGTGAATGAGGCGGGTACCCTCCTTAAGGATGTATCCCAGATAAGTGACCTCCTGTGTCACCCATTGAATTTTCTTCTGGGACACTTTATACCCGCAGGTTGCTAAATGGTTCAAAAGGGCTACGGATTGGGCTTCGAGCGAGTCCTGATCCGAATGAACGGCCAAAATGTCATCGACATACTGGAGGATTGTGGCCCCTGGAGCGGAGAAAGATCGAAGGTCACTGGCTAGTGCTTGGGCGAACACCCGGGGACTGTTACAGTACCCTTGGGCTAGCCTCGTCCAGCCCAGCTGGGATTTGACCCGAGTAACCGGGTCTTCCCATTCAAAAGCAAAGATAGGCTGGGACTCAGGGGCCAGGGGAATGCAAAAGAAGGCATCCTTCAGGTCTATCACCGTGTACCAGACCTGGGAGCGGGTAAGGGTGGTCAGGAGGGTATGGGGGTTAGCGACAATAGGGTGGAGCAGTTGGGTCCGACTATTCACCTCTCTAAGGTCTTGAACCATCCTCCAAGTCCGGTCCGACTTGGGGACCGGGAAGATGGGGGTGCACCACGGAGAGTCTATGGGGACTAGGAGCCCTTCGCTGAGGAAATTATTGATTGTATCTAAGAGGCCGAATCGAGCTTCGACTTTTACTGGATATTGCTTAATGGAAACGGGGAGAGCGCCTGGTTTTAGAGGAACTTGGTGGGGGGTGGCGTAGACAGCACGCCCTGGCTTCCCGGTATACCATACCTCGGGATTCACCCTGGACCATGAAGGTGGTGGGTCCTGAGGTACTGGAGAGCCCGCATAACATAGGTGGGAAAGGGAGGAGGGAAAGGTAATGCGAATGCCTCCGGGGTCACAATGGATGGTGGCCCGGAGCTTACAGAGAAGGTCTCTCCCCATGAGGTTTAACGGACACCGGGGAAGGACCAGGAAGGAATGGGAGGTATGGGAGACGGGGAGGGGTTGGGTAACTGGAGCTTGGGTTATCGTTCCCCCCACCCCCACGACTGGGGTTGTAAGGGACTGGATTAGGGGGAGATCCCCCGGGGTATTCAATACTGAGAAAGTGGCCCCCGTATCTACCAAAAACCTTGTATTTTGACCCCCTACTTCTATCTCCACCAGAGGCTCGGGGGTTCGGAACAGGGGGTCGCCTCCGGAGGTGTGTCATTCCTGTTCCCTTTCAGTAGCGGCCATCAGGGCTCGGGGCTGAGGAAGAGGGGCTGCCCTCACCTCACAGGGATACCGATCTCCCTGTATGTGGGGGATGGTCCCCTCGCCACGATCCCGGGCTTGGCCGTGTGGCGGGTGGTAGTTTGGGGGTTCAGCTTGGACAGGGGGATGGGGGTAGGGGGTTGGGTACTGGCCGGGCGCTCCAGAAGGATTGTGCCAGCCTCGGGCCTGGGGCCGCGGGGGGGTTGGATTGAACACCCGCCACTCCCTTCGATAGCTCCCCCTTTGAGGGCAGTCCCTGACCCAGTGATCTGGGGCCCCACAAGCGAGGCAATGGCCACGGTCCCTGTAGGGAGCCCTTGGCGGTGGCCCGGGAATAGGATTTGACTGCCAGTAGGGCTGCATCGCCGCGGCTAGTAGAGAGGCTTTCTTTTTCATTTTTTGTTCTGATTTCGCCTCCTCTACCTCCGGCCGTTGGTAGTAGGCTTGAAAAGCCGTCTGGATTAGAGTTTCCAACGGCTGGGTTGCCGGGGCTGGGAGTTTTTGTAACTTTTTTCGGATGTCAGGGGCGGCTTGCGCTATGAAGGTAGTCCGAATTGCTGCCAAATTGCCCGGCTCTTCGGGGTCTACATCGGTATGCCTGCGGAAGGCATCCTTTAGTCGGGTTAAGAACTCAGCCGGGGTCTCGTTTGGGTCTTGGATCGTATTATAAACCCTCTGGTAGTTTACCACCCGGGGGACCCCCTTCTTAAGTCCGTCTCGGACGGCTTGGCGCGCTGCCTCTATCACCACCCGGCCAAATTCCGTATTGGGGTCATTGGCAGCTGCAGGGGGGTTCAAACAGAGTGTCTCCTCTGCAGTGGGAGGATGTGGGGGGTCTGGGCCGTTATCTCCCTCGTCCCTCCTTGGGAGCTCCTGGATATAAGTCCGTCGCCATTCGGAATAAGCCTCATAGGCTTTTCCCATCACTTGGCGGCGTTCTTCCTCATTTAAGAGGGCAGACAGGAGGGAGAAGAGGTCGGGGATATCGGGGCGGTGCGTTGAAATGATCCTATTGACCAGATCTACATATTGTTGCGGGCTCTCCCGGTAGGGAGGCAGCCCCTGTTTCCAATTATAGAGGTCGGAGGTATTGAATGGGGTATGGACAAAAACCAGACCTCGCGGCCCCGGGACTTGCCGGAGGGGGAACTGCCCTACCGGCCCGGCAGAGGTCCCTGGGGGGTTTGGGGTGAATCTCTCTGGCGCTTTTCGAGCCCGCTCGGAGCGCCTCACAGTTTCGGGAGAAGGGGCGGGAGAGAGGGGAGGCGGTGAAACAGTGGGGTGCCCTCCCCCTGCTGCGGGGGAAGGTGGGAGGCTCAGAGGAGGAGGAGGAGGGGAAGTGGTGGGAGCTAAGGGGCCCCTGTTTTGGGGACTTTCCCCGTGGGGATGAGGGGGGTTAGGAACGTAGGGGGGTGGAAAGTCTTCTTCCTCGGAGTTTTTTGTTCGGGGAGGACCTCCCCGAAAAGAATTTTACTGGCGGCCGGTCTCGCTTCTGGGGCTGCTATCGCTGCGAGCTTCCCCAGCCGCTTTATGAACTGGGGCTCATGGCCGTCTTCCCTGCATAGGGTGGCCTCTTCCCCCAAGTTATAGAAGATGTGCAGGTATGGCAATTCTGCTGCCTTGTGGTTTTGCCACAGGTAGCGTTCTAAATGTTGGAGGGTCTCCCCAAGGGTCCCTTCGCGGGGCCATCGGGGAAGGTCCTGACCCAGGTGATATAGGGGCCATACGTCCTGCACAATTTTACCAATTTCTCCTTCCTACACTTTGTCCCCGGGTCCAAAAGACCGGGGAAGTGGTCCAAGGCGCTTTTAAGCGGGGTCTTGGCACCTCCATTAGTGGACAGCTCGTTCCCCATTTCACTAGTTAGTCGGGGAGTTCCCTCACACAATTCTAAAACAATATACCCTGGGTCAATTCGGTTCCTAGACCAATTGAACCCCCCCAGATCCGGGAGACGTTGCTTGCCGAGGTCCGAATCCTAATGATTCAGTACACTTCGTCAGGAGTTCGTCAACTCCCGTCTCGCTCGCGATCTCGCCCTGCCAGCCGGTTGCGAAGGCCTGCCTAGCAGTACCTCTTTCTCCCGAGCGTATTGTCCAATTGAATTTCTTATGTTTAATGCTCGTGGCACAAGCGGTGGCCTTATGTTGGTGTGATGGTCCTGAATGCAGGAAAAAACCTCTTCCCCCCACCCAAAAGGGGCCAAAACAGCTCTTGGGGGCACACCTAAAGGGGTCCAGGGCGTCCCACACTCCCCAAAGTAGAGCTCTCACCAGGCTTCTGTGCGCTGTCCTTGGTTCAGACTCCTGGCTCTGTCCTTCGTCCGGATAGCTGTGAAGGAAAAAAAACCCTATTTCGGATTTCTCCTCCTTTCGTCCGGGGCTTGCAAGGGTCTGCTGGGCGAGTTCAGTTCCCCTTTTCCTAGCAAATGGCCAGGTGGCGCCAAAAAGGGAATTGACCAGTCCCAGTTTTACCTTTAAAGCCGCTTGGAAAGGTGGCCCCCAAAAACCAGGGCCAAAGAATTTGGAGGTGGCCAGAGAGGGGTTTTTGGGGAGTCTCAACTCCTTTCCAATGCTCCTGCCTGGCTCGCCAATGAAAAGACCCAGAAAAGGCCTAGAAATTATTTCTCAGATGGGCTAGCCCCACTGAGGTCCGCTGAATCCCGACTGAAGCCAATAAAGATTCAACGCGAGAAATCCGAGGAATACTGAATTTATTGAGCCCAATAAAGAACAGTAGGTGGACACCCGCCTTCCAACCGGGCTAAGATGTCCGACCCAGAACACACAAAGGGTTCCAACTTTTATTAACTTTTTTCTTCCCGCCTCTCCCAAGTGGCGCCAAACGAGGGATTGGTCGGGGGAAGTTCAAATGACCCAATCAAGAGGGGTTAGGGGTTGGTTGGGGGCAGTCCTGGGTGGTCCCTAGTAGCAGTCAGGGGCTTAAGCAAATGTTAATGGGTTTGGGTAAGGTGACACAATAGGCTGGGGAGTGTGGTTTTGTTTCCCAGATGTCGGTAAACAGAAGAGATCAGTAAGTCAATAGTGGGTGAGAGGGAGCAATTATCAAAACCAGTGGGGGGGGGCAGGAAGGGCTGATGGGATCACACACAAGCATTTGGGGAAACACAATTATTTTGATACATGGGGACACAAGTCATAATAGGATTATGTTCAGGCGTGCTGGAAAGATACAAGGGTGTAAAGGCACAAGGATGTAAATTCTATAGGAGTGGTCTCATGGCTTCAGGGGGTGCAGATATGAAAATACAGGTCCTCTCCAGGTGTAAATGAAACAATGAAAATGTCCTTGGGCGTTGATGACAATCGGATGGCATGCTATTCGAGGTGTTGATCCCCGGAAGGCAGCTGTTGAGAATACGTGGCAGGAATCCAGGTGATGATGGAGGCTTCAACCTCTTCTTCCAGCTATGCAGGACCCACCATCTTTTAGCCGCCTGTGCGCCGCTTCGTCTCGGCCCCAGTTGATGGGATTTAGGGTTGGAAAGGGGAAATGAAACGATGGAAAATGAGGGAAGTCAGGAGGAGGAGGAGGCAAGGAGAGGAAAGAAAAAAGGCTTTTCGGCTAGTGCCGAGAGTGAGCAAGGAAACCAGTGCTTTGACAAGAAGGCCAGTGTCTATTGGCGGTTTTCACCCCGTTGGTTCGAATGAAGGAGGTATGAACCAGTCTAAGGCTGGTTCAACAACTCTTTTAGGGCTTGCAGGATCTTTGGCAGGTCCTTTGGGTGACAAAAGGGGTGGCAGGGGCAGGGGAGGGCTCAGGATTCGGAACAGGTGAACAGGGAGGGACTGGACAGGTGAGGGTTAATATACTGTGAGAGCTCCTAGAGTGAATGGACAAGGGGAGGAGGAAGGGTGATGGAGTTATAGGAAATCCAAAAGGAAATGACCAAGAGAGGAGAGAAGGAAAGAGAGTTAAAGTATCCTGGAAGATCTAAGAGGAAACGGCCAAGGAGGGGTTAACAAAGAAGCAGGGACAGTTAGATAGTGGAGGGCCGGAAAGAGTTAAAGGACGCTGGGAGGTAGGCTCGAAACCTCCGCCATAAATCACCGATCTATCGAGGTTTCGGAGGGTCGCCTGCTCTCCATAGGAAAGCATGGAGTTGAAAGCTCCATAGGTTTGCATTGGGACTGGATGGGAGGGGGGAGAAGTGGAGGAGCAAACCGGCTCCCTTTGAAGATATTGGAATCGGAAGGAGAGGTGGGGGCTGGCTGCTAGTTTACTAGTTTAAAAGTCTCCCGCAGCGCCCCCTTATGGTTGGAAATTAACTAGACATTGATGGATGAGGCTGGGGCGCTGGGGCTCTGATTGGTGGAGGCGCGCGGCTAGGCTTATCTAGCCTCCCTGCTGAGTTACTAGTCCCCAGCGGCAATTATCCTGCCGCAGAGGTACTTGAAATGGTTACTTTTGAAGAGGGTGTGAATTGGAAGCCTCCCGCAAGCTAATTTCCAGTCTACAGCGCGTCCCAAGGCTTTTCCTGGCTGCCGAAGGGGGCAAGCCGCTTTTTGCCCGATAACTCGGGAACGGTTGGGTATTTTTGAACGGGGTAAAAACCGGTGTGCTTGTGACTGTCTGGGCTTCCGCTGGCAGTGCCTGCCGGTTCGCGGAACCGGTCCAAAGGTCCTAAAATCTTATCTTTTCACCGTGACTTCACACCTTCTTTGAGCAGATGGCCACACAGTCAAAAGGGAGAGATGTAGTACTAATGGGAGATTTTAACTATCCATATATATGCTGGCACTCCAACTCAGCTAAGAATGCAAGGTCTAACAAATTCCTTACTGCCCTTGCAGACAATTTCATGGTCCAGAAGGTAGAGGAGGCAACAAGAGGCAAAACCATTTTAGATCTGGTCTTAACCAATAAGAAGGACCTTGTAAATGGGGTCGAAGTGATGGGATCATTAGGTAAAAGTGACCATGCCCTTTTGGAATTTGTTATACAGTTGTAAGGTGAAGCTAAGCATAGTCAGACAAGAATCCTGGACTTTAAGAAAGCCAATATTTTGTAAACTTAGGGAATTATTGGCTGTGATTCCATGGACCGACACACTGAAAGAGAAGGGAGTCCAAGATGGATAGTACTTCCTTAAAAGCGAGATATTAAAGGCACAATTTAAAACTGTTCCAACAAGAAGAAAAAATGGGAGAGGTCTAAAGAAACTGCAATGGTTTACTAAAGAACTTTCAACTCAGCTAACTATAAAGAAAAACAAGTACAAAGAATCGAAAAATGGGAAATGCACAAAAGAGGAATATAAGCAAACAGCTAATATATGCAGGGGGATGGTAAAAAAAGCTAAAGCACAAAACAAATTTAGACTTGCCAGAGAGATTAAAGATAGTAAAAAGGGTTTCTTTAGTTATGTCCGCAGCAAAAGGAAAAATAAGGAAATGATAGGCTCTCTGCGTGGCGATAATAACCAGTTACTAACAGGAGACAAGGAAAAGCCAGAACTACTCAACACCTTCTTTGCCTCCGTTTTCTCCAAAAAGGAAGAAAGAGATCCGCTGCGACAAAGAGTAGATGAGGTAAGATGGGAATTGCAACATAGAATAGGCAGAGAGCTAGTACTGGAACACCTGGAAGCATTAAATGAATTTAATTCTCCTGGGCCAGATGAAACACACCCAAGGATATTAAAAGAACTGGCAGAAGTAATTTCCAAACCCTTGGCAATAATCTTTGAGAAGTCCTGGAGAACAGGGGAAGTCCCCATCGACTGGAGGAAGGCTAATGTTATCCCCATCTTCAAAAAGGGGAAAAAAGAGGACCCAAATAATTACCGCTCAGTCAGCTTGACTTCAATTCCTGGAAAGATCCTAGAGCAGATTATTAAACAGGCAGTCTGCAATTATTTAACAAACAATGCTGTCATTACAAGAAGTCAGCATGGGTTTCTTAAAAACAAGTCATGCCATACTAATTTGATCTCTTTGATAGAATTACAGGCCTAGTGGATGAGGTGAATGCTGTGGATATTGTTTATTTGGACTTTAGTAAGGCCTTTGATAAGGTTCCCCATGGTATTCTTGCTAAGAAGTTAGTAGAAAGTGGGATAGATAGTGCTACTGTCAGGTGGATTTGTAATTGGTTGACTGATTGCACCCAAAGGGTGACCATAAATGGCCTCTCTTCAGCTTGGAGAGACGTGACCAGTGGGATGTCCCAGGGTTCTGTTCTGGGTCCAGTGCTGTTCAATATCTTTATTAATGACTTGGAGGAAGGAATAGAGAGTATGCTAATTAAATTTGCAGATGATACCAAATTGGGAGGGGTTTCTAATTCCCTAGAGGATAGGATGAAAATCCAAAAAGACCTTGACAGATTAGAGTGATGGGCCAAAGCTAATGGAATGGATTTCAACAGAGGGAAATGTAGGGTGCTACATCTAGGTTAAAAAATGAATTGCACAGATATAGGATGGGGGATACTTGGCTGGAGAATAGTACCTGTGAAAGGGATCTGGGAGTCTTGGTGGACCACAAATTGAACATGAGTCAGCAGTGTGATGCGGCAGCCAGGAAAG
Organism: Phrynocephalus vlangalii; assembly: GCA_037367305.1. Lineage (NCBI taxonomy): Eukaryota > Metazoa > Chordata > Lepidosauria > Squamata > Agamidae > Phrynocephalus > Phrynocephalus vlangalii. The sequence goes on along the minus strand of JAWVWN010004118.1, from coordinate 31,025 downwards.
CCAATGCGATTCTTGGTTGCATCAACAGAAGCATAGTGTCTAGATCAAGGGAAGTGATAGTACCACTCTATTCTGCTCTTGTCAGACCCCACCTGGAGTATTGTGTCTAGTTCTGTGTGCCTCAATTTAAAAAGGATGTTGACAACCTCGAGCGGGTGCAGAGGAGGGCGACCAGGATGGTTGAGGGTCTGGAGGGAATGTCTTATCAGGAATGGCTTAGGGAACTGGGAATGTTTAGCCTTTCAAAAAGAAGACTGAGAGGGGATATGATAGCTATGTTTAAATATTTTAAAGGATGTCATATTGAAGAGGGAACAGGTTTGTTTTCCATGCCTTCAGGGACTAGGACTCGAGGCAATGCTTTCAAACTACAGGAACAGAGATTCCATTTGAACATTAGGAAGAACTTCATGACAGTTAGAGCTGTCTGGCACTAGACTATGCTGCCACGGAGGGTGGTGGAGTCTCCTTCTTTGGAGGTTTTTAAGCAGAGGCTGGATGGCCATCTGTTGGAAATAGACATGGGCACGACTCGGCGAAATTGTCGTTTCCGTTTTCGGTTATCGTTTCCGTTTTCGGTTATCGTTTCCATTACGTAACGGAAACGGTAACAATAATTAAGCCATCAGAACTTGAACTCGAACCGAAAAAAGAAAAAATTGGTCGGGTTTTTCGTTTCCGTTTGTGGCATCGCGGCGATCGCGCGATGCGAAGCACAGAAAAAGTTTTTTAAAGTTTTTTTTTAAAAAACCCGACTCCCGTCCAAAAAAGCAGGCGAAAATATGCCTGCCTGAGGCTTTGCCACCTACCAGAGGGGTGGTTTCTGGGGGGTCCCTGGCCTTCCCCCCCTTCTCCTGTCCTGGGCTGCTTGCACCAGGCTGACGGGGGGGGGTCATCCTCGTCGTCTGTCTCGCTGCATGCCATGCGGTGGGGGGCGATCCAAAATGGCGACCGCAATTTTTCTTTTGAAATCGTGGTTAAAAAACACACCAAATCACCACAGAAACATGTGAAATTTATTTATTTTAAATGCCTGAATTTTTATAGTAGCAGCAGTGGGTTTTTTGTAGCAATAAATGTCGTATTGATTTTATTTTATTTTATTTTATTTTATTTTTTATTTTTTTAGACCTGCCCATTTGGGCTGGGCATGGGATGGGACCATGCAAATTTTTGAACCATTCCACCAATGGCATCGCCAGGTTTTTGACTGATACTTCTGGATGTCTCGGAGGGCATAAAAAGCCGAGGCACCTTCCAGAAATTGCAGTCGGGTTGGTGTATGGATGTGGTTGAGGGAGGAGGGCTGGCTGCTGGTGCTGGTGTGATCCGATCGAGATTGAGGAGGGAGGCTGGAGGCTTTAGGATTTAAGTTAGGCAGGCAGGGAGGGAATTGAATTTAGAAAATAATTTCTTTGATTCCCTGCAGCTTTGTCTGCTGAAGGGAATAGCAGTTTATTCTTTATTTCTTCTCTGGCAGTTTGTGAGAATTTTTTTCTGATATTGGATAAATGGGGAGGTTCGACTGGGAGTGGGAGGTGTGGATTTATTTTAAAAATATATTATATACTACCATTTATTTTCTATTTTCCCAACTTCAATTTGCTTGCACACACACACATTTGGGGTGAAAGCCAAGAACAGAACCTCTATCCTAAGTGATATCCTAACTGCCCACTTGCCTGTCCGCCCACGCCGCCACCCTCCTGCGGCCCGCGCCGCTGCCCGCCCACTCGCCCACCCACGGCCACCGCCCGCCCATGGCCTCCTGCCACCGCCACCCGCCCGTACCTCCACCTCGCCACCTGCCCCCCAGCCCCGCACGCCGCCTAGGGCGCAAAAACACCTAGTGCCGGCCCTGATTGCGGGACGCCCCTATGCTCTGTAAAGTCAAATCACACTAAATCGCGGTGGAAACGACAAACGACAAACGGAAACGACAATTTTTTGAAAAAATTCGCGACAAACAGAAACGACCCGAAACAGACCCGTTCCAACAAACGAAAACTCGAAACATCATTTTTTCTGGTCGTGCCCATGTCTAGTTGGAAATATTGTGATGGGGTTCCTGCATGGCAGGGGGTTGGACTAGATGGCCCTTGAGGTCTCTTCAAACTGTATGATTCTATGATTCTATGATTCTATCTGGATTCAGTCTTTCAACGCACAATAGGAACCAACTGGCCCCTGTTTCTCTTCCATGAATATTTTCTTCTTCCTTTTGGAAACAGAGGACAATGAGTGAGTGAGTGAGTGGGGGGGGGTAGAGATCACCAAGTGTTCTCTGTAGGCAAACAAACAGCAATAAATTGCAATTCCTTGAATCCTTCCTGGCCTACTGAACCTCTGCCTGGCCCTCTATCCACTAATGGCACGGGAGCTCTCCTCCAACCCTTGTCTTGACGTACTAGGAGGAGGAAGGCTCACTCTGTTCACTGCCTCTCAGTGGGCTGAGACACAGGACCTCTCCAGGCTGTGGCCTCATTCTGACATCATAGGATTCTGACCTTGGGCAAGGATGGCCAATGATGCAGCTGCAGTCCAAAAAGTAACTTTATCAAGCTCTGCTTGGTCTTCTATTTTCAATTAAAAATACATTGAAAAGCATGTGATGGCATATGACCATCATATTCCCTTTCCCAATTAAGGGGGTGGGTGGGTTTCAGGGTCATCCCGAATTTGTCTCTGACGTAGGCCCACTGCTATGAATCAGGGACCAAATCATTTGATTCCTCCAATGGCCAAATCACGTGACCAACCTCCTGATGATTTGCTCTCTTGCTCGGCTCTTGCAGCATCGTGGGCATAGTTTCCTTTCTTCACCCACTCTGTCGCATCCACAAAGCTTTCTCCCAGCTGTTTTCGAAGGAAATACTGTGCTCATCCATAAAGAAGGGAAAGGGGTCTTTTGATAAAGGGTGTGATCAGACAGGTGTTTAGCGTTGCGGGAATGTTCACTCCTTTTGACATATAAATATGAGCATAAGTACAGTACTCAAATTTAAATAAACATATCATGGATTAGCTAAAACAACAGTATTTATTAGGAAGCAAAGTTTGGCCAAACTATTTCTGTGGCCCAAATCCTCCACTCTACACAGCTAGTGTCTATTCTGGCTGAGAGATCCTAGATAGCATCATCCAAAAAGTAATTTGTGTAAGCTATGCCGTGAATCATATTTCCTAGTACTGTACACTGTAGCCCAAAACCATAAGATAAAAACAATAATTAATGGTGTGGAGGTTTGTGTGACAATGTGTGTAATGGAACAAGGGAAGCAAAATACAGTGATGCCTTGTAAGACGAATTCAATTCGTTCTATGGGTCAATCCATCTTACAAAAAAGTTGTCTTACAAAAATGCGGTTTCCCATAGGAATTAATGGGAAACTGATTAATTTCTTCCAAAGCCTAGAAAAAATATAGAAACACCCTTTTTTATAAAAAAATCTCTTTATAAAGTGCGCTGTAAAGACATAAACACTGTGCACACATCTGCACTCAAAGCCTCGTGCTAACCACAAGCTACTGAGTCACAATGAGTCCTAAGTGCCTTTTAAAAAAATTATTGCCACAAGGTTACAGTGCATCCTGGGTGCATTTTTTGAAATTTCTTTTGATTTTTTTTTAATTTCGTGACCGTTATTCGTGTTACAAGGCATCCCATAGGAGAAAAATTCATCTTACACGTTTTGCCTATTCCCGGAAATTTCATTCGTCTTGCAAGTTTTTCATCTTACAGGGCATTCATCTTACAAAGTACTACTGTACAGTAGGTGGCATGTTGATCTGGCACATTGTATATCTATAACTATGTATATTCATATAGCAAAGAAGATTAAACTAAAACATTTTCATATTCATTAAAATTTGCAATCTTCCCCTCTGAAGGAAAGCACACTCTCCCCCTCACTTTTATTGAGTTTGCCTTTATCATCCCCTACATTTCCCCTTACAAATCAGGTGATTATGTTTAAGGAGTTTTTGTGATACTTTCATGGAAATGTAGGGAGCAATTTTTCTTTTCTTTTCTTTCCTTTTTTAAGCTGTGAGTAGAAAATAATAGCAATGAAGAACAGCCAGTTTATGAAACAAGCCCCCATGAATGGCAAAATGTCATTTTTAAAACATCTACAGTAGAGATGGGCATGAAATGAATTTTTAATTCATTTTGTTATTTATTATTCATTTCGTTAGCTAACGAAACGAATAACAAACCAACCCATCAAAGAAAAATGAAACAAAACAAAACAGAAATTTCCGTTTCATTCATTTTGTTTCTCATCCCAACCTTCTTTTAGGTGGCAACTGCTGCGGGGAAGCAAGCACCTTTCAGCTGAGAGGCGCTGGCCCCAAGTCAGTGCCTCTCAGCTGTGGGGGGGGGGGGGGAAACAGCCCCAGCATTGGGGATTTAAAAAAATAATAATAATTAAAAAAATTTAAAAGTGCCGACCCAGCCCAGGAGCCACATGGCCGGCCTTGTAATTTTTTTAAAAAAATTAAAAAAATTAAAAACCACTGACCCGGCCCCAGGGGCTGCATGGTCGGTGCTGGAAATTTTTAAAATAAATTAAAAAATGGCACCGGCCCCAGCCGGTACTTTAGAAATAAATAAATAAATAAATAAATAAATAAATAAATAAATAAATAAATACCTTGGTCTGGCCCACGGGCCAGGCAGAAGTTTAAAAAACAACAAAAACCAAAATTAAAAAATTAAAAACAAAAAACGGAGCATGGGGAAGCAAGCGTTGGTGTCGGCGTCGGCAGTGATCTTGGCATTGTCATTGGTGATCCTGGTGGCGGTGGCGATCCTGGCGGTGGCAGCATGGGGCCGCGAGGAGGCTTCAAAGCGGCTGCAGCGCTGCTGGGATTGCCAGGGCCAGAACCCCGCTGGCCAGCTGGAGTGGCCCAGCGGCCAGCAGGCCAGCCTAAGCCCCCCTGCCGCCACCTGGATTGCTGCTGCTGCCAGGATCACCACCGCCGCCGCCAGCCAGTTAAGCCAAACCAGTTTGTTTTGGTTCATTCGTACAAATTTTTGTTTTAAAAATGTGTACAAAACAAAACAAAACGAACTGAGGGGGAACCTGAAACAGAACAAACCGGACCATTGGTTTTATGTTTTGTGCCTACCTCTAATCTACAGTATTTTTTGAAATAGCTACAGTAGCATTTCTTAATCCTTCTACATCAGCAGTTTCCAACCTTGTAGAGATACAATTCCTCCAGCATCTTGATTATGATACCTCATAACCAAGGTTCCTTCTAAGGCTGTGCACACACCTCCACTGCCCCCCACCCCCATGCAGGGCTCTTCCACGCCAGTGCACCTGTTGTGGCCATTTTGTTTTGGTCACAGCAGAACCTGTGTAGGGGAGGGGGAAGCTATGGACAACCTCCACACACACATGGAGAGAACAGAGCCCCACAGAGTGGGGACAAAAGAAGGCACATTGTCTATAACCTTATATCTTGTTTGCATAGATGGCCTTTACCTTTCACTTATACAAAGCTGAAACATCTTGCCATATTTCAACAAACGAACTCTATTCTCTTTTAACAATCTCTTTTTAAATTTTATATCCCATTTCAACTTAGCATTAACTGCTGTTTCCCAAACTTCATCACACTATTCTGTTAATTGAAATGTGCAGTTTAGTTTCCAGTTACTTGCAATCACTAATCTCAAGAGGGACAATGCCTCTGATCCATTTCTTTGTTTCTTGCTTTCATAATGCAACTGACGGATTGGAGACACCTATGTGTCATTTCTGGACATAAAAGTCTTGGATCCTCTGGAATACACATGACTTTTCCCATTGACAGGGTTTCCATGTCTTTCATAATTTCTGAAAAGAGAGGATTTAAGCAGATGTTGTTGTTGTTCAGTCGTTCAGTCGTGTCCGACTCTTCGTGACCCCATGGACCAGAGCTCGCCAGGCCTTCCTATCCTCCACTGCCTCCCGGAGTTTTGTCAAATTCATTTTGGTTGCATCGATGACACCGTCCAACCATCTCATTCTCTGTCGTCCTCTTTTCCTTTTGCCTTCAATTTTTCCCAGCATCAGGGACTTTTCCAGGGAGTCCTCTCTTCTCATGAGGTGGCCAAAGTACTGGAGCCTCAGCTTCAAAATCTGTCCTTCCAGTGAACATTCGGGGTTGATTTCTTTCAGAATGGATAGGTTTGATCTCTTTGCAGTCCAGGGGACTCTCAAGACTCTCCTCCAGCACCACAGCTCAAAAGCATCAATTATGCGGCGATCAGCCTTCTTTATAGTCCAGCTCTCACTTCCATACATCACTACTGGAAAAACCATAGCTTTAACCATCCTGACCTTAGTTGGCAAACTGATGTCTCTGCTCTTTAGTATACTATCTAGGTTTGCCATTGCTTTCCTCCCAAGAAGCAGGCGTCTTTTTATTTCATTGCTGCAGTCGCCATCTGCAGTGATCAAGGAGCCCAAGAAAATAAACTCTGTCATTGCCTCCATTTCTTCCCCTTCTATTTGCCAGGAGGTGATGGGACCAGTGGCCATGATCTTAGTTTTTTTGATGTTGAGCTTCAGCCCATTTTTTCACTCTCCTCTTTCACCCTCATTAAGAAGTTCTTTAATTCTTCCTCACTCTCTGCTATTAGAGTAGTATCATCTGCGTATCTGAGGTTGTTGATATTTCTTCCGGCAATCTTAATTCCGGCTTGTGATTCATCCAGACTGGCCTTTCTCATGATGTACTCTGCATATAAGTTAAATCGGCAAGGTGACAGTATACAGCCTTGTCGTACTCCTTTCCCAATTCTAAACCAGTCAGTTGTTCCATATCCAGTTCTGACGGTTGCTGCTTGTCCCACATATAGATTTCTTAGGAGACAGATAAGGTGGTCAGGCACTCCCATTCCTTTAAGGACTTGCCATAGTTTGTTGTGGTCTACACAGTCGAAGGCTTTGGCATAGTCAATGAAGCAGAAGTAGATGTTTTTCTGGAACTCTCTGGCTTTCTCCATAATCCAGCGCATGTTGGCGATTTGATCTCTAGTTCCTCTGCCCCTTCGAAATCCAGCTTGTACTTCTGGAAGTTCTCTTTCCACATACTGCTGAAGCCTGCCTTGTAGAATTTTGAGCATAACCTTGCTAGCATGTGAAATGAGTGCGATTGTGCGATAGTTGGAGCATTCTTTGGCGTTTCCTTTCTTTGGGATTGGGATGTAGACCGATCTTTTCCAGTCCTCTGGCCACTGCTGTGTTTTCCAAATTTGCTGGCATATCTTATGCAGCACCTTTACAGCATCCTCTTTTAAGATTTTAAAGAGTTCAATTGGAATGCCGTCACCTCCACTGGCCTTGTTGTTTGCAATGCTTTCTAAGGCCCACTTGACTTCACTTTCCAGGATGTCTGGCTCCAGGTCAGCAATTACGCTATCTTGGTTATCAGGGACATCCAGATCTTTCTGATATAATTCTTCTGTGTATTCTTGCCATCTCTTCTTGATCTCTTCTGCTTCAGTTAGGTCCCTACCATTTTTGTCCTTTATCATATCCATCTTTGCACGAAATGCCCCTTTAATATCTCCAATTTTCTTGAACAGATCTCTGGTTTTTCCTTTTCTGTTGTTTTCCTCTATTTCTTTGCACTGTTCATTCAAGAAGGCCGCCCTGTCTCTCCTAGCTATTCTTTGGCAGATGAAGACCACCTAAAACAAAACTGATTAAATTTCTCCAGAAACGCAACATTTAGAACTTTACATTTTAACTGGCTCCTCTATGGTGTGTCACATGTTGTTCTCCAACTGTAGCAATGCAGTGGTAGTTACTTCTGTCTTGCTGCATTGGTGCCCTACTCCAGAGTTCACCTCACTGGGTTTTGGAAACTGAGAACATCACTCCATGATCTGGAAAGACCCTGCAGTGCTTGTGTGGTAAATCAAAAGGATTGATTACAGGCCGAGGTCAACACACCAAGATATTTCCTTCTCTCTAAGGCAAAACATTTCAGAAGCGATACCTCATTTGATTCACCTTCAGTTCTTTTAAAAAACAACAACGAAGTTCTTCTTGAAGTCATCTATTAAGATGACTTCAAGAGTAAGGCCACTATCTCACCTGGGGGAAGATCTGGATATTGTGAAAGTCCAGCTTTTCTTTTTTCTTGGTCACATGACTGAAGATGTGTGATCTCCATTCACACATACAAAGATTTTTTTTAAAGTGCCATTCAGCCCCATGGCCAGCAGGTGGCGATAGGGAAAAAAAGAAAAATAATTTTAAAAAACACTGCTGACAGCCCGAAGACCAGCTGATCAGTGCTTGGGGGAGGGGAATTTTTTAAAAAAGCACTGACCGGCCTCAGGAGGTGGTGGGGCTAGGAAAAAAATGAAAACAAACAAGCAAGCAAAAAAAAAAAAACCAACCCAGTGATGACGGCCTGAAGGCCAGCTGATCAGCACTGGGGGAAGGAGAATTTTAAAAAAAAATTTTAAAAAGCACCAACCAGCCCCAGGAAAAGCTGGTCAGGGTTGGGGGGGAAGTAAAAAACCGGATCATATGTGAGCTCCGATGGACTTCTGGCTCACATTTTTTACCGGAGCAAAAAATTCCCAACTTCTCCAGTAGGTCATGGAAAACTCGCTATTGGGAGCATAACCAGTTTTTTTTAAAGCCCGGTGGCTATTTTTGGAAACACTTTATCTTGAAATTGAATCAGCATTTTCAAGGACATGTGATAGAGCCCGAAATCACAAAAGAAAGTTGTACTTGTAAAAAGATAAAAAAGACCAAAATACTTATCAGACCCAAAATATAAATTTATTTCCCTAAAAATACTAAAAACTAAACTACCCTCTCTCTTTCTGGTTACATGGTGCCATCCTGCTAACCTAATTAGCCTAATCTAACTAACTGCTTCAGGCATCATTGCTCAAAGTGATCCTAAACAAAAATAATGGCTTCTCTCTCTTCTCCCTGTGTTCTTACTCAAAGCTTCCAGGTATCATGTGAAGCAATTCACCAATAGTAGCTGACTTCTCTCTGCTCAGAAGCCTTGTTATAGCTATATTTCGCAATTATTATTGAACTTTAGAAGTCATACCATGTCCCATCATTAGTGATGGGCACGAAATGAACAATTTTTCATTTCTGTTTTCGTTTTTTCATTTCGTTACACAACGAACCGACAAACGAATTTTGTCTCCAAAATGAAACGAAACGAACAGAAACACCGGAAATTTTGTTGTGCGTTTCGTTTCCGTTACTGCAATACAGTGAACTGCTTTAAATGCTAAAAAAATCACAAAAATTGAAGTAACTGGTAATGAAACGGTAATGAAACGAACGAAAACGAAAATGATTTTTTTGCAAAAATTCACGAAAAATGGAAACGAACCAAAACGGACCATCATGCTTACTGTATTTTCTTACAGTGCTCACCACCTTTCCCTAACCCTGGCATTAAATTTTCATGCCCTTGCATAAAAATTTATGGTTTAGGAGCCCAGTGGCACAGTGGTTAAATGCCTTTACTGCAGGTAAAACTGTACTGACGACCTGGGGTTCAATCCCAGGTAGCCGGCTCATGGTTGACTCAGCCTTCCATCCTTCCAAGGTCAGTGAAATGAGTACCCAGCTTGCTGAGGGGAGGGGGCAATGTGTAGCCTACATACTGTAATTAAAAACTGTAAACCGCCCAGAGACTGCTTGAAGTGGTATGGGGCGGTATATAAGCAGAACACTTTGCTTTTTCTTTGCTTTTTATTCTGGATGTTTTGTGAGGAGATATAAAAATTGAAAAGATTACTAAAATTTGGCACCCCCTGCTTTTCTCAGAGATTGAACAAAATAATATGAATATTATTATGCTGGATAATCCATCATTATACTGGTCATTGGTTTATTAAGTGTAAATAAATGGAGAAAAGTTGTTCATTGAATAAATATGGAAGTATATTGACAGAGCCAACAAGGAACAGAAGATGAAGGTGTTGGAAAATGATCAATTATGTTACTTTTTATGGATTGTCAATAAAACGTATGATTTAGACGTTATTTGATAAAGGTGATACAAAGGAATCTCATGGATCCCCAAGGAAGTATTACTTGTGACCATGTTATACCAATAATCTGCCTCTCAGCTGCTCTGGGACTCAGTGATGCTTGCTAAAGGGTAAAGAGGTTGGCGCTAGTAGAATTTCTATGGAGTTTAGGGTTTTTTGATATAACAGAGCACGATGCTAGACTGGGGATAATCCTACTTTACAATAATAGAGATTCACGAAGATCTGTGCAACGGACCCATGTTTTTGCAGCACTACACAGCCATGTGCTGGAGATGCCATGATTTCTGTGGCATAGTTTGTGGACACAAATATGATCTGTGTAATGAAATTGGTTTTGAGAGGATTCAATTTAAAAATTATATGAAATCATGTGGATCCATTGCTCAGATCCATGCTTTTGTGCCACTGCAGAGCCGCCATGCACTGAAGGAGCTACGATTTTTGCAGTTAAGTTCAGGTTATGGATGTGATCTATGGTTTGGCAGTGAAATGCCAAGGATCTCAAGTAAAAATCATATGAAATCACAAGAATCCGGTCCTGATTTCAAAGTTCTGCCTTTTATCCAGAACCAGGCGTATATTGTGAGAGAGAGACCCCATAGAAATATCCCATCTGGCTTAGATCATTACTCCTGATTAGAGATGGGCACGAAGCTATCTTTTAGTTTGTTTTGTAATTTGTTATTCATTTGTTAGCTAACAAAATGAATAACGAACCAACCCATCAAAGAAAAATGAAACAAAATGGAAATTTCTGTTTCATTCACTTCATTTTTCGTGACCCCTCGTACCTTGTCGCTGCCACGGCTGGAAAGTTCTCCTGGTCCTGGAACTCTGGGAAGCTGTTGCCTGTAAAAAGTCCCCAGCTGGTATAAAGGAATCTCAGGGACTTTTTAAAATAAGGACTTTTTAAAATAAAATAAAAATTTAAAAAATGAGTGCCGACCCGGCCCCAGGGGCTGCATGGTCAGCACTCTAAAACAAACAAAAAATAAACTAAAATAATAAAATGAGCACTGACCCGGCCCCAGGAGCCGTGCAGTCGCCGCTCTAAAACAAACAAACAAAAAAATGAGCGCTGACCCGGCCCCAGGGGCTGCATGGTCAGCACTCTTTAAACAAAACACGAGGTTCTGCTTCCAAGCCAGCGCCTCAAAAAGTCCCTGTCGCCATCGCCAGTATCGCCAACAGCACTGCCACCACCACCAGTAACTCAGACTCAAACCAGTTTGGCTCAGTTCGGGTTCATACGATTTTTTTTTAAAAAAAAAATTGTACGAACCCAAACCGAACCAAACCAAAGATGGGCCCGAAACAGAACAAACCGAACCATCGGTTTTCTGTTTCGTGCCCACCTCTACTCCTGATCTCTACATTGCAGCAATCTAACCTCAGGAAGCATTTCCATGAAGGCTGGTGGTAGGCTTTTTCTAAGACAAATTGTAGTGCAGAAGGGCAATGCAGGGTGGGGAGCATGGGGGTAAGGGAGTCAACCATGTCACAACCAGATAGGTCTGGCAACAAGCTTCCTGTCTGAAACTGTGAATAGCATCTGCAAGAATGTTGGGCTAGGTGGGCCGCTAGTTTCACTTTGTATGGGGTCTTATATTCCTATTCAGTATTGTATAATCAGTGTTATGACCTGTAATGTGCTGTCAAGTGGATACTGACTTACAGTACTCCTAATGGGTCTTTCACAGTGAGATATTTAAGAAATGGTTCTATCAGCTCCACGTGCCCAGTGAGCTTCCATGGCCAAGCAGGGATTTGAACAGTGGCAGCCTGAATCCTACTTTACCCACAACACCATACTGTCTGCGTTATATAATCAACAGCAGTTCTTAAGGGCTAGAATCCCATGAGCAATTGGGTAAGGTAAACAGCATAAATTACAGGGGCAAATTGTCATTCATCGATGATGTGTTGGTTGCATTCAAATTTGGTATATACAGTACCTAGGAATCCAACCAGCACCTTGTTAATGAAAGGTAATTTGCTGCCACAACTTATGCCATATCCTTTATGAAAGCTGAGGATTCTGACCAACTTTTTTCTGACAATGACATTTTAAACTGAGTACAGTATTACTTGAAGGCATCGGACACAGTCATCTCTTCTCATAGTCTGATTCTAAAGTTGTTGTTCCGAACATTCCTCAAAAATTCACACCAAAAAGCAGAAATCCATTTGGCACAATTATGCTATGTAAATAGTGATAATGTCATAGCCCAGTGATGGCGAACCATTCTGAGACCGAGTGCCCAAACTGATATTGAAAACCCACCAATTTGTTTGCAAAGTGCCAATACAGCCATTTAACCTGAATATAGGTGGCTGCAAAGGGGTGATGTTGGGTGCCCACAGAAAGGACTCCGAGTGCCACCTTTGGCACCCGTGCCATAGGTTCGCCAACACTGTCATAGCCCATTACATTAATCTTTATTTTAATTGAATTTAAAATTTCCGATTCTTCCCCCACTTCAGATTCCAAGCCTCTTTAGGGATCCCTTTTGCCCTGGGGAAGCCTTTGGGAGCCTTGGGATGGGGAGTGGGGAAACCTTTAAAATGAGGAAATTGCTGCCAGCTGTCTCAGATCTTATTCCTTAATATAATAAGTTGCACTTGTAATACAGGCCCATTGAATCAGTGGACAGCTGGAGAGTCAACGCCTCAGTAGGTTCCATGGAGGTAGATTCTTTTCAGAAAAGGTGAGCTATACTGCTCATTTTAAACCCAAGATGAATTTAAAAAAAAACTATTCACATTCTATCCTTACCACATAGTTATTATATAGACTAGTTCTTAGGTTACAGCTTCCTCTGTTTATTATTTTGCTTATTTATTTATTTACAAAAAATTAGCCACCCCACTACCAAATGGTCTCTGGGCAGCAACATTTTGCATGGTGCATGGTCTGGTCACTCCCCTCCTTCCTTTTATTGACTTTTTATACAGCCGCAGCAACAGCCACCATGCTTAAAGTTCTATATTTTACATTTTAAATTATTCTGGCAGCCCTTTTTCCATAATAAACTGGGCTTTGCTGCCTGAGGTGAAGGACAAGATAGTGCCTTTTCAATGTGCAGAAACAAGCTGGATCAGCACCAGAATCTTATTTCAACATTGCTGACAAAACAGCATATTCCACCATAACTAATAGCACCAAACAAGCTGAAGGGACACATGGCATAAAAAGGATGAAATAAATGTAGGTCAATTTAGAAATATGGTTGCTTCATGCTCCCCTGCCCCACTTCCTCAGGACCAATCACCCACTCACCTGACCAATCACACTTCTTTCCTCCACGGTTCTTCTCAGTTGATCTGTCACTTTCTGGCAAGAGCTCAGTTTTCCCTGCCACACTTCTTGGCTGATTGCCCACTCAGATAGGAAGGTGGTGCAGAGAAGCCTGTGTTCCTGTCAGTGACTGGAGATCAGCCAAGAAGTTGAAGCCAGAGCAAATAGTAGTTGGGCTGATAAGTGGGTAATCAGTTAAGGAGGCCAGGAATGGGAGGCGGCAGGAGAGGAATGAGCATCCCTTTCTGTCCCTAAGAATGTTTGGACCCAAGGCAACCGCCCTTGTGCCCTCCCACACTACATCACAGGTTGGAAGAGCCGTTGGGTCAACCCTGTGCACAAGGGAAGCATCCAAATCAAAGCAGTTTTGACAGATGGCTGTCCCTTTTTTTCTTGAACAACTTCAACATTGGAGCACTTCCCACCTCCTGAGGTAATTAGTCCATTTCTGTCCTGCTTTAACAGTAATAAATGCAGACTAGATGGGGGAAAGTGAGTCAGGGAGGTCTACAGCTGGTTGAGCAACTGAGGTCAGTGACTCAAGCATCCTTTGGTGGTGGTGAGGTGTTTCATATGGTTTTGAGTTCTAGTCCTCTGTGTAAGGTCCCAAATTGTTCCACGTGTTTATAAATGACATGGATGTGAGCGTAGATGGTCTGCTTTTCATATTTCAAGGTTACATTGGGTAAGGAGGGAAAGATAAGACCAAAGAAGACAGGATGGAGATTAATAGGTTGGATCACTGGAATGTGATTAACAAACTGAGATATAATAGAGATAAATGCCATGTCTTGTATCAACATACGGAAAACAGAGTCATAAATATATAAGATGGAGAAATCAAGCTTGGCAGCAATACACATAAGAAGGACCAAAAATTAGTGGATGAGGAGTTGAATGCAGTTCAGCAAGATCAGAAAGATTATTAATGTGATCGTGGGCTACACGAACAATGACACCGACAAGTTATGTTACAGCATGTGCAGTGAAGAAGAAGCAGAGTGGTGAAAATCAATTCCTTGAGAACCACTTGAAAGAACTGGGAAGGCACCATTGTGGGAATATCATTGCCCATATTTCTGAGCCCCAAGATTGGTCAAGCACAAAGGAAACTGGTTTCTGTAATCTTAAAAATATTTGTGTGGAAGTAAGTTGAACAGAGAAGGATGCATCTCACGTGTGTGTCTTGTTTCATGATTCATGTAGTTAATAAGCTCTCCCTATCTCTATGAGAAATATAAGTAGACTACAAAATGTAATGCTATAATGCTTTCTTTCTAAGCATTCACTATAAGGAATATAATATGTAGAAGACAAGTAGTTTAAGTAAAGTTAGGGATTTTTTGTCAAAAGTATGATGAGAGAAATCATGTACATCAAGTGTGTCAGTAATTAATAAGCTTTATCTATAAGAAAAATAAGTAGACTACAAATTGTTTGTGGAACTGCTGAACTTTTCAGATTATTTATATTAAAAGGGTTTGGGTTTGGTTTCGGTTTCCGTTTCAGGTTCAGGTTCGAGTTCAGGTTCGCGTTTTAGGGTTAGGATTCGGGTTTGGGTTAGGGTTCGGGTTCGGGTTCGGGTTCAGGTTTGGGTTTGACTTTGGTTTTGGTTTTGGTTTTGGTTTAGGGTTAGGGTTAGGGTCCGGGTCCGGGTTTGAGTTAGGGTCCGAGTTCGAGTTAGGGTTCGGGTTCAGGTTAGGGTTTGGGTTTGGGTTTGGGATCTGGTTCAGGTTCAGGTTCAGGTTAGTGTTCGCGTTAGGATTAAAGTTAGGATAAGGGTTCTGGTTCGGGTTAGTGTTAGGGTTCCTTTTCAGGTTCGGTTCCGGTTTCGGGTTTGGGTTCAGGTTAGGGTTCGGATTTGGGTTCAGATTTGGGTTCGGGTTCAGGTTAGGGTTAGTGTTAGGGTTCGGGTTTGGGTTTTATATTTCTTAAAGAGAAAACTTTTTAAATTATAGAAACATTTGGATTCCTTTACTATCATATTATTTTTTTTTTCCTTATACTCAAACAACACAGATTAAACATTCGGTTTCCCCTTATCAGTTTTTCATAAAGGGTTTTTGGGGCAAAAACATATACCCCAAAAAAACCCTTGTTTTTAACCAAAATTTTCCCTTTATATACAAAATTTTTTTTTAACAGAATTTTTCCTTTTAAAAACCCCTTTGGGCCCTTGTAATTTTCATTTTGGGAAGTTGTTCGAAGAATATTTTAAAAATCTTTGTATTTAAAGTATTGAAAATTTAAAGGGCAAAAAAAACTTTTAATAAAAATTTTTGTTTACGGGCTAAAAAGCTTTTTATAATAAAACCATAAAAGAAAAACAAAAATTTAAACCCGGGTTTCTGTAACCCAAAAAAGTTTTTGTGGGGAAAAGTAAGTTAACGGGAAAAGGGAATTGCATCTCATTGTGTCTTGTTTAAAATGATTAAATTAGTTAATAAGCTATCCCTTTCTTGGAAAATATAAAAACAAAAAAAATTGAAGGGTTTTAATTGCTTTTTTTTCTAAAAAATTTTAAAAGGGAAAATATAATAGTGGGAAGCCCAATTTAGTTTAAGAAAAGTTAAGGCATTTTTGTAAAAAGTATGAGGGAGAAAAATCATGACTTTCATGTTTGTTTTGAAATTAAAAAACCCCTTTATCTTTAAAAAATATAAGTAGACAAAAATTGTTTATAAAAATGCTAAATTTTTCAGATTTTTTAAAATTTTTAAAAAGGGTTGGGGTTTTGGTTTTGGGTTTTTCGATTTCATTTTCCCGGTCGGGGTTCGGTTCGTTTTTAGGTTTAGGATTGGGTTTTGGGTTATGGGTTGGGGTTTCGGTTGGGGTTCGGTTGGGGTTTGGGTTTTGGGGTTTTTGGGTTCGGGTTCGGGTTTGGGTTTGGTTTGGTTCTTTTTTGGGTTTTGGGTTTTTTGGTTTTCTGGTTCGGGTTTTCTGGTTTTTTTTTGGGGGTTTGGGGGTTTTGGGGTTTTCCGTTCGTTTTTGGGTTCGGGTTGGGGTTTTATTTGGGGGTTGGGTTTTTTTGGGTTTTGGGGTTTGGGTTTGGGTTTGGTTAGTGTGTTTCCTTTTCCCGGGTTTTGGGGGGTTTTAGTGTTCGTTTTAGGGTTCATTTAGGATTGGGGTTACATTCGGGTTCTTTTGGGTTCGGGTTGGGGTTGGGGTTTTGGGGTTTTGGGGTTTTGGGTTCTGGTTCTTTCGGGTTCAGGTTGGGGTATGTTCGGTTGGGAAATTAATTTGGGTTTTTGGGGTTTCGGGTTTGGGTTTTTAGTGTTAGGGTTTCCCTTTTCGGGTTTGGGTTTTTCGGTTTGGGTTTTTGGGTTCGGGTTTTTTGGTTTTTCCGGTTTTTGGGGGTTTTTTTTTTTTGGGGGTTGGGGTTTGGGGGTTAGTGTTAGGGTTCGGGTTGGGGTTGGGGGTTCGGGTTTTATATTTTTAAAACAAAAGGCCCCAAGTTTTTTTAATTATAAAAAACATTGTTTCCCCTTTTTACATACTTTTTAATTTTGTCCTTATACTGAAACAAAACAGACGTCCATCATCCTTTTTCCCTTTTCAATTTATTTCTAAAAAAAAATTTTAAAAAACATTACAAAAACAAAAACCCAAAGCTTGTTATCTTATTTCTAAAATTCTATTAAAAAAAGGGTTTTTTGAGCTTTGAAAAATTATATGAAATCCATTTGCTTTAAAATTTCAGCATTCCCAAAAACAATTTGGGGGGAAAAACTTTTCTATATGAAATATTTTTGACTAAAAATTTGGGTTTTGGGAAACTGCTGAATTTTTCAGTTTTTGTATATAAAAAAGGTTTTTAAAACTTCACTTACACCAAAAAAACCCAAAAGGAATATTTCTGTGAACTTAACAAATTCCTTACAAAAAAAGGGGTTTTTTGGGTTTACATTAAAACCCAAACCAGGGCTTTAGCATCTCTTTTAAAAATTTTTTTGTATATATATATAAGTGATCAGGGGGCTCTCCTTTCAGGGTTCTTCATATTAAATGGTTTTTTGGATCCCCATATACCCCAAAAAAACCTTGTCTTCACCCTTTAACTTTTTCCCTTAAATAAAAAATGTTTTTAAAACCCAGAATATACCGTAAAACCCCTTGGGCCCTTTTTTAATTTTTATTTTGGATTTTTTCCGGGAAAAATTATTTTTAAAAATCTTTGTATAAAAAGTATATGAAAAGTTAAGCAAAAGAATGCATCTAATTTGTCTACTGCTAAAAAAGTTTTTTTTTAAATTAAACCCAAAGCAAGAAAGAAAAAAAATTTGATTTGGTTTTTTGGAATTTTAAAAAAATTTGTGGGGAAGTAATTTGAACAAGAAGGACATTTTCACGGGGGTTGTCTTTTTTTCATATTCTGTATTTAAATTAAGTTTATTCCCTATTTTCTATTGGAAATATAAGTTGACTACAAATTTTAATGCTAAAAAGGGTTTCTTTCTAAGCATTCAGTAAAGGGGAATATAATATGTAAAGGAAAGATTTTAAAGAAAAAGGTTAGGCATTTTTTTCCAAATTTAAAATAGAAAATTATCAGATAAAGGGGTTCTTTTAATTTAATAAGCTTATCTTAAGAAAATAAAAAAACCCCAAAATTTGTTGGGGAATGCTAAAACTTTTCGTTATTTTTTTAAAAAGGGGTTTGGGGTTTTGGTTTTTGGGTTTGGGTTTCGCTTCGGGTTTTCGATTTCAATTTCGCTTTTTAATTAGGATTCGGGGTTTGGGGTTTGGGGGTTGGGGGTTGGGTTTTCGGTTCGGGTTGGGGGGTTTGGGGGGGGGTTTTGGTTTTTGGGTTTGGGGAAGGGTTTAGGGCCCGGGGTCCGGGTTCGTTTTGGGGTTTGGGGTTCAGGTTGGGTTTTTGGTTTTGGGGTTCTCATTCTGGTTGGGTTTTTGGGTTTGGGTTCGCGTTCGGGTTCGGGTTTTGGGGTTTATTTGGTTTTGGGTTTTTGGGATCGGTTTTTTGGGGGGTTGGGGTTCGGGTTGGGTTTTAAGGGGGGGTTCCCCGGTTTAGGGTTGGGGTTTAGGTTTTTTTTTGGGGTTTGTTTTTTTTGGGTTTGGTTTGTGTTCGGGTTCACTTTTGGGGGGTTTAGTGTTCGCTTTGGGGGTTCACTTTAGGATTGGGATTGGGATTAGGTTCTTTTTTCGGGTTGGGGTTCCCGGGTTTTGGGTTTTGGGGTTTGGGGTTTTGGGGTTTTTTGGGTTTGGTTCGGGTTCGGGTTCGGGGTGTGTTCGCTTAGGATTAAATAAGGATTGGGTTTTTTTGGGTTTTTGGGTTTGGGTTTTTGGGGCCCTTTTTCGGGTTGGGTTTTCCCTTTTTCGGGTTTGGGGTTCAGGTTGGGGTTGGGTTTTGGGGTTCTTGGGGTTAGTTTAGTTTTTTGGGTTTGGGGTTTGGGTTTTTATATTTTTTTTAAAGAACGTTTAAATTTTTTTATGGGAAACCATTATGTCCTTTAAAAATTTTCATTTTTTTTTGCCCTTTATACTGAAACGGGACAAGTGCTTTATCCTTTCTTTTTGTTCAACTTACTTTTACACAAAATTTTTTAAATAACAGAAAGCAAATAAATTTTGAATCATTTCTCAAAATTTTTAAAACCAAATTTTTTGGCATTAAAAATTATATCACCCATTTGCGGGATGAAAATTTTAGCAGTTCCACAAACAATTTGGGGTTTTTAAGTTTTCTTTATAAGAAAATACGTAGACTAAAAATTGGGTTGGGGAAAATTGCAAACCTTTTCGGATTCTTATAAAAAAAAGGTTTTTTAAAACCACATACTTTTCAAACAAAAGGCATATTTGCTGAACTTAAAAATTCCTTACAAAAAAAGGGGTTTTTGGTTTACTTTCAACAAACACGCTTAGCTTTCGGTTTTAAAAAATTTTTGCTATATAATACTAGCATCTTTCGGCTCCCCTTATATGTTCTTCATATTCAAGGTTTTTGGCATCACATTTTAGCCCAAAAAAACTCCTTGTCTTAAACCAAAACATAATCTTATTTAAAAAAATGTTTTAAACAGAATAACCTTTGAAACCCCTTTGGGTCTTTAAATTTTTTAAAATTTTATTTTCGGGAAAAATATTTTTTAAAAATCTTTGTATATAAAAAATTTTGAAAATTTAAAGAAAAAGGAAGCATCTAATTTTTATGCTAAAAAAGCTTTTTTTAAAAAAAACCCATACAAGTAAAAAACAAAAATTTATTCTGGTTTTGGAAATCTTAAAAAGATTTTTTTGGGGAAGAATTTGGAACAGAAAAGGATGCATCGCACGTTTTTTGTCTTTTTTCATGATTCATGTATTTAATAAAAACCCCCCCTCAAATGAAAAATATAAGTAGACTACAAAAATGTAAAAATGCTTTCTTTCAAAGGAATATAATATGTAGAAGAAAAGTAGTTTAAGAAAAGTTGGGCATTTTTTTTTCAAAAGTATGTTTGAGAGAAATCTTTGAAAGAAATGTGTCTGAATTAATAAGTTTTATCTATAAGAAATTAAGTAGACCTAAAAATTGTTTGGAATGCTGAAGTTTCAGATTATTTATTTAAAAGGGGTTTGGGTTTGATTTGGGTTTCCTTTTCATTCATTTTCGAGTTCGGGTTTTCGCGTTTTAGGGTTAGTGTTAGGGTTCGGGTTTGGGGTTTCCCGGTTTATTTTTGGGGTTTTGGTTTGGGTTTGGGGTTTGGGGTTTGGGTTTTGGCCCGGGGTGGGTTTTCGATTTTGGGGGTTTGGGGTTTCGGTTGGGGGTTTTGGGGTTTGGGTTCGGGTTTTAAATCTTTTTTTGGGGTTTGGGGTTTTCGGGTTTCGGGGTTCTGGTTCGGGTTTTCGGGTTTTTGATTTTGGATTTGGGGTTTTGGGTTTGTTCGTGTTCGTGTTCGGGGGGGGTTTTGGGTTTTGGGGTTGGGTTGGGTTTTAGGGTTATTTTGGGTTTGGGTTTTTTTTTTGGGGTTCTGGTTTGATTGGGGTTCACGTTGGGGGTAGTGTTCGCTTTGGGGGTTCCTTTAGGTTTAAAGGGTTGGGATTCATTTTTGGTTTTTTTTGGGGTTTTGGGGTTTTGGTTCAGGTTCGGGTTCGGGGTAGTGTTCGCGTTAGTTTTAAAATTGGGGTTTTGGGGTTTGGGTTCGGTTAGTGTTGGGGTTCCTTTTCAGGCCCGGTTTCGGTTGGGGTTTTGGGTTTAGGTGGGGGTTCGGGTTAGCTTTCATTTGGGTTGGGGTTGGGGTTGGGTTTTTAGTTTTAGTGTTCGGGTTGGGGTTCGGGTTTTAAAATTTTTTTTAAAGGGGACATTTATTAATTAAAAAAACACTTGATGCCCTTAAAACAAATCTATTATTTTGTTTTTTACTGAAACAGGACAGAGGTGCCCATGCATCCTTCTTCTCTTTAAAACTTACTTTACACAAAATTTTTTTAAAATTACAGAAAGCTAATAAATTTTTGTTATCTTTTTTCTCTTTAATTTTTATTAAAAAAACTTTTGAGCAGGGGAAAAATTTAAAATTTTGCACCCCATTTGCTTATGAAAATTTCAGCATTTCCCAAAAAACCCAAAAATTTTTGGGGAATAAGTTTCTCTATAAAAATAACGTAACTACAATTGGTTGGGGAAACTGCTGAATTTTAAGATTCGGTATTTAAAAAGGTTTAAAAACCCAAACATACACCAGAAAAATGCATAGTTCTGCTAAACTTAAAAAATTCCCTTAAAAAAAAGGGGTTTTTTTGGTTTTAAACATCCCAAAAAACACGCTTAAACTTTTTTTAAAAAAACTTTTTAGCTATATACAAAAATTTCCATTCGGCTTTTCCTTATCATGTTTTTTTAAATTTTCAAGGGTTTTTTGGGCATCACATATCCCCCAGAAAAACCCTTGCCCTTAATAACAATTCCTTTTTAATAAAAATTTTTTTAAAAAGAGTTTTACTTTTAGAAACCATTGTCTTGTAATTTTTATAGGGGGGATTTTTCGGGAAGAATTTTTTAAAAAATTTTGTTTTAAAAAGTTTTAATGAAAATTAAAGGGAAAAAGAATGCTTTCAAATTTTGTCTACTGCTAAAAAAGCTTTGTTTAATAAAACCATGACAAGTGAAAAATTGATTTGGTTTCTGAAAATCTTAAAAATTTTGTTTTTGGAAAGTAAGTTGAAAAAGAGAAGGTTGCACCCAGTGTGTTCTTGTTTCATGATTCATGTATTTAAAAACCACCCCTATTTTAAATGAAAATATAATTAGATACAAATTGTAATCAAAAAATCCCTTTTTTCTAACTTTCAATTTAAGGAAAAAATTTTTATGTAAAAAGACAAGTATTTTAATAAAGTTGGGGCATTTTTTTTTAAAAAGTAAAATGAGAAAAATCATGGACATCAGGGGGTGCCCTGAAATTTAATAGGCTTTATCTATAAAAAATAAAAGTAGATTTACAAATTGTTTGTGGAACTGCTGAATTTTTCATTTTTTTTATTTTTTAAAAGGGGTTTGGGGTTTTGGGTTTAGGTTTCCCTTTTAATTTGGGGGGGGATTCATTCGCTTTTTTGGGGTTGGGATGGGGTTTTTGGGGTTGTGTTGGGGGTGGGTTGGGGTTGGGTTTTGGTTTTTGGGGTTTGGGGTTCGGGTTTTGGGTTTGGGTTTTTGGTTAGGTGGGTCCTTTTCGATTGGGGTTTTGGGGATCGGGTTTGGGGTTTTTGGGTTTTGGGTTTTGGGGTTCTAAATCGGGTTTGGGGTTTGGTTTGGTTCGGTTCGGGTTCTGGTTTTTTTTTGGTTTTGGCTTTTGGTTCGTGTTGGGTTTTCTTTGTTGGGGTTTCCCCTTTTGGGGTTGTTTTCCCGTGTTGGGGTTTAACGGTTGGGTTTTGGGTTGGGCCCTTTGGGGTTTTGGTTTGGGGTTTTGGGGTTCTGGTTAGTTTTTGGGTTTTCCCTTTTGGGGTATGTTGGGCTTTATTTCACTTTAGGTTTGGGGTTGGATTCATTCATTTTTGGGGTTTGGGGTTTGGGTTTTTGGGGTTCGGGTTCGGGTTCAATTCAGGTAGTTTGGGTTTTTAGGTTTAAAAATTAGGATTGGGGTTTTGGGTTTTGGGGTTTGGGTTTTGGGTTTCCCTTTCCAAGCGTTTTTAAAGGCTCCCATCTTTTTTTTTTATCCTTTAATCTAGATGACGGGGCGGGCCACGTTTTCCAGTTCTATGCCCAAAATGAAAAACCTCATGGGGGGCCTCGGTTTTTTTTCCTGGGTAAGGGCATCCCCAAAAGGCCCCCAGTTTGGGGAAATATTTCTAGCACAACTGGAAACCCCCCAAACCCCTTTTTTCCCAAAAAAAAATGAAGCCCTCAAGGTATGGGGGCCGTTTTTTTTTTTCACCCGTGACCTGCCTTTTTTTTTCCTTCCAAAAAATGTGTGAAGCTCAAAGGGCCCGCACAGGACACCGAGCAGCCAAAGGGGCAATCCCCCTGCCCCTTGTAGTACAGCCTTCGAACGGGAACCCCGAGCAGCTAAAAAGTCGCCCCGGGGAGGGATTGGGGGATAATTTTAAAGGGGGCTTGATGCCCTTTTTGGCTAGCTCGCCCCCCCCCCCCACAAGCTCGATCATATAAAACCCCCCTATCAAATTTAGGGGTACCTGACCGGCACCTCGTGGGGGTTTGGCATCAAAAAAGGGGGCCCGGCCCGGGGGGTTTTAAAAGGGTGTTTTAAAACCTAAATTTCTTGGGCACAAACCCCCGAGTGGGGGAAACCTAAAATTTTGGGGCCTGGGGGGTTTGTTGAAAGGGCCAAAATCCTACCCTCCCCAACTCCTTTTTTATTTTTTCCCTTGCTACCCCTTCCCAAAACCCTCTGAGTACTTAAAATTTTTTTGGTGTATTTGGGAACCTTTCCCCAACAAAGGGTTTTTCAAAAGGCCCTCCCTAAAACCCCCCGGAGCATGGGGGCCGCCTCCCCTCGGGGAAACCCCTCGACCAGCGTTAAAAAACCAGAATTTGTTTGGGGCGGGGGCCCCTTTGGGAATACCACCCCCTCCTGGGGAGCCCTCGGGGCTGGGGGTTTTTAAACCCCCCGCTTTCGGGGAAAACCTGCCCCGGTTACGTTGATGCTGCGGGGGGTTCCCCACTTTGGGTCGCATTCATTTTTTAAATTTGCACATTTTTCTGGCCACCCCCCTTGGGCCATTGAAGCCCCAACAAAGCAAAGGGGATTGAACCCCCCTGCCCTGTATTCCCTTTGGGCCGGGCGGGTTTGCGCGGGGTTTACTAATAAATGGCCACTATCAAACCCGGGTTTCCCTGCTGTGGCCTGGGGGGCGTCATGATTTGGAGCCCCAAGGGATCCAAGGGGGTTGGTCCCCCCCTAATGGGTAGGGTCCCAGCGGGGGTTTGGGGAACTTTTTCATCGTACTGAAGCCAGGTGTCCCGGGGAATTCTTTTGGGCTTTATAAATAAAGCCCTGTTTAATTGCCCAAAGGGATTGTCCCCCCCGGGGCTTGCGCCCGAATATAGGGACTGTATATGGTGGGGACCCCCGGTAGCCAGTTTTTCCAATTCCTATGGGCCTCCCCCCGCCGCCTTCCCTGCCCTTTCTGGGCCCTTCTTTGCCCCCCTCTCATGCTCACTTCTGTATTAAGAAGACAAAAAATAAGTCAAAAAATTTTCCCCCCCTGATAACCCTTGGGTCCCTCTTTGCTGCAGTTAAGTGTCCCCCCATGGAAACCCTGATCCCCAAAATGGGATTGCAGGGGGCTCATACGCGGGAACCCGCCTCCGCTACTGGGCCAAACCAAGTCCCGGTGGTCGCCCCTAGGGGCCTGCATTGCCCCCCCAAGGGGGTTTGGGCCAAACCATCCCCCATGTTGAGGGTGCCCCTCCTACCCCCCCCCCCCCGGTTTGGTGCGGAACCACCGACCCCCCCCCCGGCGAAGGCCAAGGGGGTGCATGGGGGGGAGAGGTGGGCGGGGGTTTGGGGACTACGGGGTGCGGGGACCCCTTGGGGGCCAAAACACTTTTGCTGAAAATGGGGGGGAAAATTTTTTACCCCATGGCCAAGGGCCCCATTTTTTTCCCGGGCCCCCCAACCCCCCCATAGACCCCCGGGCCCCCCCACCCCCGTCCCGAAGACCCCGTAGCAAAAGGGCCCCCCCTCACTCCCCACCCCCCTTCCCGGGTTTCCTCCCGGGCCCTTGCCTTGGTCGATGCCGGGTGTGGGTTCTGTGGCTTCGCGACCCCCAGGGGCCCCCCGGGCCCGGGGGCTGCCCCCCGTCACCCCCCGGCCCCCGGGCCCGGGCTGCTCCCTTTGGGTTCTCGTCGCTCTCCAGGGCACCCCCACCTAAAGACATATCTTTTAGGATTTTTCCATGTTTCCTGGGCGCTTTTTTGGGCGCCCGTCCCCTCCTGCTGCGGGCCCCCGGGGTTTTTGCTGGGGTACCCCCCTCGTCCCCCCCCGGGACCCCCCGCTTTTCTTTTCCGGGGTTTCCCAAACCTGCCATGGGTTTTAAAGGGCCTCCCCAAAGGGGAGCCCTTTTCCCGCCTGAATTTTCCCCCCCCTGCCCGGGAAAACACCCCCGCTGATGGCTTGCGGGGCCCCCCTCGGGTTACCCCCCCTTCCCCCCCGGGAGCCGGGGCCCCCCTCCCCGTTTAGATGGGCCCGCAAGGGGCTGGGCCCGCTTCGCGGGGCGTTTCCCCTTTCCTTTTGGGCCCTTTTTGGTGAAAAATTCCCCCCCCCGGCGTCCCCAATGGGCCTTCTCCGTGCCCCGCTGTGTTTTTAACCCCCTTTCCCCCCCGGGGGTAGCTGGGCGCCGGCCCCGTTTTCCCGGCAAACCTCGGGGGGTTCTCCGCCCCCCTGCTGCCGGCCCCCGCCGATTTCTTTCGCCCTTTCCCGCGGAAAAAACCCCTCCCCCGCTGCCCCGGGGCTGCCCCTTTTCTCTCCGCGGCGGGGTTTCCTCAGGGGGCGCGTATTTTCCCCCCCCGGCGCCTGGCCGAGTTGCCTGCCCGCCCTTACCCCCTTTAAAGCCCCCACCGCTCTCTTCTTCCACTGCTGGGGCCCCGCGGGTCCCCCTTCCCTGCTCCCTTTGGGTTTGGTTTCCCGCCGGCTGCCCCGATTTTTCGCGCCGCCCCTCGCCGCCGCCCCCGCCTCTTCGCCCCGCCGCCGCTGTGCCCCCCCAAACCCTCCGATCTTCATGCTGCCCCCCGCCGCCGATTAAAAGACCCGGGAAGTTAGCGCGGCCCGGGCGCTTGGAAAGGGCCCGGGCGTACTCCCGCCCCTTTCCCCGGCCTCGCGAGAGCTGGGGCTCTATCTCTCGGGTTCTCGGGCCCCGGGGGGGGGGCAAGAGCCCCGCCGCGTTTTCGCGCAGCGGGGGGGAGCCTTCTAAGCATTCAATAAAAGGGAAATTTATAATATGTAAAAGACAAGTAGTTTAAGTAAATTTTAGGCATTTTTTGGGCAAAAGTATGTTAGAGAAATCATCCCACATAAAAGTGTGTCTTTATTAATAAGTTTTTTCTATAAGAAAAAATAATTTGCTACTTTTTTTTTGTAAGGAATAAACTTTTCGGGATTATTATTTTAAAGGGGGTTTTGGGGTTTTGGGGTTTTGGGGTTTCGGTTTTTTGGGTTTTGGGTTTTGGTTCGAGTTCAGGTTCGCTTTTTTGGGTTGGGAAATTGGGGTTTGGGGTTGGGGGGTTGGGTTCGGGTTGGGTTTTGGGTTTGGGTTTATTTGGGGGGATGGTTTTGGTTTGGGGTTAGGGTTGGGGCCCGGGTGGGGTTCGATTTGGGGGGGGTTCCCAGGTTAGGGTTGGGTTTGGGGTTTTGGGTTCTGGTTCGGGTTTGGGTTTTGGGTTCGGGTTCGGGGTTTGGGGTTGGGGTTCGGGGTTTGATTTTGGATGGGTTTTGGGTTGGGGTTGTTGGGGTTGGGGATTCGGGTTCGGGTTCATGTTGGGGGGTTAGGGGGGGGGTTGGGGGTTGGGTTTTGCTTTTGGGTTTTTGGGGTTTGGGTTTGGTTGGGGGTTTTGGGTTCACGTTGGGGAAAGGTTTCGTTTTAGGAAAAATTTGGGATTAGGGTTGGGATTCGGGGTTCATTTCGGGTTCGGGTTCAGGTGGGGGTTTTGGGGTTTTGGGTTTGGGTTTGGTTCGGGGTTCGGGGTTCACGTATGTTCGCGGGGGTTTTAAAGTTGGGATTAGGGTTTGGGTTCGGGTTATGTTAGTTTTTGGGGTTTTCGGGTTTTGGTTAAATTTTTTATATTTCTTAAAGAGACAGCTTTTTAATGTTGGAAAACTTGATTTCCTTTACAAAATATTATTTTGCCCTTAATGAAACGGGGACACACACTGACAAATCCTTTTTCTTGTTCAACTTGTTTCCACACAAAAATTTTTTTAACATTACAAAAAGGGCGAATCAATTCTTTTTAAATCTATTTCTAAAATTCTATTAAACAAAGATGTTGACGGGTTGAAAAAATTATATGCATCCATTTGTTTTATAAAAATTTTTCATTTTTCCCCCAAAAAATTTTGGGGAAAAGGGTTTTTTCTCTAAAAGAAATATAAGTAACTAAAAATTTGGTTGGGGAAAAAGCTTAACTTTTCAGATTCTGTATAAAAAAAAAGGTTTTAACTTAAATTTACACTAGAAAAAAAATCCCTTTGTTCTCTAAATTTTAAAAAAAATTCCTTACAAAAAAAGGGGGTTTTTTTTGGTTTTAAATACAACAAACCGTTACATTCTTTTAAAATTTTTTTTTAGCTATATCATATTTAAGGGGAAATATTCGGCTCTTCCTTTTACCCATGTTTTTATATTCAAGGGTTTTTGGGCATCAATTCCCCAAAAAAACCCCTTGGTCTTCAAGGGAAATATTCCTTATATAAAAAAAATTTTTTAAAAAATTTTTATCCCGAAGAAACCCCTTGTCTTGTAATTTTTGGGGGGGTTTTTGGGTTATTAGGGGGGGTTAGGGAAAAAATTTTTTTTTTGGGGTTTTTAGGATTATTGGGGGTAAAAGTTTTTTAAGGGGGGGGGGTTTGGGTTTTGGTTTTTGGGTATTTTAAGGTTAGGTTGGGTAGGGTTGGGGTTAGGGTTAGGTTGGTCTTGGTTAGCTTTGTTGGTTAGGGTTGGGTTAAGGTAAGGTTGGTTTTGGTTAGGGTTAGGTTAGGGTTAGGGTAGGGTTAGGTTTGGGGTTAGGGTTAGGGTTAGGTTAGGCTTTAGGCAAAGGTAGGGCGGATCGATGGTTAGGGTATAGGTAATGGTTAGGGTTAGGGTTAGGTTTTGGGTGGGTTAGGGTTTTAGGTTAGGATAAAGGGTTTGGGTTGGGGTTGGGTTTTGGGTTTGGGTTGGGGTTAGGGTTAGGGTTAGGGTTGGGGTAGGGTTAGGGTTAGGGTTAGGGTTAGGGTTAGGGTATTAGGTTAGGTTAGGGTGGTTAGGTTTAGGGTTAGGTTTAGGGTTTAGGGTTTAGGGTTAGGTTAGTCTTAGTCTAGGGTTAGGCTTAGGGTTAGGTTAGGGTTAGGGTTAGGGTTAGGGTTAGGGTTAGGTGTTACGGTTAGGGTTAGGTAGTTTAGGGGTTAGGGTTAGGGTTAGGGCTAGGGTTACGCTTAGGTTTAGGATTAGGGTTAGGGTTAGGGTTAGGGTTAGGGATAGGGTTAGGGATAGGGTTAGGGTGACGGTTACTGTTACGGTTACGGTTAGGCATAAGGATAGAATTAGGGTTAGTGTTAGGGTTAGGGTTATGGCTACTGCTAGGCCAAGGCCTATGGCGAGATCTAGGGCTAAGGTTAGGGTTAGTGTTAGGGTTAGGCTTAGGGTTAGGGTTAGGGTTAGAGTTAGGGTGAGGGTTAGGGTTAGGATTAGGGTTAGGTTTAGGGTTAGGGTTAGGGTTAGGGTTAGGGATAGGGTTAGGTTTAGGTTTAGGGTTAGGGTTAGTCTTAGGGTTAGGGTTAGGGTTAGGATTAGGGTTAGGGTTATGGCTACTGGTAGGCCAAAGCTTATCGCGAGGTTAGGGTTAGGGTTAGGGTTAGGTTTAGGATTAGGGTTAGGGTTAGGGTTAGAGTTAGGGTTAGAATTAGGGTTTGTGTTAGGGTTAGGGATAGGGTTAGGGTAAGAGAGAAGGTTAAGTTTAGGGTTAGGGTTAGGGTTAGGGTTAGGGTTAGGGTTAGGGTTAGGGTTAGGGTTCGGGTTCGGGTTCGGGT
>JAWVWN010004117.1:0-42202 GCA_037367305.1 Phrynocephalus vlangalii | reverse complement strand
GGAAACCCAAAGAGGGGAAGGAAGGAAGGGGGGGGGGGGGAGGGGGGAAAACGTGGGGAAAAAGGAAAACACGGAGGGGCCCACGGTTTTCCCCCCTTGGGAAAGGGGAAAACTGTGCGATTGCCCCCCCAAAGGGGCCCCCAGCGGTGGCGAGGCTCCCTTTTCCCACCCCCCCAAAAGCCCTTTTGGTGGTGGAAGGGCCCCCCTGGGCCGCCCACCCCCCATACCCCCTTCGGTGCCGGGGAAAAGGGGGCCCGCCCGCCCCCCCAAATTCCGGCCCCGGTGTAGGTTGGAAAAAGTTTAAAAAAAAAACAAACATGGGGCGGGGAGGAGGGGGGGGGGGCCAGCCAACCTGGGCCACTCAGAATGTCCTGGGGGCCAATTTGCCCCCTGGGCCAGTTTTTGGGCAAACCGGGTCTTAGGGAAACCCTTTTTGGGAAGGGGGAATGTTTAGCCCTTAAAAAAAAGGGCTGAGGGAATATAAAAGCTATTTTAAAATTTTATTTAAAGGGGTGTCATATTGAAAAGGGAAAGTTTTTTCCTGGTTGGGAACGGGACCCGGGAAAGGTTTCAAATGTCAAAAAAGAGATTCTTTTGAACATTCGGAAATGACAACCTTTCGGCGAGGAAATTTTTGCCCCCACAAAGGGGGTGGTGGATTTCCCTTTTTTTTGGGTTTTTAAGCAGGGCGGATGGCCATCGGGGGGAAATTTGTGTGGGGTTCCTGCATGGGGGGGTTTGGGCCCCGGAGGCCTTAAAAGGTCCCCCCCAACCCAAAAATTCTAAATTGATTTTTCCCCTTTTTTTCCCCCCCATTAGATAAAAAAAATTGGCCTACTTCATTTTGCACCACCTTGGGGGATCGTGTAATTTTAACCCGACTTTTGGTAAAAGGCTAAAAACCCTTATCACTGACTTTTTTGCCACGGACAACGAAAAAAAGGGGGGAATTCCCTGGGGGATTTCGAAGAGACGCCTCCTGGACAACACCCTAAACCCCTGAGCCAAAAAAAAAACGCTATCGGCTGCATCTAATTTCCTCTCTTTGTTTTCACCCCAATCAAAATATAAATCCCAAGACTCTCATAATTGTTCTCATGCTCGCTACCAATCTCTCAGGACTGTCTTTAGGGGTGCTGGCCTCCCAGTTAAGTCAGACTTTGTAGAAACCTAAATTTATTTTTCTTAAAGGTTGTTTCTAGCCAGTGTAGAAGATGGGGGGCAGGAGGCAGGGGTGAAGTGTTTATTCTACTCACTTTTTTTGTAAGCTACCTGTCACATTTTTTACTCTCCCCTCAGTCTTTGAGGGATACATAATGCCACGCAAGTGCTACATTGAACTGGGCTCAACCATGAAGTAACTCCAACACATATAAGGTGACTCAGGACCCTCCCAGGAAGCATTTTACAGCCTTTTTGGGGGAGTCAAGATCCCAGGTTGGGAAACTCTGATTGAGGAGAAACTTTTGGGGAACGCCAGAGAAGATGGAGGCTCCTCTGAGTCTCTCTGTCCTCGTGGCCGCCCATTTTCTCTCAGCCACAAAGCCTGAGAGCCCATTTCTGATTGTCACTGTTTTTTAATCTTTTCCCCTTCATTCCTTCCACCAGCCTTTGAAGTGCTCTGCTCTTGTCGAATTTCTACTGTAACCAACTTTTAGTTCACAACTTGCAGCATTAGTGAATAAAAAACGAATGTGCTTTTGATTTAAAAGCAGTGTCTCGAGAATTTACTTCACCTAGCTAAATGCTGTGGTGTGCGTGTGCGTGTGCGCGCGGCGTGCGTGAGTGCGTGCATATGGGGGGGGAGCGTGTCTCTCCTGTTTTGCAAATTAAGGGAATTAAAAGGATTCCTTTCTGTTTGTACTACATAAACTACAATAGTGGTCCCTTGTATAAAGGAATTAATTAGTTCCAAATGAAATTATGTTAAGCAAGTTTTCCTTTATACAAATTTCCCATAAGAATGCATTGAAAACAGGAGTAATCCCTAATCGCAACCATTTTTATGTTGTACAGATTTGCCTCATGGACAATTCTGTTAAGCAAATTTTCCCCTATCTCCAGAATTTTTTTTTTTGTACAGATGTTATGTTATACAAGCCGTTGTTCTACAAGGGTTTTCCACTGTAACTCTTAATAGATAGAAAATGTAGGGTTGCAGAAGGCCAGCTCAAGGTGGTGGGGTGAGATGAAGCTGAAATACCCCATGGGTTACATCCACTGAACCCTCCAAAGTGTTGCCAGATTCCCACTGTGAAGCACCACATCAGGAACTTGATGTCATGGCCTTGGAGGTGTTAGTAATTTTCTTAAAGCTAGAAAACTGCCGAGTTCCAAGAGACAAAAAAATTCACTGGAGACATGTGAATAAAATTATGCAGATAATATTATACTATATATAAGAAGAACACTTTGTTTGTACAGTATAAATCAGCAGAAATTTTGACTGCATAGCAGTCTGACAATGACATATTGTTATACAGTACAGAGAAAAGTGATTTGACTTTCAGCAGATACTCTCTACTATTTGACACATGCTTATAGTTTGACAAAAGCAATCCCCAGTTCAGATTACATCATCATCATCCACTGTACATTGGATCAAGCATGGTTTCTCCAGACTCATGCTTTGTCTAGGACAGTGATGGCAAACCTTCAGCACTCCAGATTGTTTTGGACCACAATTCCCAGAATTCCAATCCTAGATTGCAATGTCAGAGTTGTGGTTCAAAACATCTGGAGTGCTGAAGATTTGCCACCACTGGGCTAGGATATACTTCCAATACACATCATCCCATGATTTGTGATATTAAAACTCTTTTGAACCATTTTAAGTCACCATTTTATATTTTCACATTAAATGCATGCATACATTATACAGTACATTATATACATTAAAAACCTGCAAGTAACACCAGACCCTAATCTCTAATGGGGCAGACGAGCCCTGAGAGGGTTTTCAGGATGCCAAGTAATGTAACAGCACAGGAAGTGGGGGGATTAGTGAGGCCTGGAAGGATTGCCGAAATGGAAAATATTAAGAAAAGGTTGTATTGGCTATATTTGTTTTTCTTAAAATTACAAATGTATTTGGGAGTTGAGTCATGGCTACTGGACTTCTTTTTTGAGAGATAAAATGTTTCGCTGTTCATCCAAACAGCTTCATCGGTCTGTTTGGATGAACAGCGAAACGTTTCTATCTCTCAAAAAAGAAGTCCAGTAGCCATGACTCAAACTCCCAGATAAACGCACCTGGATGACTGGAATCTTCACAGACATATTACAATGTATTAATGCAATATGTCCCTGGCACTGTCCGTGCAAGAGGGGCCCGGGCTGAGAGATCAGCAAAAAGGGAAACTGAAGATGTACAAACATTTGCTTTTTTAAAATTTGTGTTATCACCCCACATTAAAATTGCATTCTAGGTTTCTAATATGAACTTCTACTAGTTTCTAACACTGTATGACTTTCTCAAACCACCGTGGTGTCTTTCCTGACCTCACTCAGCTTTAAAAAGAGAAGCTCACAGCTTGAATATTAAGGAGTATATTCACATTCTTTTGTCAGGTCTAAGTGGCTGAATTTGAGCCAGCAGTGTGATATGGCTACAACAAAGGTGAATGCCATTTTAGGCTTTCATTAACAGAAGTATAGTCTCCAAATCTTGACAGGTGCTAGATTCCTTCTGTCACTACTTGATAGAATCTTTTGTTTTACTTTCCTTCCATTCTAGATTTAATTTTTATTTATTTTATTTATTTATTTATTTGATTTATATACCACAACCATGTAGCACAAAAGCTACTCTGGGTGGTTTACAAACATATACAAAATATAAAAACAGTTTAAAAACAACTTAAAATAGAAAAATATAAACTAACCAATCAAACCAAATAATCAAATCATAATAATAAAAAGATCAAAATAAGCAAATAAGCACAAGTACAATAAAATCAAAGTGGTTTGACAATTCAAAATAAGAACAAATGGGAAACTAATAGATTAAATATAATTTAAAGTTTAAACTAAATTAAGACATAAATATTTGAAAACAATAAATGTGGGACTTGCTATTGGCAGCGAGTGATGTCTAAGATCTGTTTCTTTTCACACTCAATATATGTATTAATCTGCTTTACTGTTTTTCCCTTTCTTGTACCTGTAGGCTTATGTCTGTGAAGATTCTCAGTCACCCAAGAGGAGTTTATCTGGAAGTTGAGTCGTGGCAACTGGACTTCTTTTTCTTGAGAGATAGAAACGACTCAGCTTCCAGATACCTGTAGGCTTGTATGTACCTGTACTTGCCCCGCGACTCCATGATGTGCATTCTTAAATATAGCCTAAAGACATACAAACATAGGTACCATCCATCCATCAATTCGCCACAACAAGGAATAAAGTTTGGGCCTCTTTAGTCTGGAAAAAAGGCGCTTGAGGGGGGATATGATTGAGACATACAAAATAATGCAGGGTATGAGTAAAGTGGACAGAGGGAAGCTCTTCTCTCTCTCCCAAAATACCAGAACTAGGGGACATACACTCAAATTCAGGGCTGGGAGAGTAAGAACTGACAAAAGAAAATATTTTTCACCCAGCGCGCTGTAAGTCTATGGAACTCCCTGCCACAAGAGGTGGTGATGGCATCTGGCCTGGATGCCTTCAAAAGGGGATTAGACAGATTCCTGGAGGAAAAACCCATTACAGGTTACAAACCATAATGTAGATGTATAATCTCCAGGCTTA
Organism: Phrynocephalus vlangalii; assembly: GCA_037367305.1. NCBI lineage: Eukaryota > Metazoa > Chordata > Lepidosauria > Squamata > Agamidae > Phrynocephalus > Phrynocephalus vlangalii. The sequence continues at coordinate 37,456 of JAWVWN010004117.1, read as the reverse complement.
ACACCAGGGTACTTCAAGGGCCAGATGCAGGGGAGTGGTATCAGGAGACAGATTATCTAGTCTCATGCGCTCCCAGAGGCATTTGGTGGGGCCACTGTGAGATACAGGAAGCTGGACTAGATGGGCCTTTGGCCTGATCCAGCAGGCCTCCTCTTATGTTTTTATGCTGGGAATATACAAAACACAAAATAAATTATTATTATTATTATTATTATTATTAGTAGTAGTAGTAGTAGTAGTAGTAGTAGTAGTAGTAGTAGTAGTAGTAGTAGTAGTAGTACAGTGGTACCTTGTATAAAGGAATTAATTCGTTCCAAATGAAATTATGTTAAGCAAATTTGCCTTTATACAAATTTCCCATAAGAATGCATTGAAAGCAGAGTAATCCCATTTTTATGTTGTACAGATTCACCCCATAGGCGATTATGTTAAGCAAATTTCCCCTATCTCCAGATTTTTTTATGTTGTACAAATTTTATGTGATACAAGCTGTTTGTTATACAAGGGTCCACTGTATTAGTATTAGTATTCTGTCGGCTCTGGGTCTCACGCTGATTCATGGCACTTCTGGGTCAGGACACAAGATCAGCAATCTACTATACGCATATTCTGCAGTGCCTTTGACATGAGGATACAAAATCTTCCTTGGCACCACTTCAGGTTTAGGTTCCAGCTGCAATCCTGTTTAAAGGAGGGAGGATAAAAGGAAAATATTCTCCCTAACCAGAACCCACAGAGATGGATCTACAGTAAGACCATCGGGGAGCAGTCCCTGTCCATCCCTTGTGGATGTCAGAAAAACAAATAACGCTTGCCTTCATTACCTCCAATTTGGATTATTGTAATGCACTCTATGTGGAACAGCCTTTAGAAAATGCCTGGAAACTTCAGGATGTCCCAAAATGGCAGCTGGATTGTTATCTGGAGCTGTAATTAACAGAGACCACATAACATGCCCGTTACAATAATTTTACTAGCTGCTGGGCTGTTTTCCTAAACAACTTGGCTACCTTGGGACCATATCTCCCTAGAAGAACTTCTCTGGGTTTTAGGATCATCAAGGGAGGCCTTTCTCTCCCTTCCAGTACCCTCCTGGGAGCCTTTGATGGAATACGGGAGAGGGCCTTCTCTGCGGTTAGTCCATGGACTGTGGAACTCCCTCCCACTGGAGGCCAAAACTGGAACCATCTTTAGTGTCGTCTATGAAGATTCTCAGTCATCCAGGTGCGTTTATCTGGGAGTTGAGTCATGGCTACTGGACTTCTTTTTTGAGAGATAGAAACGTTTCGCTGTTCATCCAAACAGCTTCCAGACCGATGAAGCTGTTTGGATGAACAGCGAAACGTTTCTATCTCTCAAAAAAGAAGTCCAGTAGCCATGACTCAACTCCCAGACATCTTTAGTGTCCTTATGCAAGTAGGCACAAGACATCTTTCTCCTCAGACAGGCTTCTTCTCCATAACTGTCTGCTAGGACATTTAGACAGACAGACAGACAGACAGACAGACAGACAGACAGACACACACACACACACACACACACACACACACACACACACACACACAGAGGCAGGCAGGCAGGCAGACACACAGACAGACAGATGGACAGACAGACAGAAACAGGTCTGTTGAATTATTTTTAAATCTGCTTTGAGAACTATTGTCAACTATCTGTATACTTCTCTATTAGTTCTAATACCACATTTAATATTCTGACAACTTATTGCTTTGTAGCTTTTAATACTGCTTGTTTTCATAACCCTTGGGTCCTCTTGAGGAGATAATGAGGTATCAATATTTTAAATAAAAATATAAATAAATCCCATGTTAACTAAGATAGAGTAAAACAGAATCAAATGAAAATGGAGAAATGAAGGAATAATACAAAGGCAACATTTTGCAATTAACATACCTGACCTTATTTGGAAGGGCATTTAACAGATGATATTAAATTGGCCCTGAAGGTGTGTTATAAACTATGTCATCCTAAGCCACGTTCCACCTTCTGTTGGAAAACGCACAGTAGCTCACCTGCAGCTCTGTCCTGTCGGCCCCTTGCTGGCTCCGGAGGAAGTCCTCGGCCAGGGCCACCGCCTGGGAACACGTGCCCGGCCCTCCTGCCCGGATCCAGCCCTGGAGCTCCGAGGGAAGGCTGGCCAGGAATTGCTCCAGGATCAGCAGCTCCAGGATCTGCTCCTTGCTGTGTCTCTCCGGCCGCAGCCACCGGTGGCAAAGCTCCTGGAGTTGGCCGTGAAGCCTCCGGGGGTCTCCCACCTCCTCCGGGCAGGAGAAGTGCCGGAAGTGCTGGCGCTGCTTCTCCATCCGCAGGGCCTCCGCTCGCAAGATGGCGGCCTTCACTTTCCCATAATCCCCCGGATGGGTCACATCCAACCCCTGAAAGGCCTCTTCCGCTGCTCCGCTCAGGGCTGGCACGAGGCGGGCCACCCACTCTCCTCTGGGCCACCGGCAGGCTTGGGCCACTTGCTCAAAGGAGGCCAGGAAGGCCTTGGCATCATCCCACAGGGCAGCATCTGAGACCACGGGCTCCTCCCACCTTCTCTGATCGGGCTGAAGCCTCTCCAGGAACTCCTGCAACTGGGACTCCCAGTGGGCTTCCAGTCCCTTCTCTGGTTCCTTCTTGACCTCTTGCGATGCTCCCCAACCGGCCGCCTCGGCCATCAGCTCAGCCTGGACTCTGTTTGCCCCTTTTCCTGCTCCCTTCGGATCCTCCTCTGCCTCCGTCACCACCTTTTCCTACAATCTGGAATTAGAATATTTCCAAAAGAGATCTTAGTGACAACCTGATACAGTACATTTTGAAAAAGAGCATTTCTGAAAAGCATGAAAAACATTTCAGCCAAACTAGTTTTTCACAAGTGAAAGGGGGCATTATCAAAGGGATCCAGGGGCAGCTCAGTCGGTGGTTTCGATCTCTGGGTGGGGGTGCAGAGCTTGGGAGTTTGATTCCCCCACTGTGGCTCCAGTCATTGGAGAGCCAGCCTGTGTAGCCTTGGGCAAGCTGCACCGTTGCCAGATGCCCCTGGAAGGAGGGAATGGAAACCCCTACAGAATATTCTCCACATGGAAACCCTAAAAAATATCACCTTAAGTCAGAATTCACTTGATGGCACATGATTACTGGATACCCCGTGTGGTGTAGTAGACAGAGTGAGGTACCAGGGATCTCGAGGCTTGGGTTCAAATCCTTGTTCAGCCGTGGAAATTCACTGAGGGAGTGGAACCAGCAAATCTCCTCCTTCAATATCTCACTTACCACGAAAGACCAATTAGGGCCCCTATAAGTCAGTTCTTTCTTGACAACACATATCAACAACAACAACAACAAAACAGCCTTATTATGGAAGAATGTCGCGAACTTAAGACTCCCATATAATACTGGGAATATAATAGTAACAATCTTAGAATTACATCTACATCCTATAGAGATCATCCAGTCGAGCCCCAGTCCAGGAGGAACAGTGGGGAATTGAACTCCTGGCCTCTGGCTCCACAGCCAGATCCGGAGCAAATGGTGCAGAAGCAACACAGGACATGACAAGCTAGTAATGGAGACCCCTCCCCCCCATATCTGTGGGGGATCAAAGTGGTCTAAAGTGTCAAGGCAAGGAACACACGCCAGAGTCAGAGACCTTCCTGTGTACAGTGTAGCATCTACTTTTAAAATAGCATTTGCTACAACTTGCTGTTTCCCAGAAACCCCTTCCAGCACAGTGAGTGGTGGAGGCTTCTGGGAGTTGCAGTCCAGGAACATCTGGGGACCCACAGGTTGAGCACCACTAGTTTAGGTGTTTGGCTGCAGAGCCAGAGTTTGGGAGTTCAGTTTCCCACTAGGTCTCCTTGCATAATTACTACTGCTACTGCTACTACTACAACAACTGTACTGCTACTACTGCTGCTGCTGCTACTACTGAAAGCCTCACCCAGGATTCCCTGCGCCGCAATTACGGGGCCGAGGGTTGAAAGAAAAGACACACCAAGGATCAAAGGAACGGAGAAAAACTTTAATTTGCTGCAGCAATGGCTCCCAGCCGAATTGCGTCGGAAAACTGGGGCGAAGAACGTGAAAACTTTTACAGTCTTTATAGAAAAACATTCGCCAACACCCCTTCTTTATCACGGAAAAAACCAGGATACATCTGGGCGCTGTAGAACGCCCACAAAGAACAAAAGGAACTTCAAAGGTTACATAGTTTGCACATTGTTAGCACCCCGTTAACACCCACTTATCACCCACTTGACAAGGGAAACATACAGGGGACGTGATTAATCTTGTTCTTCAGCCCCCCTGTCCATGCAATTCTCTGAACTAGCCGCTGCTTTCCCGGAAAGCGCTTTGACAGCCCCATATCGATGCACGGATGTCTGGTTATCTCGTGCAGGGGCCCCATTGTTCTAGCGACCTTCCCACAGATAAGTGTTTGTCTGTTAATTTGTGTCCTGTTTATCTCACAGGACAGGCTTGGGGGGAAAACAGTGTAGTGCTTTGTGCAACAGTTCTGTGAAGGGAAAGGTGAATCAAGGGACATAGAGGGATTTAAGAAAGGGATAGAAATACTGCCATTTTATCTACAATGACAGTTTATAAAATATAAAATATAATGAATAATCATCTCCATCACTACTATCTTCCAATTTCCTCTATCTGAAAAAAAAAACACCTGGGTTAGTCTTGTCAGGAATGTCAGGCAAAAATCAAAGAAGAACAAAACAAAAGACAAAAAACACGGGGCACCTTAAAGACGAACTTTTATGAAACATGTGGCCCCTTAGAAGACTAACTTATATGAAAGTTTGTCTTTAAAAATTTCAGGCAAAAATCAAAGAAAAACAAAACAAAAGACAAAAAACGTGGCACCTTAAAGACTAACTTTCATAAAAGTTAGTCTTTAAGTTGCCACGTGTTTTTTGTCTTTTGTTTTTCTTTGATTTTTGCCTGAATTTTGGGGGGGAAAGGAGAGACAAGGGCAAAGGTAAGGGCGGGAAGGCTTCAACTCCCCCAACTGAGCATGCCCGAGGTGCCCCCCCCCACTCTCCGGGAATGCTCAGTGTCGCAAAGAGATTTTCCCCTCTCCTTCCTCTCGCGTTGGTGGAGCCCCCCCCCCTTGCTTTCTTTCCTGCGCGCCTGGGAGGCGGATCCGAAGATCTGGGAAACTTTTGGAGGGCGGGATCCTGGAGGTCGGACCCGGACCCGGTGCAGCTGCGGTGCTTTTCCGCGGAAGGCTTGGACTTTTAGGCGGAGCACCTTCATCCTTCGCTGCTGCTGCTTCGGTCCCGGTGAGTCCCTTTCGGGTCCCATTTCCCGGTCCTGCTGCAGGAGGAGGAGGAGGAGGCAGGGATGCGCCTTTGAACTCCCTTCGCTCCCTCCCGCCATCTCATGCCCCCAAACGTTGGAAAAGTCCTCCTCCTCTTGGACTGAGTCAAATCTGACTCTGTAGAGAATGTGTGTGTGTGTGTGTGTTGGGGGGGGGTTAGCTTTTGAGCCCCCCAAACAGAAGCCTTTTACACAGGGTGACACAAATGGAGCCTCGTGGTGCAGCGGATAAATTCCTGCACTGCATTTAAAACTGCTCACGACCTGAGGTTCAATCCCAGGTAGGTTCGCTCAGCCTTCCATCCTTCCGAGGTCGGTGAAATGAGAACCCACCTTGCTGGGGGCGGGCGGGGGGGGGGCAATGTGTAGCCTGCATTACTGTAATTAAAAATTGTAAATCTCCCAGAGACTCCTTGAAGTGGTAGAAGGCGGTATATAAAGCTCTTGCTTTATATACAGCCTATTGCGCTAAGCAGGCAACCTAGGGGGGGAGGGCTGCTTCGCAGCGGTTTTGGGGGGTCTCCCCCGCAAATAAAAAAAAAATTCCACTGCTGCTTCTCCTCGCCTGCTACACTTATATACCCCTTTTCCTCTCAGAAGTATGCAATTCCTACAACATTGCTCCCACCCTGCATTATCCTCAGTACAGCCCTGTGAAGTAGGCCCGAGTATATAGTGCAGGCATGTCCAAACTTCGGCCCTCCTGATGTTTTGGACCAGAACTCCCAGCATTCTAAGCTTAGATTGCCAATGACAAAGGACTTTGGGAGTTGCAGTCCAAAACATCTAGAAGGCCAAATTTTGGACATACCTGATATTTTGTGATTGGCTTGGGATGATCCATTGAGCTTCAGGTTTGCATGGAGATTTCATCCCAAGTTTTCCAGTGATCTGGTCAAAGATAAACCACTAGTAGCTCCCTTAAAAAAGGAAGGTAGACAGCTCTGTGAAACGGGGGGGGGGGGGGGGGGGGCCGAGGGATCTTCGAACCAGGGCTCCACAAATCCTTAAGACGGCCCTGTTTGTACCCCTGGGGGGGATTTCGGTTGCAGATCTTAGGGGCCAGCTCCTTGATCTGCCTTGGCAGAGAGAAAGGAGAGAGAGAGAAAGAGTTAAGAGATCCAGGTGGGGAATAGAATCTTGCCCCTTAACCCGAAGGGGTTAAATCCACCGAGTGGGAGGATTCCTAGAGAGGGAGGAACTGTGGAGAGGATCAAGGGGAGGGGAACCTTTTTTTTCTTGGGAGACTTCCAGTCCCTCTTCCCAGGGGCTGGTATTCTTGTAAGTCTTCCTGGTTTGGGGTGAGTCCCCTGCCTTGGCGGAGGTGGTCGTGGAGGGGAGGCGCTGGGCTCCATCCTGGGGAGGGAAGAGGGGCCTCGGAGGGGGCCTGGATGCCTTGAAAAGGGGATTGGACAGATTCCTGGAGGAAAAGTCCATCATGGGTTACAAACCATGATGGAGATGTGTCATCTCCAGGCTTAAAACCGGGGTACTTCATGGCCATTTCTCTAATCTGCCAAACCCTTGATGCTTTGTAAACCTTAATTTCATGATAGCTAGATAGATAGATAGACAGACAGACAGACTGACTGACTGACTGACTGATAGATAGAAAATGAAAATCCATGGGCTCTTTATCAGGGTGCATAGGGGTAGACGGTGGGTTCAGCTTCCCCTAGATCACAGAAGGAGGCAATGCCATTGATGGGATGAAGAGAGAGAACAGCAGATTCATAGAAGATAAGGTGATCAGTGGCAGCCAGTGTGGTGTGGAGGATGGAATGTCTGATCAGAGTTTGGGTGACCTGGGTTCGAGTCTTATTTGCATGTTGTGTTTCTTTTGCTGTCAGGAGAATAGGTGTGTGTTGCGTTGAAGAATGTTGTGGAGCCACCCCTGGTGCTTTCCTGTCTGAGTCCCTCTGAAGTTGGTGCTGAAAGAGAGCAGGGGAAGAAGACAGGAAGGCCAGTCCTTGTTCAGAGGCCATGGAAGTGAGGCACGAGGCAGGAGCTGCTGCAGTTTTGGACCCAGAAATAAAAATGGAGGAGGAGGAGGAGGAGGAAGAAGGTTCAGTAGACCCCAAAGAAGGAGAGCCGGAAGAAGGAGCAGCTCTTCCCAGAACTGCCGCTTACCAAGCGAAAGAAGAGCCGGAGGACGAGACGCCTGGGAATTGGGACGCCCGACTGCAAGAGTTTCTGAAGACGCTGGAGGCTCCTCTTCCTTCAGCCGGGAAAACCTCACAGCAGCCCGAGAGGAAGCCCTGCCGTGGCCCTAAAAGGTCCCCAGTGCCCTCGCAGGGGACAAGAGGGGCCGACAAGGAGCCCAAAGGATTGTGGGTTTCCCCAAAGGAGCTGACCTTCCCTGGGGATGCTGGACAGGAGCCCAGCGCCCATCTGGATGCCGCATCCCTTGGGAAGGAAAGGGGAAGAGGTCTGCCCGCGAATCCTGCCAAGGCCGAAATGCAGCGCCAGCGTTTTAGAACGATGCGCTACGAAGATGCCAGCGGGCCCCGAGAGGTTTGCCGACAACTCTGGGAATGTTGCCGTGAATGGCTAGAGCCGGAGAAGCACTCCAAGGAGCAGATGCTGGAGCTGGTGACCCTGGAGCAGTTCCTGGCCGTCCTGCCCCCGGAGGTGCAGGGCTGGGTCGAGGGAAGAGGTCCAGGGAGCTGCGCCCAGGCCGTGACTCTGGCGGAGGAGTTCCTTTGGAGGCAGCCGGAGGCTAAGGTCCGGGAACTGCAGGTAGGCGCCTTTCCAGTGGGCTTGGCAGGGAATCCCAGTAGCACCTGACAGGCAGGTTGAGGAACTACAATCTTCCTTCAGGTTCGAGGAATGCAAGTCCAAGCTCTAGATTGAATCTTATGGCCCATGGTTAAACGGCAGCAAAATTCCTCTCATGACCCAGTTGGTGGTGGTGGGGCAGTGTGTAGCCTGCAGTTTTCAAAGGCAACCCATCCAAAGAGTGCTAGGGGCCACCAGATAAGCTGCATGTGTTGCGTTTGCTTCAATCAGTCGGTGGCTGTGCCTCTTTTGGGAGGAGTTGTTGATGACAAGTTTTACATGTGCCTAGAATGTTAGCTTGATTTTTCTCATTGAAGTCTTGTTGTTTTATTTACTCATCTTATTGCTTTGCTGTTTATGTATCACTTCCAGGTCACAGGGTTGAATGAAGAGCATGGGGCCGTTTCCCCTGCAGCAAGGGAGGCGCTGCCCAACCAGGAAAAGTCACGGCTCCCCACCGAGAAGGAAGATGGGCGTAAAGGGAACGGAAGCATGCCAGGTAGGTCTCTCTTGTTTCTAACTCATTCCCTTCTTCCAAAACTGCATCCCCAGATTCTGTTTCCTTGAATGCTCCTAGAACAGTGAACGAGTGCCCAAAGTGCAATTCATAAGCCACTCATTTTTCTCAAAGTGCCAATACAGCAATTTAATCTGAATACAGGTGGCTGTGAAGGGGTGATGTCTGGTGCCCATAGAACGGGCGCCGATTGCCACCTTTGGCACCCGTGCCGTAGGTTCGCCAACACTGTCCTCGAAGGTAGCAGCTTATTAAGTCCTTCTTCCTTCCTTTTTTTCTCTTTCTTCCTGGCCATTCTCTCCTGCCCTCTTTTTTCCCCCTTATTCTTTTTCTCTGCACACTTATCTTCCTGTGTTTCTTGTTTCCTCTTCCAGTCGCCGAACACTGAAGTGTTGGGAATGCTGAAAAAAGCACCACCTGGAGGTGCCTGGAGGCCCTGAGGATACTGTATCTCTCAGCCTGCCCTCAGTTGTATCTCATCTGCCTAGGGAAGGTCTGAGTGAAGGGTTATAGTTAGGGCTAGGGCTAGGGCTTAGGGCTTAGGGCTAGGGCTTAGGGCTAGGGCTTAGGGCTAGGGCTAGGGCTAGGGCTTAGGGCTAGGTTGAGTGAAGGTTTTATTGCAGGCTGTGGGTGGATGTTATATAAAGAGAAGAAGGCTATGTGGTCACTGCAAGTCCAAAGACCAACCTGGGTCACTAGAGTATTGATCAGTGCTGTATATGGATTATCTTCTCTCTCCCACCCACCCTCTCTCTCTCTCTCTCTCTCTCTCTCTCTCTCTCTCTCTCTTTGCCCTTCAGCACAGGACAGGCGTCTCAGGGAGAAGGAGGAGAGGAGACCCCTGGTAGACATTCCTGAAGGGGATTTCTGGTCTCAAGGAGAAACTGAGGAGAATCAGCGCAAGGCCAAGGGATCAAAGGGAGAGGCCGGAGCGACCGGACTGGATCGGCCGGGTCAGCCACAAGGTGAAGGGGTCACGAGGCCAGCCACCCAGGAGGAGCAGGAGAATTGGATCAAGGATGATCCCAGCGGGGAAGACCTTCCCCTCATGGCGCACGAGGACCCCGAAGGAGAGGAGAAGCCCTTCCGGTGCTGGCATTGCGGGAAGAGCTTCAGCAGCAGCGTCAAGCTGGTGACCCACGAGAGAACCCACGTGGGGGAGTATCTTTACACCTGCGCGTCTTGTGGGGAGAGCGAGAGGACGCACACAGACCAGAAACCCCATAAATGCTCATGTTGTGGGAACACCTTTGGCAGGAGCCCTCGGGAAAAACCCTATACTTGCTCGGAGTGCGGGAAGAGCTGCAGCCAGAGATCAGACCTTCGGAAGCACCAGAGGACCCACACCGGTGAGAAACCCTACCAGTGCTCGGCCTGCGGGAAGAACTTCAGGAACGGCTCGGGTCTGAAGGTGCACCAGAAGATCCACACCGGCGAGAAACCACTAGTTTAGGTGTTTGGCTGCAGAGCCAAAGTTTGGGAGTTCAGTTTACCACTAGGTCTCCTTGTATAATTACTACTGCTACTGCTACTACAGAACTGTACTGCTACTACTGCTGCTGCTGCTACTACTATCTTCCAATTTCCTCTATCTGAAAAAAAAAACCCTGAAATAAATCAGAACCGACTCGATGCCCTATCTGTCACGATGACTATGGACGGAGGGCTCCAGCGGCTGCCCTGCATTGGCTTTTCTTCCAGGCACCCACAGAACTCTAGGAAAAGGAGCGGATCCTACCGGAAGCAACAAGGAACCTTGTGTGACCCTCCCGGCTGGCTGGCTTGCTTGCTTTGTCCTCTTTCTCTCTCTGGGGTTTGTCGGGGTGGCTTCCGGGGGGGGGGGGTGTTCAGCCTGATCAGGACGATTCCCCCCCCCTTCCCAGCCAGCTTCCCTGGGCTTTGGGACCTAAAGGCTCTTCTCTGCCCCGGAGGAACCCCCGCCTTTTCTTCCGCCTTCCTCCTCCTCCTCCTCCTCCTCCTCCTCCTCCTCCTCCTCCTCCTCCTCCCTCCTTAGTGTGGATCTGCGGGTGAGGATGTTCCAAGGTCGCCCCCTAATGGTCAGCACCATCGTTACATCTATCGAGCTGTCCCCCCCCCCATCTCCCCCTTTCACCACTTTTAGCCCATCTGGTCTCTCACACACGCGCGCACGCGCGCACACACACACACACACACACAGACACACAATTAAACATTGTTTAAAATACATTTAAAGAATTCTTGCACCATTTGTTTATTTTCATTCATAAAATAAAGGCGTTCATAGTCTAGTTTTGGTAGATTATGAAAAAGAGATATTAAGGTGTACTGGAGGTGGTACCTGATGCTTGTAAAGTTGAGTATGATAAATAAATAGCCGCAGTGTGTTGGAAGTGTAAAAAAGAAAAAGGGACATGTTTGCATATGTGGTGGGGTTGTGTGAAATAAAGAACAGGGAATGGGTACTACTGATTTTTGAGGAAATTCAAGAAATAATAGGGGAAAGGGTTCAAAATGTCCCCTGGGGGTTGTATTGTTGAATATGTCTGTAAGTAAGCCATTGAAGAAAGAGGGACTGGAGTTAACAATAATAACGGTGACAGTGGCAACAAGGATAATTTTTGCTTAAAATTAGAAACCCAACATCCAAATAACATTGGAGGAATGGTACAGAAGGGAGTTACAGGAATGTGGCTATTAACAATAAACTAACTTGTGAAATCAACATTAGACAAGGATTGCCCTGACTCAACTTCCAGATAAACTCACCTGGATGACTGAAAATCTTCAAAGACATATTCTTCTCTGGAGGTTTTTAAGCAGAGGCTGGATTGCCATCTGTTGGGAGTACTTTGATTGGGGTTCCTGCATGGCAGGGGGTTGAACTGGACAGCCCTTGAGATCTCTTCCAGTTCTATGATTCTCTGGGTTGCTTGGTGAAATATGTAAATGTGGATCACTTTTTATGTTTATGTAATTTTTAAAAGTGTCAGACAAGGGAGCATTATATCTCCCTATCACACTGAAAGGAGCACGACAAGGCTGTATACTGTCACCTTGCCTTTTTTACTTATATGTAGAGTACATTATGGGAAAGGTAGGACCGGATGAATCCCAAAACGGAATTAAGATTTCTGGAAGAAATATCAACAACCTCAGATACGCAGATGATACTACTCTGACAGCAGAAAGTGAGGAGGAATTAAAGAACCTCTTAATGAGGGTGAAAGAGGAGAGCAAAAAAATGGGCTGAAGCTCAATATATAAAAAAACGAAGATCATGGCCACTGGTCCCATCGCATCCTGGGCAAACAGAAGGGGGAAAAATGGAGGCAATGACAGTTTATTTTCTTGGGCTCCTTGATCACTGCAGATGGCGACTGCGGCAACAAAGTTAAAAAGACTCCTGCTTTTTGGGAGGAAAGCAATGGCAAAACTAGGTAGCATCCTAAAGAGGAGAGACATCACTTTGCCGACAAAGGTCCGGATAGTCAAAGCTATGGTTTTTCCAGCAGTGATGTATGGAAGTGAAAGCTGGACTATAAAGAAGGCTGATCGCCACAGAATCAATGCTTTTGAGCTGTGGTGCTGGAGGACAGTCTTGAGAGTCCCCTGGACTGCAAGGAGATCAAACCTATCAATCCTGCAAGAAATCAACCCCGAAGGTTCACTGAAAGGACAGATTTTGAAGCTTAAGCTCCAGTACTTTGGCCATCTCATGAGGAGATGAGTTTATTTTCTTGGGCTCCTTGCAGTCCTTCCTGGGTAGGAACTGGCAAGCCACCCCAGTATCCCTGCCAAGAAAATTCCATGGACAGAAACAAAAGGCTAATGACCAAGTTATGAAAGGGCAAACATTAGGTATTCCCACATAATCTGAAAGTTGAGTCATGGCAACTGGACTTCATTTTCTTGAGAGATAGAAACGTTTCGCTGCTCATCCAAACAGTTTCATCATTCTGAATACAGCTAGTGGGAGTCCTCCATCTTACCAGAGACTAGCTGTATTCAGACTGACGAAGCTGTTTGGATGAGTCGCGAAACATTTCTATCTGTCAAGAAAAAGAAGTGCAGTTGACATGACTCAACTTCCAGATAAACTCACCTGGATGACTGAGAATCTTCACAGACGTGTCCCCACAGAATGAGCTGGTTGCTTTGAAACCGAGTTTAAAAAGGAATTCAACAGTTTGGGATTTGTAGTTGGTTTCAGGTGTTCAGTGGCACCTTGTATAAAGGAATTGATTCGTTCCAAATGAAATTATGTTAAGCAAATTTTACTTTATACAAATTCCCATAGGAACGCATTGAAAACGGAGTGATCCCATTTTTATGTTGTATGGATTTCCCCATAGGCAATTATGTTAAGCAAATTTCCCCTATCTCTGGAATTTTTTATGTTGTACAAATTCTATGTTATACAAGCTGTTTGTTATACAAGGGTCCACTGTACTTAGAAGTGGAATGAGAACGTTTTTCTTTGGCTGGAACTGTGTGTCACCTCTGCTAAAACAATGCAGTCTTGACTGTTGTGGAAAAACAGCAGGCTTGTTCTGACTCCATGGGACCCAAAGTTAGGGATTGGGAATCATGGTTTCAGAACAGGGGTGGGCAACTTTTGGTCCACTGGATGTTTATTTTTATTTTCCTCACATAAAAGGGTAACTAACAGAGATGGGTTAGGATTCTAAAGGTAAAAAGAGGGGAGCATTAAGTGACACATTTACACTCTATGTCCCTCCAGATGTTTTGGAACACAACTCCCACTGTCCTTGATCATTGGCAATCCTGGCTTGGAATTCTGGGGGTTGCAGTCCATAACATCCGAAAGGCCAAAGGTCCCCACCCCACCCCTGATTTATAGGATAACCAAAAAGAGTTTCCATACAAGTTTAGATTCTTTCAGGACGTGGGCCAAATGTTAGGGAAAGAAGCAGTAATTCTTATTCTGTTTGTGAAGATTCTCAGTCATCCAGGTGAGTTTATCTGGAAGTTGAGTCATGGCTACTGGACTTCTTTTTTGAGAGATAGAAACGTTTCGCTGTTTGGATGAACAGCGAAATGTTTCTATTTCTCAAAAAAGAAGTCCAGTAGCCATGACTCAACTTCCAGATAATTCTTATTCTGTACCCCTGGGGGGGGGATTTCGGTTGCAGATCTTAGGGGCCAGCTCCTTGATCTGCCTTGGCAGAGAGAAAGGAGAGAGAGAGAAAGAGTTAAGAGATCCAGGTGGGGAATAGAATCTTGCCCCTTAACCCGAAGGGGTTAAATCCACCGAGTGGGAGGATTCCTAGAGAGAGAGGAACTGTGGAGAGGCTTCCGGGGATCAAGGGGAGGGGGACCTTTTTTTTCTTGGGAAACTTCCGGTCCCTCTTCCCAGGGGCTGGTATTCTTGTAAGTCTTCCTGGTTTGGGGTGAGTCCCCTGCCTTGGCGGAGGTGGTCGTGGAGGGGAGGCGCTGGGCTCCATCCTGGGGAGGGAAGAGGGGCCTCGGAGGGGGCCTGGATGCCTTCCAAAGGGGATTGGACAGATTCCTGGAGGAAAAGTCCATCCCAGGTTACAAACCATGATGGAGATGTGTCATCTCCAGGCTTAAAACCGGGGTACTTCATGGGCCAGATGTAGGGGAGTGGTATCAGGAGAAAGATATCTAGTCTCGTGAGCTTCAAGACACATTTGGTGGGGCCCCTGTGAGATACAGGAAGCTGGACTAGATGGGCCTTTGGCCGGATCCAGCATGGCTCTTCTTAGGTTCTTAGGTTCTTATGTTCTAAAGTTGAATCTATTTGTTTAAATGCAGCTGCTTCTTTGAAGTCGCTGAAGAATTTACCTGGCAGAACGACTGCTCTCCAACTGGAGAAGTGACTTTTCCACAGCTCTCCAACTGGAGAAGTGACTTGGCTGGACGGCGGCGCCGCCCCAAGCCCGGCCATGGCCAGGGGGAGCAGCGCGTCCAGCCAGGTTTGCCTTTGGGGGGTCGCGTCGAACAGATCCCGGTCGAGGCTGCTCCGCCGGACGACCCTGTCCGACCACCGCCGTGGCTCGGAGGGGGTTAAAGCGACCGAGATGGAAGCCTAGAGCGGCCGAAATCCCCCACCACCTTTCCCGGTGGGACAAGAGGGCGGCGGCGGCGGAGGACCCGCTCTTTCCTCCCTGCCGGTGGGCGGTGTTCTGTCCGAGGAGTCCTCAGGCGCTGCAGGGACACGGGCGGCATCTAGGGGGGGGCTCGGTGGGTCGATCGGCGGTGCCTCTTCCGTCCTCCTTCGGCTCCAAGGGGTCGCTTTGCATTTGACGGGGGAATTTATCGTGCGCTTTTATTGCCTTCAGTTGTTATTTTTTGGGTCTGTTGCAAACCCATCAGAGTGGCCTTGGCGGCCAGATGGGCGGCATTTAAAAAAAATCAATCGATCAATCAATCAATCAATCGACCCATCAATCCATGCAAGTGGCTTGCAAAGGTAAACAGGCTCCCCTTGGAGAAGACCCTTTGCTCGGTCGTGCAAGAAAGGGGAGCCCTTCTCTTCCAGCCGTCCTCGTCCTGTTGTGGTGGCGGTTGTTGCTGCTGCTGCTGCAACCATTTGCAGCGTTACTGCCCTGTTTGGGCGGAGCAAGAATCCCAGAGATGCTTGGAGCCTCCGAGCCAGACCCCTTGGCCTCCTTGGGAGACCTCGAGGCCCCTTTTGGCCTGCTATGGTTTGTGCTGTTTTTGTGCCTCAGGCCACGAGATGCCTTGGGTCGGCCACGTTGGTGTCCATGTGTTCCTACTCCCCCCTTTAGTGTTCTCATTTCTCTAATCTGTCAAACCCTTGATGCTTTGTAAACCTTAATTTCATGATAGCTAGATAGCTAGATAGCTAGATAGATAGATAGATAGATAGACAGACAGACTGACTGACTGACTGATAGATAGAAAATGAAAATCCATGGGCTCTTTATCAGGGTGCATAGGGGTAGACGGTGGGTTCAGCTTCCCCTGGATCACAGAAGGAGGCAATGCCATTGATGGGATGAAGAGAGAGAACAGCAGATTCATAGAATATAAGGTGATCAGTGGCAGCCAGTGTGGTGTGGAGGATGGAATGTCTGATCAGAGTTTGGGTGACCTGGGTTCGAGTCTTATTTGCATGTTGTGTTTCTTTTGCTGTCAGGAGAATAGGTGTGTGTTGCCTTGAAGAATGTTGTGGAGCCACCCCTGGTGCTTTCCTCTCCGAGTCCCTGAGGCATCCCTCTGAAATTGGTGCTGAAAGAGAGCAGGGGAAGAAGTCAGGAAGGCCAGTCCTTGTTAAAAAGCCATGGAAGTGAGGCAAGAGGCAGGAGCTGCTGCAGTTTTGGACCCAGAAATAAAAATGGAGGAGGAGGAGGAGGAAGAGGAGGAGGAAGGTGCAGTAGATCCCGAAGAAGGAGAGCCAAAAGAAGGAACAGCTCTTCCCAGAACTGCCGCTTACCAAGTGAAAGAGGAGCCGGAGGACGATACGCCTGGGAATTGGGTCGCCCGACTGCAAGAGTTTCTGAAGACGCTGGAGGCTCCTCTTCCTTCAGCCGGGAAAACCTCACAGCAGCCCGAGAGGAAGCCCTGCCGTGGCCCTAAAAGGTCCCCAGTGCCCTCGCAGGGGACAAGAGGGGCCGACAAGGAGCCCAAAGGATTGTGGGTTTCCCCCAAGCAGCTGCCCCTCCCTGGGGATGCTGGACAGGAGCCCAGCGCCCGTCTGGATGCCGCATCCCTTGGGAAGGAAAGGGCAAGAGGTCTGCCCGCGAGTCCTGCCAAGGCCGAAATGCAGCGCCAGCGTTTTAGAATGTTCCGCTACGAAGATGCTCGCGGGCCCCGAGAGGTTTGCCAGCAGCTCTGGGAACGTTGCCGTGAATGGCTGGAGCCGGAGAAGCACTCCAAGGAGCAGATGCTGGAGCTGGTGACCCTGGAGCAGTTCCTGGCCGTCCTGCCCCCGGAGGTGCAGGGCTGGGTCGAGGGAAGAGGTCCAGGGAGCTGCGCCCAGGCCGTGACTCTGGCGGAGGAGTTCCTTTGGAGGCAGCCGGAGGCTAAGGTCCGGGAACTGCAGGTAGGCGCCTTTCCCGTGGGCTTGGCAGGGAATCCCAGTAGCACCTGACAGGCAGGTTGAGGAACTACAATCTTCCTTCAGGTTCGAGGAATGCAAGTCCAAGCTCTAGATTGAATCTTATGGCCCATGGTTAATCGGCAGCAAAATTCCTCTCATGACCCAGTTGGTGGGGGGGGGCAGTGTGTAGCCTGCAGTTTTCAAATGCAACCCATCCAAAGAGTGCTAGGGGCCACCAGATAAGCTGCATGTGTTGCGTTTGCTTCAATCAGTCGGTGGCTGTGCCTCTTTTGGGAGGAGTTGTTGATGACAAGTTTTACATGTGCCTAGAATGTTAGCTTGATTTTTCCCATTGAAGTCTTGTTGTTTTATTTACTCATCTTATTGCTTTGCTGTTTATGTATCACTTCCAGGTCACAGGGTTGAATGAAGAGCATGGGGCCATTTCCCCTGCAGCAAGGGAGGCGCTGCCCAACCAGGAAAAGTCACGGCTCCCCACCGAGAAGGAAGATGGGCGTAAAGGGAACGGAAGCATGCCAGGTAGGTCTCTCTTGGTTCTAACTCATTCCCTTCTTCCAAAACTGCATCCCCAGATTCTGTTTCCTTGAATGCTCCTAGAACAGTGAACGAGTGCCCAAAGTGCAATTCATAAGCCACTCATTTTTCTCAAAGTGCCAATACAGCAGTTTAATCTGAATACAGGTGGCTGTGAAGGGGTGATGTCTGGTGCCCATAGAACGGGCGCCGATTGCCACCATTGGCACCCGTACCATAGGTTCGCCAACACTGTCCTCGAAGGTAGCAGCTTATTAAGTCCTTCTTCCTTCCTTTTTTTCTCTTTCTTCCTGGTCATTCTCTCCTGCCCTCTTTTTTCCCCCTTATTCTTTTTCTCTGCACACTTATCTTCCTGTGTTTCTTGTTTCCTCTTCCAGTCGCCGAACACTGAAGTGTTGGGAATGCTGAAAAAAGCACCACCTGGAGGTGCCTGGAGGCCCTGAGGATACTGTATCTCTCAGCCTGCCCTCAGTTGTATCTCATCTGCCTAGGGAAGGTCTGAGTGAAGGGTTATAGTTAGGGCTAGGGCTAGGGCTTAGGGCTTAGGGCTAGGGCTAGGGCTTAGGGCTAGGGCTTAGGGCTAGGGCTAGGGCTTAGGGCTAGGTTGAGTGAAGGTTTTATTGCAGGCTGTGGGTGGATGTTATATAAAGAGAAGAAGGCTATGTGGTCACTGCAAGTCCAAAGACCAACCTGGGTCACTAGAGTATTGATCAGTGCTGTATATGGATTATCTTCTCTCTCCCACCCATCCACCCACCCTCTCTCTCTCTCTCTCTCTCTCTCTCTCTGTCTCTCTTTGCCCTTCAGCACAGGACAGGCGTCTCAGGGAGAAGGAGGAGAGGAGACCCCTGGTAGACATTCCTGAAGGGGATTTCTGGTCTCAAGGAGAAACTGAGGAGAATCAGCGCAAGGCCAAGGGATCAAAGGGAGAGGCCGGAGCGACCGGACTGGATCGGCCGGGTCAGCCACAAGGTGAAGGGGTCACGAGGCCAGCCACCCAGGAGGAGGAGGAGGAGGAGGAGGAGAATTGGATCAAGGATGATCCCAGCGGGGAAGACCCTCCCCTCATGGCGCCCGAGGACCCCGAAGGAGAGGAGAAGCCCTTCCGGTGCTGGAATTGCGGGAAGAGCTTCAGCAGCAGCGTCAAGCTGGTGACCCACGAGAGAACCCACGTGCGGGAGTATGTTTACACCTGCTCGTCTTGTGGGGAGAGCGAGAGGACGCACACAGACCAGAAACCCCATAAATGCTCATGTTGTGGGAACACCTTTGGCAGGAGCCCTCGGGAGAGACTCCCCGAAGGAGAAAAACCCTGCTCACAATGTGGGAAGACCTTCCGCCTACGACCGGGTCAGGCGGAGCGAGCGTTCCGATGTTCCGAGTGCCTCAGCAGCCGTTCCCGGGACTCGGATCTTCTAGCGCACGTACGGATTCCTGCCGAGGAGAAACGATTCGAGTGCTCCCTGTGCGGGAAAACATTTCAGAACAGCTCTTACCTCATGATGCACCAGAGCGTCCACACGGAGGTCCAGCCGTCCCGGTGCGCGGACTGTGGGCGCCATATTGTGAGAAGGCCCAACCTCATTCCAGCGGCGAATGACCCGGCGGGACCAAAGGCACATAGATGTTCAGGCTGCCAGAAAAGTTTGAACCCGATCTCTGTTTCTTGAGGGCTTGCCTAAATTTCCTCCTAAATTATGCCTCCCATCACTCACCTGTGTCCTCCCAAACTCGGGCTTACCACTGCTTTGCGGAGTCCACATATTGTTTTCACCAAGAGCCTCGCCAGAAGTTGATGTCATTCAAATTTTGATTATCCGAATGAAAGGACCCTCGTGGCGCAGCGGTTAAGCTGCTGTACTGCAGCTAAAACTGTGCTCATGACCTGGGGGTTCAATCCCAGGCAGACAGTTCAAGGTTCACTCAGCTTTCCATCCTTTTGAGGTTGGTAAAATGAGTGGGGGTGAAGGTAATGTGTAGCTTGCATAATTGAGTTTTAAACTGTCCAGAGAGTGCTTGAAGTGCTATGGGACGGTATATAAGCAGAACGCTTTGCTTTGAAAGCAGTAAAGTTACCAATTGTTTGGATGGCTATAAACCCGATAATATTAATCGTGTGTTGTCAAGTCATTTCTGACTGGATGGGTTCTTTTGCTGAGTTTTCTAAGGAGTAAAAATGCAGAAGTGGCTTACAGTTGCCTCCTTCTTAAGGCACCCTGGGATTGAGCAGCTTGCCCAAGGCCACACAGGCTGGCTCTTCTCCCAAGGAGCCACAATGAAGCATTGAACCCCCAACCTCTGGCTGCACAGCCAGAGACCTCAACTGATCTATCCAGCTGGCCAAACTTCATAAGCCTTCCATCCAATAGTTGTTGTGAGTTTTTCAGGCTTGTTTGGCCGTGTTCTGGAAGTTTTTCTTCCTGACGTTTCGCCAGACTCTGTGGCTGCCATCTTCAGAAGGCAAGGAGCTCAGGGAACAAGGAGCTCTCATTAAGACACTTCTTACATTTAAGTTTCCAGGATCTAGATTTCATTATTGTTGTTGTTGTTGTAGTTGAATCCTTGAGATCTACTGAGGGCCTTTTTACACGACCCCTAAGATCCGCTGGCCACTTAAATTCAGACCAGAGATCTTAGGGGTTCGTCGCTCTTCCTCTGTCCCCACCGCCCTCCACACTTCCTGGTTGCTGGCTGTGTGAGGGAGGGAGAAAAAGAGAAAGAAAAGCATGCCGCTCACCTCGTTCTGCCTCTCGTCTCTGTAAAAGTAGCTCTTAAAGGGGCGAGAGCCAAAAAGCAGCAAACAGAAGCGAGGAAAGATCTGCAATCACTATCGTTGCACCGCATCAAAGATTTTTCACCTCCAAAGAGAAGGTACAAGAAAAGTGCACTGGGTCACACTAAAGTGGGCGTGGTCGCACTTAATTGTCTGCAAACTCCGGAGCTGGTGGGGAAACATTTTTAAGCTCCGGAGCTTGCAGCCATTTGCAGCAGAGCTTAGGGGTCGTGTATAAACGCTCTGAGTGAAGCAGGGAGTACAAGACAGAATTAAAAAGATTCTGAGCATACACATTTTTGTGGAGTACTTGAAGCGAACAAAGCCTTAGGTCATTTGCGGAAGTGTTGAGTTCGGGTTATTCCCAGAACTTTCCTGAATCAGAGCAACTTAGCCAAAAACCTCTGATACAAGGGGAGATCCAAATTGGCATGTTTATTCAGCTGAAAGAAAGCAGCCAGGCGAGTCTCGCCACACACAGGAGGGGGAAATCGCAACCCACCTTTGTTAGGCACAATCTTAGGCCCCTTTTACATGACCTCTAAAATCCGGTGTCAACTTAGATTTGGACCAGAGATCGTGGGGGTGATAGGAACGGGTTAACATGTCTCAAAATCAAAATATATTATAAGTAGACCCAAATGAGCTCACAGGGTACAAGGTCAAATTGACCCAGCAAACTTGGCATCACAGCTGGGAACTTGGCACGCTATCCCACACCCGTGGGCGCCAATCTCTTACAAGAGACAAGATGGCCCATCATCTAGGATTGTTGACATTATCTCATGGCACCAAAAGAGTCAGTTAGCTAACAATAACATATGGCAGTTAGCCAGTAATAAGGAACCAACTTGAAATCAAACAAAATAGAGTTAAGTCATTCTAGTGTCTGTAGCCAGATGGCCATAGACCAAGAATATGATGCGTACTAAATACGTCAGTACACCATGCAAAAAGAGTATAAAAACCGTTGAAAGCCATCACTCCTTTGTCCAGGGCAGCAAGGCCTCTGGCCTATGCTGTGCCTTGGATCCTTTGTTCCTTAAGCTAACTTATTCTCTGTACTGTATGTGTTCTGTGCTTTATTTCTATCTGTCTTTAATAAACCTTTTGCTATATAACTAACTCAGCGTGGCAATTTTGATGAACCACCAATGATGCATTGACAATTTATAATGGTGCATTGGCAACTTACAAAGAAAACAACCAATACCAATTTTTTAGATTAATTTTATTCTTATCAGATGGCGGAATCAGCCGGGAACCTAAGCTACGCTGGAGAATGTTCTGCCAGCGGCGAGGGTGAACGGGTCTCAGCTTGCCTCCCACGTTTTTTTTCCCTTGGACTGTCCTTGTTTCCAGCTACCGGTAATCTCCTCTAACCTCTGCCCTAACCTTCCCCCTTTCCATTTTCCTTTGATCGTCTGCATTTCCAGCTAAGGTAAGTCAAAAAAAATTTTTTTTCTTGCTTGGTTAATAGGGGAGAAATAGTTTTTTTTAGCTGCAGAACTTGACTCCCTGACTTGTTTTTCTTCTTGCCCAGAAATAAATTATGGCCATTTAAAGTATCCCTGTTTTTATATTAATTGGCTCAAAAAGTCCCAAGTAACGGCCGTATTGCCTTGTGTGGCAGAATCAGTTAACAAATCAAGTGTCTGCCTTATTCTGCACTGCTAAACGCTCGTTTTTTTTAAAAAAAAGAAGGCCCCCACCTTTTTTTCCTCTGAAAGCCACTTGGCAGCATGAACTTTTTTCTCTAAGAAAGTCCTTCCTTATCAGCCAGCCAAGGACTTCTTGAAAGCTTGTATTTTGCCACTTCTCTTACATATTGTTTAGTTAAAAGCCCAAACCGCAGGCTGGATTTTTACAAGACAGAAGCAATTCTTGTCAGTTCATGATTTGTCAGACATGGCTCAAAATCCTTATCAAACACTAATTGATGCCATGCAGAATCTGTCTGTAGCCCTCCGAGACTTTTTAAAGGTGATAGATGATATTACATCATCACCAGAGCTCCAGTTTTCGTTTCCTTCACAACAGCCTTCCACATCTCAATCTTCCATGTCTAAACCCCCAAGAACAAAGAGATCTCCACGTAGATTGTGCTACTCTTGCCGAAGCCCCCAACATAAAGCCCAAGAATGTTCCTTTAATCTGCATAATGATTGCGGCCCAACTTGGCCATCTCCTCATGAATTTTGAACTTTTGATAGCAGAGCCATTCCTTTTCTACAGCAGAATTTGTTTTTCTTTTAGATGTTGTTTAAATGGGCTTGTGTAGCCGGGATGTTGTTTAAAATATAAGACCCAGAGTGCGTTCCACGTCCCCCTCCCTTGTATGTGTGTGCAAAAATAAAGGTCTGGAGAAGGCTTGTGTAGCCGGAAGAAGAATTTGGCTTGTGTAGCCTGGAATGTTTGTGTAATTCAGTTGTTTAAATATGAGAATTTTGTTTTGTTTTGGGGTTAAGTGAAGTCTGTGTGACATTTTATTAGGTAAAGATTTTACATTTTATAGAAATTTTAGGGAATCTTGCTTTGTTTTGGGGTTAAGTGAAGTGTTGTAGATTTTATGGGAAAAGAGTTTAGGGACATTTTTATAGAACTGTTAGAGAATTTACTTTGTTTTGGGGTTAATTGAAGTAATGTAATGGGAAAGTCTGTGTGACAATTTATTAGGTAATTAAGGACAGGAATTTCGTTCCTGCTCCTGCATAGGGTTTCATAATTCTGCTGTGGAAACTGGATATTTCTGCTTGGCTGATTTTGACAGCACCAAATCAAATAGTGTGATTTTTTCAGGCCAAAATTGACTATTTTACTCCAAAGTTTGATTTATAGAATTCTTCCCTTCTAACAACTTAAACTTAGAACTATTTTTCTCCTGCATCTTATTCTAAGCTCTCTCTTATTCCCTCTGCACATATATTTTTCTCGATCTCTGCTGTGTGTTGTCTAAGGCTGTCATTCAAGTTGTGTCTAAATGCCCTGTGTGTCTTTTCCAAATATCTGTCATTGTGTTGTCTGACATTTGTGTTGTCTCTTGTTTTAATTATTTGGCCATGAGTGGGATGAATAAAATTGGATGTCACTGAAATTTAAACCCATGACAATTTAACTCTTGAATGAACACTGATCCATGATATATAAATATTATACTGTAATGAATTAGATCTTGATATTTAACAATTATGCTATGTTGCTGATTTAAATCTAGATTGAGAAAAGCCTATGTGAAGGAGAAAAAGTGGTTACTATGAATTAAGAAAAAAAATAGAAAGAGATATTTCATAAAAAATATATGAAGGGAGGTTGTATAAAGAAAAGTGTTTATTGTTACTTAAAAGGCATGAGGGACTTATAGAAAAAAATATATAGGGCATATGTAAAGTTGCAGTAGGCCTGCGTAAGTGAAGAAAATGATGGTATTGAGAAATGTTGTGTTTTTGATAAACTTTTAAGTAGGAAGACAAGTTGGCAAGATACCATGAATTGTTAAAAATATATAGCCCAAACCAGCTTTCAATTTGTTTAAAGTGATCAAAAAAAATGTTTAAGGGAAAACAACATTGCTTGATTGGCACAGCAGCAAGCAATCAGCTTTTCTATTAGATATGGGAACCTATTTTATTCTGCATTTGCCTATAAAACATCCTGCTTGTTTCTGTTTTGTGTCCACAGCCAGATGTGTTCATGTTTAGACATGAGACATATCTGAATGCCACCATAAAATGTTAATTCACTTAGAAAATATGTTAAGTTAAAATATTATTTAGTAGATTTGAAATTAACACTCTTTTCATCCTATCTGCTGCTTGTCTGTTTTGCTCTGTTCTTTGAATCTGTCTTAGCTAGCTCACTGTAATTTTAATCAATTGTCCAATCCTATACCATCAATTGGTGTTGTTCCATCAAAATATATTGATATGTGATTTTGTGTACTCAAATTTGGGATGCAGTGGGCCCTTGTATGAAAAACAGCTTGTATAACATAGAATCTGTACAACATAAAGATGAGATAGCTCCATCTTCAATGCAACCCTCTTGAAAGATTTGTATAAAAGAAAATTTGCTTAACATAATTTCATTTGGAACAAACTGATTCCTTTGAGCAATGCCTGTACCACTGTATTTTTAAAAGTGTCACCCTTTGTTATATTCTGAGACAAACTTCCTCTGACTGCTAAAGGAAATAGTTGTAAAAAAATGGTTTTGATAAATGAAGCAATGTGATATGCCCTGGAAATGGAAGAAGTTCATTTGAGTATTAACTTTTAGTAGAAAACCTTTGTTAGGATGCCATCCTGAAGATTTAAAACTTAGTGATCTATTATTAATAACAATATGAAAATCACCTACTGACATCTTGAGGAAAAATGAGGAATAGCTATGTTAATGCCCTGTTTTTGTGTTTCAAATAAGGTTTCAGAAATTATGTTTCAGAGAATTTTAAAGTGTAAATTTTGCTATTACCCCACTGTGCACTGTGAAAAAGATCTGTTTCAGATCATGCTGACAATCTATACAGCTGTCTCTCTGCTAGTCATCTTTCCTAGGTACCTGCAGAAACACCTTTTGGTTTTTGGCTGCTCCAAATTCTGAGACTCTGCCTACTCCTGAGGGTCTCGATGTGCCTGCCTGAGTTCAACTGCCTCTGTGCCGCTTCCTAATCTACACCTTCCAAGGAACATTGTCGGACAACTGCTTCGTATGGGTCCTCCTCATCACGACAGCTCCAACGTCATCGTTCCTGTGGCCTGTTATCAGCTCCATCCTTCAAGTGGAGTGATACTGAACGCCTTTATCATCACCTGCAGCCGTCTAGCTGTCTCAGCTGAAGCAAAACAACGAACTGATTGCACAGTCATGGAAGCAAAAAGGCACTTTAAAGAGACTGTTTTGTCCCAATTACGGCAGTGTTTTCTTCTTTCAAGAATCATCCTGAACTGTTATAATGACAGCAAACTTCACCACCATTACCACAGACTACCAGTGTGCCTTTTGCACGTCCTTTAGCACATCTACCTGTTTAATTTTGCAGTCAACACAGCTCAGCACCTTTGCAGCCATCTACAGCTGATGTTTAGAAGCAATTACTGTTTATGATGTTTTTGAAGCATACTGTATGTTCTGTATCTGTAATTCTAGTAGCCTTACTGAATTCTGTTATGTGCTACCTTTGCTATCATATCCCTTACCTTACCTTTGTATTGTATAAGATACTTTCATGTGTCAACTGAACTTCTGTCATTCACAAGAAGGGTATCCACATATTTGTTCATTTTGTTTAGCAGTCAAAGGAACAGAAAGCACTTGTTTTTCCAAACCTAATGGGCTCTATAACCCAAAGCATCATCAATGGTGTCAATCAACATATTTTACAGAATAGTTGTTCCCCAAATTCATTTTATCAAAGCTTCATTTTTAACTGATGCCCATAGCCCTCCTATTCAGCCTCATGGTATATATGTATTGTCCACGCCCTCCTGATTCCCTTATACCAATCTATTATACAGTTTAAAATGGTTTGCAGAAATAAGCCACTCCAGTTATTGAACACACAATAGTTTGATTTATGCCCCTGGTTTGATCCCAATACAGAATACCCTTGATACTACACTGGGTCTCTGCTTCACCTTACAATTCAAACAGCAGAGCACCCCACTGTCAATCAAATGCCACCCTCTGAGACTTTAAATGTATTTTGTGTTATGATTTTAATGTATGCTGGGGAAAAAATGGGGGAAGTTGTGATTATAAAAATGGCAATCTTAGGTCCTAAGCAAATAAGACCTCCTTACTGTTAACAAAAAGCATTATGTCACCTCAAGTAAATTAGCTATTAGATTACACCTACCCACAAAGAAAACAGATACACCTAGATACAAGTCAGAATAGTAAGGTCCCTTCATTTACTCATTCATGAATATAGACAATACCTATACTGTTATAACTATACAAGAGACATACAATCAATCAGGTCCATGACAAATAAAATATAATAAAGCAACGCAGTTAAAGTAAAATGGCCGCTGGAAGGTCTTAAATCATCCAGCAGACAAAAGGCTTAAGCAATTGAGTATTATACTTCTTAGCATTAGTTTCAAAAATAGTTTTTATTCAATTTTTCAACTTTCACGAAGAGAAAAAGTAAGGACTGATAGGAACGGGTTAACATGTCTCAAAATCAAAATATATTATAAGTAGACCCAAATGAGCTCACAGGGTATAAGGTCAAATTGACCCAGCAAACTTGGCATCACAGCTGGGAACTTGGCACGCTATCCCACACCCGTGGGCGCCAATCTCTTACAAGAGACAAGATGGCCATCATCTAGGATTGTTGACATTATCTCATGGCACCAAAAGAGTCAGTTAGCTAACAATAACATATGGCAGTTAGCCAGTAATAAGGAACCAACTTGAAATCAAACAAAATAGAGTTAAGTCATTCTAGTGTCTGTAGCCAGATGGCCATAGACCAAGAATATGATGCGTACTAAATACGTCAGTACACCATGCAAAAAGAGTATAAAAACCGTTGAAAGCCATCACTCCTTTGTCCAGGGCAGCAAGGCCTCTGGCCTATGCTGTGCCTTGGATCCTTTGTTCCTTAAGCTAACTTATTCTCTGTACTGTATGTGTTCTGTGCTTTATTTCTATCTGTCTTTAATAAACCTTTTGCTATATAACTAACTCAGCATGGCAATTTTGATGAACCACCAATGATGCATTGACAATTTATAATGGTGCATTGGCAACTTACAAAGAAAACAACCAATACCAATTTTTTAGATTAATTTTATTCTTATCAGATGGCGGAATCAGCCGGGAACCTAAGCTACACTGGAGAATGTTCTGCCAGCGGCGAGGGTGAACGGGTCTCAGCTTGCCTCCCACGTTTTTTTTCCCTTGGACTGTCCTTGTTTCCAGCTACCGGTAATCTCCTCTAACCTCTGCCCTAACCTTCCCCCTTTCCATTTTCCTTTGATCGTCTGCATTTCCAGCTAAGGTAAGTCAAAAAAAATTTTTTTCTTGCTTGGTTAATAGGGGAGAAATAGTTTTTTTTTTAGCTGCAGAACTTGACTCCCTGACTTGTTTTTCTTCTTGCCCAGAAATAAATTATGGCCATTTAAAGTATCCCTGTTTTTATATTAATTGGCTCAAAAAGTCCCAAGTAACGGCCGTATTGCCTTGTGTGGCAGAATCAGTTAACAAATCAAGTGTCTGCCTTATTCTGCACTGCTAAACGCTCGTTTTTTAAAAAAGAAGAAGGCCCCCACCTTTTTTTCCTCTGAAAGCCACTTGGCAGCATGAACTTTTTTCTCTAAGAAAGTCCTTCCTTATCAGCCAGCCAAGGACTTCTTGAAAGCTTGTATTTTGCCACTTCTCTTACATATTGTTTAGTTAAAAGCCCAAACCGCAGGCTGGATTTTTACAAGACAGAAGCAATTCTTGTCAGTTCATGATTTGTCAGACATGGCTCAAAATCCTTATCAAACACTAATTGATGCCATGCAGAATCTGTCTGTAGCCCTCCGAGACTTTTTAAAGGTGATAGATGATATTACATCATCACCAGAGCTCCAGTTTTCGTTTCCTTCACAACAGCCTTCCACATCTCAACCTTCCATGTCTAAACCCCCAAGAACAAAGAGATCTCCACGTAGATTGTGCTACTCTTGCCGAAGCCCCCAACATAAAGCCCAAGAATGTTCCTTTAATCTGCATAATGATTGCGGCCCAACTTGGCCATCTCCTCATGAATTTTGAACTTTTGATAGCAGAGCCATTCCTTTTCTACAGCAGAATTTGTTTTTCTTTTAGATGTTGTTTAAATGGGCTTGTGTAGCCGGGATGTTGTTTAAAATATAAGACCCAGAGTGCGTTCCACGTCCCCCTCCCTTGTATGTGTGTGCAAAAATAAAGGTCTGGAGAAGGCTTGTGTAGCCGGAAGAAGAATTTGGCTTGTGTAGCCTGGAATGTTTGTGTAATTCAGTTGTTTAAATATGAGAATTTTGTTTTGTTTTGGGGTTAAGTGAAGTCTGTGTGACATTTTATTAGGTAAAGATTTTACATTTTATAGAAATTTTAGGGAATCTTGCTTTGTTTTGGGGTTAAGTGAAGTGTTGTAGATTTTATGGGAAAAGAGTTTAGGGACATTTTTATAGAACTGTTAGAGAATTTACTTTGTTTTGGGGTTAATTGAAGTAATGTAATGGGAAAGTCTGTGTGACAATTTATTAGGTAATTAAGGACAGGAATTTCGTTCCTGCTCCTGCATAGGGTTTCATAATTCTGCTGTGGAAACTGGATATTTCTGCTTGGCTGATTTTGACAGCACCAAATCAAATAGTGTGATTTTTTCAGGCCAAAATTGACTATTTTACTCCAAAGTTTGATTTATAGAATTCTTCCCTTCTAACAACTTAAACTTAGAACTATTTTTCTCCTGCATCTTATTCTAAGCTCTCTCTTATTCCCTCTGCACATATATTTTTCTCGATCTCTGCTGTGTGTTGTCTAAGGCTGTCATTCAAGTTGTGTCTAAATGCCCTGTGTGTCTTTTCCAAATATCTGTCATTGTGTTGTCTGACATTTGTGTTGTCTCTTGTTTTAATTATTTGGCCATGAGTGGGATGAATAAAATTGGATGTCACTGAAATTTAAACCCATGACAATTTAACTCTTGAATGAACACTGATCCATGATATATAATATTATACTGTAATGAATTAGATCTTGATATTTAACAATTATGCTATGTTGCTGATTTAAATCTAGATTGAGAAAAGCCTATGTGAAGGAGAAAAAGTGGTTACTATGAATTAAGAAAAAAAATAGAAAGAGATATTTCATAAAAAATATATGAAGGGAGGTTGTATAAAGAAAAGTGTTTATTGTTACTTAAAAGGCATGAGGGACTTATAGAAAAAAATATATAGGGCATATGTAAAGTTGCAGTAGGCCTGCGTAAGTGAAGAAAATGATGGTATTGAGAAATGTTGTGTTTTTGATAAACTTTTAAGTAGGAAGACAAGTTGGCAAGATACCATGAATTGTTAAAAATATATAGCCCAAACCAGCTTTCAATTTGTTTAAAGTGATCAAAAAAATGTTTAAGGGAAAACAACATTGCTTGATTGGCACAGCAGCAAGCAATCAGCTTTTCTATTAGATATGGGAACCTATTTTATTCTGCATTTGCCTATAAAACATCCTGCTTGTTTCTGTTTTGTGTCCACAGCCAGATGTGTTCATGTTTAGACATGAGACATATCTGAATGCCACCATAAAATGTTAATTCACTTAGAAAATATGTTAAGTTAAAATATTATTTAGTAGATTTGAAATTAACACTCTTTTCATCCTATCTGCTGCTTGTCTGTTTTGCTCTGTTCTTTGAATCTGTCTTAGCTAGCTCACTGTAATTTTAATCAATTGTCCAATCCTATACCATCAATTGGTGTTGTTCCATCAAAATATATTGATATGTGATTTTGTGTACTCAAATTTGGGATGCAGTGGGCCCTTGTATGAAAAACAGCTTGTATAACATAGAATCTGTACAACATAAAGATGAGATAGCTCCATCTTCAATGCAACCCTCTTGAAAGATTTGTATAAAAGAAAATTTGCTTAACATAATTTCATTTGGAACAAACTGATTCCTTTGAGCAATGCCTGTACCACTGTATTTTTAAAAGTGTCACCCTTTGTTATATTCTGAGACAAACTTCCTCTGACTGCTAAAGGAAATAGTTGTAAAAAAAATGGTTTTGATAAATGAAGCAATGTGATATGCCCTGGAAATGGAAGAAGTTCATTTGAGTATTAACTTTTAGTAGAAAACCTTTGTTAGGATGCCATCCTGAAGATTTAAAACTTAGTGATCTATTATTAATAACAATATGAAAATCACCTACTGACATCTTGAGGAAAAATGAGGAATAGCTATGTTAATGCCCTGTTTTTGTGTTTCAAATAAGGTTTCAGAAATTATGTTTCAGAGAATTTTAAAGTGTAAATTTTGCTATTACCCCACTGTGCACTGTGAAAAAGATCTGTTTCAGATCATGCTGACAATCTATACAGCTGTCTCTCTGCTAGTCATCTTTCCTAGGTACCTGCAGAAACACCTTTTGGTTTTTGGCTGCTCCAAATTCTGAGACTCTGCCTACTCCTGAGGGTCTCGATGTGCCTGCCTGAGTTCAACTGCCTCTGTGCCGCTTCCTAATCTACACCTTCCAAGGAACATTGTCGGACAACTGCTTCGTATGGGTCCTCCTCATCACGACAGCTCCAACGTCATCGTTCCTGTGGCCTGTTATCAGCTCCATCCTTCAAGTGGAGTGATACTGAACGCCTTTATCATCACCTGCAGCCGTCTAGCTGTCTCAGCTGAAGCAAAACAACGAACTGATTGCACAGTCATGGAAGCAAAAAGGCACTTTAAAGAGACTGTTTTGTCCCAATTACGGCAGTGTTTTCTTCTTTCAAGAATCATCCTGAACTGTTATAATGACAGCAAACTTCACCACCATTACCACAGACTACCAGTGTGCCTTTTGCACGTCCTTTAGCACATCTACCTGTTTAATTTTGCAGTCAACACAGCTCAGCACCTTTGCAGCCATCTACAGCTGATGTTTAGAAGCAATTACTGTTTATGATGTTTTTGAAGCATACTGTATGTTCTGTATCTGTAATTCTAGTAGCCTTACTGAATTCTGTTATGTGCTACCTTTGCTATCATATCCCTTACCTTACCTTTGTATTGTATAAGATACTTTCATGTGTCAACTGAACTTCTGTCATTCACAAGAAGGGTATCCACATATTTGTTCATTTTGTTTAGCAGTCAAAGGAACAGAAAGCACTTGTTTTTCCAAACCTAATGGGCTCTATAACCCAAAGCATCATCAATGGTGTCAATCAACATATTTTACAGAATAGTTGTTCCCCAAATTCATTTTATCAAAGCTTCATTTTTAACTGATGCCCATAGCCCTCCTATTCAGCCTCATGGTATATATGTATTGTCCACGCCCTCCTGATTCCCTTATACCAATCTATTATACAGTTTAAAATGGTTTGCAGAAATAAGCCACTCCAGTTATTGAACACACAATAGTTTGATTTATGCCCCTGGTTTGATCCCAATACAGAATACCCTTGATACTACACTGGGTCTCTGCTTCACCTTACAATTCAAACAGCAGAGCACCCCACTGTCAATCAAATGCCACCCTCTAATGAGACTTTAAGTGTATTTTGTGTTATGATTTTAATGTATGCTGGAAAAAAAAATGGGGGAAGTTGTGATTATAAAAATGGCAATCTTAGGTCCTAAGCAAATAAGACCTCCTTACTGTTAACAAAAAGCATTATTTCACCTCAAGTAAATTAGCTATTAGATTACACCTACCCACAAAGAAAACAGATACACCTAGATACAAGTCAGAATAGTAAGGTCCCTTCATTTACTCATTCATGAATATAGACAATACCTATACTGTTATAACTATACAAGAGACATACAATCAATCAGGTCCATGACAAATAAAATATAATAAAGCAACGCAGTTAAAGTAAAATGGCCGCTGGAAGGTCTTAAATCATCCAGCAGACAAAAGGCTTAAGCAATTGAGTATTATACTTCTTAGCATTAGTTTCAAAAATAGTTTTTATTCAATTTTTCAACTTTCACGAAGAGAAAAAGTAAGGACTGATAGGAACGGGTTAACATGTCTCAAAATCAAAATATATTATAAGTAGACCCAAATGAGCTCACAGGGTATAAGGTCAAATTGACCCAGCAAACTTGGCATCACAGCTGGGAA
Organism: Phrynocephalus vlangalii; assembly: GCA_037367305.1. Taxonomy (NCBI): domain Eukaryota; kingdom Metazoa; phylum Chordata; class Lepidosauria; order Squamata; family Agamidae; genus Phrynocephalus; species Phrynocephalus vlangalii. The sequence goes on along the minus strand of JAWVWN010004117.1, from coordinate 5,633 downwards.
CTTGGCACGCTATCCCACACCCGTGGGCGCCAATCTCTTACAAGAGACAAGATGGCCCATCATCTAGGATTGTTGACATTATCTCATGGCACCAAAAGAGTCAGTTAGCTAACAATAACATATGGCAGTTAGCCAGTAATAAGGAACCAACTTGAAATCAAACAAAATAGAGTTAAGTCATTCTAGTGTCTGTAGCCAGATGGCCATAGACCAAGAATATGATGCGTACTAAATACGTCAGTACACCATGCAAAAAGAGTATAAAAACCGTTGAAAGCCATCACTCCTTTGTCCAGGGCAGCAAGGCCTCTGGCCTATGCTGTGCCTTGGATCCTTTGTTCCTTAAGCTAACTTATTCTCTGTACTGTATGTGTTCTGTGCTTTATTTCTATCTGTCTTTAATAAACCTTTTGCTATATAACTAACTCAGCATGGCAATTTTGATGAACCACCAATGATGCATTGACAATTTATAATGGTGCATTGGCAACTTACAAAGAAAACAACCAATACCAATTTTTTAGATTAATTTTATTCTTATCAGGGGTTTGTCGCTCTCCTTGTGTTCCCACCCCTCCGCACTCCCTTGCTCCTGTCTGCGTGAGGGGAGGGAGAAAAAAAGGAAGAAAAAATTGCAGGCTCACCTCCATCTGCTGGTGGAAGCAGCCCCAGCAGCCCCATCGTCGTGATTCTTATCTCTGAAAGGGGCGGTGGGGGCAGAAAAACAAATAGAAGGGGAGGGAGTCCAGCATTCACAGCCTTACAATGCACATCAGAAGATTTTTTACCTCCTGGAGGCCAGATACTTGAAATGTGCGCTGGGACGCGCTTAGGTGGGCATGGTCGTACTTAATTTTTTTTAAAGTCCAGAGCTGGTGGGAAAACATTTTTAAGCTCCGGATGTGGGAGCCCTTTGCCGTGTAAACGCGCCCTTAAATACAAAGCCGGATTGTCTCCTTCACCAATCACAACATTGTACAGCAGGTCTGCAACTTACCTGGGACACATTCCCATGACTTCACCCTCCTCCTCACCCTCTTTTCAGTGTCTTTGCGTTCCTTCCTGGCTTATCTCCCAACCATGCACTTGCTTGCTTCTTCCTTTTGTGCTAACACAGGGGTAGGCAACCTGCGGCTCCAGAGCCGCATGCGGCTCTTTGGAACCTTTGCCGCGGCTCCGGGAGGTGACTGTGACAGGTTCGCCGCTCCGCTCCACACTGCCCGCCCGGTGACAGGCAATAGCGATGCCGACAGGCCGGCAGGCGGGCGCACAGTGGAGGAGTGGCGTGACGTCACGCGGCACCGGCTCGGCTAGGGGAGAGTGCGCGGCGGCGGCGCGCATCTGCGCAGTGTGCACCAACCCCTCCCCAGCATATTTGTTTTAAATGTCGCAATGGTTTTGCGGCTCCCAGTTTCCCCCCCCATCGGAAACGGGTCCAAGTGGCTCTTTATGTCTTAAAGGTTGCAGACCCCTGTGCTAACAGAAGCATTTAAAGCGTAAGCATTTCAACAGAGTTCAACATGGCTTCACTTTGGTTCATTAGGCTATTTTTGCTAACTCCTGAACCTACAGAAAATAAAACAACCCTTGTTTATCTTCATTTTTATCATTTGGAGCGTGTGTGTTGTGCAGGGTCTCCTCTCGTGTCAGCTACCGACAGAGTAGGGCCGGTGTAACTCCGGTGTCACAAGGATGGGCATTTGGGTATGATTTTCACAGGAGGTCTCCCAAGGTGCTGGATTTTATCCCCATAATATCTTTAGCACCTCATGCTGGCCAGCGACTAAAGAAATTGAAGGTTTTCTTGGTGTCATGGAGACCAAGATGCTGCGATGGACCTCTGGCCTCACGCAAAAAGACCATGTGTGCAGTGATTACCTCTGAGCAAAATATGGCATTGCACCAATCGCTGACTAGATGTGTGATGTTGGTTTGAACGAATCCTGCATGGCGGTGAGGAAACTCTGGCCAAAAAGGGTCTCACTCTAGAGGTCAGCGGATCTGACCGAGGGAATGACCAAAATGGCACTGGATGAATATCCTTGAGAATAGCATAATGTTCCAGGTTCACCTGGACCTAGCCCATGACGGGGCCAAATGGAAGGCCAAAACAACTGGGAGAAACACTAATAAGTCCAGCTTTAGCACATCAAATGGATCCTTTGAAGCCCCAGAGGCTTGTGGACTGAAATTCCCAGAAGCCATCACCACAAGCTGCGCTGGCCAGGATTCTTGGGAATGGTTGTCCAATAATCTCTGGGAACCACGACGTTAAAGGCTGAGATAGTAGCACTTGCAATGCAAGACAGTTCTCAATGAACATAACAATGCAAGCAAGATTTAATTGAGACCATTTGGATCCAACTTCAAGTTGTGTTGTTGTTCGTTGGAAGATATATCAAATATCCTCCTTGAAAATAATGTCCCAATGTGAGGAGGGAACATCTCCTTTCATTCCTCAGTTTCCCATTATTTGGTGGACTCAGTTCCATCACCGTGGCACCGGGCCTTCTAAAGAGGATGTTGCCCCTAGCAACAGGACCTGTGGACCCTCCAGAACCCTGGATCCTTACCAGCAGGGCCACTGTTTGGATACTTGGACAGCAGAAGCTTGGCCTGAGGTGGCCGTCATTTTATGATTGGTTTGCACTGGAAATCGGCCCATCTGGGGGGCAAAGGGCACATTTCTTTTCAGGCATCCCGTTCCTTGTAGTTTCTTGCTTCTAATCTGTTTTCAGTGAGCCTTTTAATCTATTATCTTTAATATACTGTTTTAAATTCTTTTAAAGTGTTGCAACAATTTTAGCTTTTAATATTGTGGTTTTAGAAGATGAGAGCTGCTTCCGATCCTTTTAAAGGAGAAAGGTGGGGTAATTTTTAAATAAATAAATGAATACATGTTCCTCAGAAGCTGCCACAATCAGGATTATGGTAAGGATTGCCCCTTTCTCTCTCCAAACAGTTGCATATTTAACAGTTGTAAGAGAGAAAGAAATTCAAGAGGTAACTAAAACAACTGTGATAAATTTAAGAGGCAAATAAAGACACTCCTACCCCACAACTGAGTACAGTACTCAGGTGGTATCCCAAAAGGTGGTTTTATCAAAGTTATCTAGTCCAGTGTTTTTCAACCTTTTTTGGGCAAAGGCACACTTGTTTCATGAAAAAAATCACGAGGCACACCACCATTAGAAAATGTTAAAAAATTTAACTCTGTGCCTATCAGACACACACAAACACACTTCTCACCCCCCCCCCAAAAAACAACAACAACAAATACATCCTCCAGCCCAGGCCCTCCCAAGGCATCCCTGTCGGGAGGCAAACAGCGAGTGCGCGAGGCGGGGGAGGGAGGGAGGGGGGTTCGGTGAGCGAGGAGGGGGAACCAACCCCAAGAACCTTTAAGCGGGTTCTGGAGCGCCCTTCGCCGCAGTGCGCCTGCGCGGGTCTCCCGGCTCTCTCTCACTCTCTCGCTCTCCAGTCTCCTCCTCCTCCTCCTCCTCCTCCTCCTCCCTTATTTCTTCTCCTTCCCCGCCCACGGCCAGCCTTTCCTCGCCGGCGTGCAAAGCACGCCGGGAAAGGTAGTCCGCTCTCCTCCCCAGGACCGCGTCTCAGACCTGCGGGAGGAACTACATCTCCCAAGGAAGCCTTGTGGCAGCCGGCTTCTTTCTGAATGCCCCGCCTTCCTCCGGCTCGCCGGCGCCGCACCGCTGCCTTGGTCGTGAGCGGGATGCAGGGGGGGGGGCATTGCTGGTGTAGGGAGAATTTTTCCCACGGCACACCAGGCAACATCTCGCGGCACACTACTGTGCCACGGAACAGTGGTTGAAAAACACTGATCTAGTCCAACCCCATTACAAATCCATAAAATCCACATTGAAAATATGTCTGTGTATTCAAGGGTTTATATTCAAGTAAAAGGCCTGGGAATGGGATCCTCTTTTTTTTCCCTTTTCATACAGCTGAATTAGTTTACAAAAATCATTTTCTTGGACTAAACTCCTAGTCTCCCAGGGAACATATCCAGGGCCCATCCTCAATTGCAGAGTTGTTCAGGGTGGGTTTGATTTCCATCACATTGATTTAAAATCACGATCTAAATTTTAAAAAGGGATTTTTAAAAAAAAATTAAAACAAGGCAGTGAGTTGCCCAGTTTAAGATTCTATGAGTTTTTGAAACATTTATTCATAAGCCCGTTTATACAGTACAATTGCACAATTGTATTCTCTTCTTTCTCTTAGCGTTTGTCACACTTGGTGGTGGGGTCCTTTATTCTGGTTTTGGCCCTCCACTTGGCGCGGTCATGGGCTCCATCCGGGTGAAATTTAATTAAAGCAAAAGCAAAGCAAAGTGTTCTGCTTATATACCGCCCCATACCACTACAAGTAGTCTCTGGGCGGTTTACAATTTTAACAGAACTCATCATCACTCAATCATCAGTGAAACCATTCTCCTCTTTACATCATTGCTCAAGTTCACCTAATGTTATGGACTGTATATTGTCCCTCATTGGGTTCTTTTCCAAGGAGAAAGGTGGAGTAAAACTATTCAAAATGAACGAACGAACGAATGAATGAATGAATAAATAAATAAAATAAAGTTGAATGGCGATTGCCTGGTTGCACTTTTGGACTGATAATTCACTGGTTAAATAATCCTTTTGCGAACCCTGTCGCTAAATAGACCTATTCACAATTCTTGGTCCCTGGAGGCCACTTTTGTCCCAAACAGCCTCCCCAGCCACCCACCCACCGCAGGGCAGTGAAATAAGCCAGGTTCGCCTTTCCTGCGCATGGCTCTAAAGGGGTTAAAGAGACAGACCCGTCTTTCCTAGAGAGATTGGGAAGAGCGGTACCCATGCAAGCTTGGAGGAGGGTTCCTTCCGGCCTCCGGTTCTTCCTCTGCCGCCACTTAAAGGGGAAGTCTGACTTGGATGTGCAGGGTTTTATTTCTTGATTTTTTTTTTATTTGGGAGCGACGGCAGGTTGCCGGTGGGTTTCGGTGCAGCCGCTGCAAGGAGAATAAGGTGAGCGAAAGGAAGGGGCGAGTCCCAAAGTGAGCGGGACCACATTGATCTCCCCCTCCCCCCCTTTCCTGGAGGAAAACCAAATCTAAGCTCTAGATACAGATGGGCAACACCTTGAGGAGGATCGGCTGGAAATTGCAAGCAGGCATGCAAGCTTCCCAACCATGCAGAACTCTTCGCCACGTATTTAAAAACCGGGAAAGAGTTAAAAAAGCAAAAGATTATAAATGCATGGTGCAGTATTATCAAGTCATGGAGGGTTGCATTATTTATTTATTTATTTATTTATTTATTTATTTATTTATTTATTTATTTATTTATTTAAGAGTATTTTTACCCCGTCTTTCTCCTCGGAAAAGGACCCAAGGCGTCTTGCAGTAATGGGTGATAATATACAGCCCAGTACAATTAAGACATGTTCAAGTATTTGAGAACAAGGAATTGAGGGACATAGGAAAGGAAAAGAGGGCACTGATAGTTGTTGTTGTGAGTTTTTCGGGCTGTTTGGCCGTGTTCTGGAAGTTTTTCTTCCTGATGTTTAACCAGATTCTGTAGCTGGCATCTCCAGAGTGCAGAGAGAACTCCTAGTTTCTGAGCTCCTTACCC
>JAWVWN010004115.1:0-24843 GCA_037367305.1 Phrynocephalus vlangalii | reverse complement strand
CCAGCATGTTGTTAGTCTGTGGAACTCCCTGTGCAGCATGTGGTGATGGCATTTGGCCTGGATGCCTTAAAAAGGGAATTAAATAGATTCCTGGAGGAAAAGTCCATCACAGGTTACAGACCATGATGGAGATGTTTAATCTCCAGGATTAAAACCAGGGTACTTCAAGGGCCAGATGTAGGGGAGTGGTATCAGGAGACAGATATCTAGTCTCATGTGCTCCCAGAGGCATCTGGTGGGGCCACTGTGAGATACAGGAAGCTGGACTAGATGGGCCCTTGGCCTGATCCAGCATGGCTCTTCATATGTTCTTATGTTGATATAATCCTAAAATATGATACACTTTGCTACTTCTCTCTATCAGTGATCTGGGAAGAGCTAAAATAAAATATTGGTTTTGAAAATGTTATGAATAACATATTTTCAACACGGTGATGTTCATATTTGCATAATCTTTACTGATCCAGTCTGGATGATTCACATTTGCAGCAAGGGAGTCATGTTGTTTGGCTTCAGTCAAAACTTTCTGGCTGACATTATGTCACTTACTGTAGTAAGTTACAACTAGAATAGACCGATTGAATTAATGGAATTCACAGAAGAGTTGACTCACCAAATCTCAAGTGAGTCAATGGGCCTGCTCTTAACAACAGAAATTCAGCCACTGATTTAAATTGGTTTTTACTGTTTTGGAATTTCCCTTCTTTTTGTGGTATAGTAACATAGGCAACAAGGTACAAGGTAAGTAAAAGAGGAAAAAGTATGAAAAAGTGATCAGTGAACTACAACATTACATTTTGGATTCACTGCAAAACGCAAATTTCCTCAAATGAGTTACATCTGGGTCTCTAAAAAAATCACCCCCACAAACTTAGGAAAGGAGGTTGCTATTTAAGCATAATTCTTAAAGGAACACATCCTGCTTATTAGTGTTGATATGCTTCTCATATGATATGTACACCTTCTTAGTACATTGCTTTTATGTGAACGGTATGCTCATGGTGGTTCAGAACAAAACAATGTGTAAAATAATTATCCATAAGGTCCTTTTGGATTCTACTACCTTTGTAGTAGTAGTAGTAGTAGTAGTAGTAGTAGTAGTAGTAGTAGTAGTAGTAGTAGTAGTAGTAGTAGTAGTTAAACCCCATATATTATCCAAATCAAGGTTCTATCAGCAAACAACTTCTCAGAAGTACTGTACAGTGAATTTTAAAAAAAATATGAAGCAAAAATAATCAAGTAATATGGAAGCAAGATTAGGTCATCTTTCCTCTCTACTAATTTCAGCAAACATAGTTATTCCTAAATCTCTGATTACTAATTTAAAACAGTTGCCTATGGCTGCTCATTTATTCCCTGAAATCAAAATATTAGTGATATTGCAAACATGTTTTCTTAGTTACAAATGTTTAGGAATTGATTCCTAGTTTTAAAACACACATCTTTCCTCCGCTTCAAGCACCAGTAATGCTGAGAAATAAGAAAAAAACAACATTAATAATAATATCATTACCAACTAAAATGAAATGTAACCTTTTTGAGGAGAAGGAAATAAATATATGACCTTTTAAAATTATGGGAACCATGGCCAGTTGTCAGTCCTAGACATTGCTAGAGACAATGACATGACACCTCTTCTGGTCTTGAGGGTATGCAAAGCTGTGGTGGTGGCAGAGATTAATAAAGCCATCCGAACACGTAAGAAAGAGAGTGAAATATCTTGTCTGGATGGTAGAGAGACACATTGTAGAAGTGCCCGTCAGTGTGAGTCATCATCAAGGATAATTTCAGTATTTGACCCTTTAGATCACAGTGCTACATACTTTCAGATTCATCTGTTTAGCAGTGATAGAAAATTCCCTTTAACAAAAAATAAAATATAAAGGATATTATGTTACTTTTGTGGTAACTGAAGATTTCATAAAACAACATATGTTCTGAATTTTTACATACATATCCATATACTAAGAAGACTCAATAATTAAGAAACATGAAATATGTCTGCATTTATTGGTGTATCTTTAAAATATTTATATACTTCCCTCCATTGTCAACATTCCAGGTCAGCATGCATAATTAATCAAAATAATTGTTAAAAGATAGTATTAAATGCATTGGAAAAACAAAACAGTTCAGTAAATTTGATTTTTAAATCGACAAATTAAAGTACATGTTGTATAGATTGTGTGAGAAAAGGATTGGGAAGGCTTTAACTGTAACAGAACATACAACCCAGTGATTCAGTAAAGAGTCTTTATGTATGCTTTGTAACTTTGTAACCCACCCCTCTTATCAGCAGACCATGTTCCAGGAATTGTAACCTGTGTATTTTGGGACCGTGGGCTATGTTTTCTGAAAGATGGACTGCTAGCAACGGATGTATTGCTTCTTGCAAGGACTGGGAAGAGTTTGCTTAATCGTGGCATGAAGAACTTTATCAGAAGTGCTTTAAAATGGAAATGGAGAAGGTGTACAGTGTAAATTCAGAAGTAAAGATTTATGAAAATGTATGCACAATAAGAGCTGCCTAGATGCCCTAAGTACATCCGATCTCGCCTGATTTCGGAAGCTAAGCAGGGTCGGCCCTGGTTAGTACTTGGATGGGAGACCACCAGGGAATACCAGGTGCTGTAGGTGCCTGGAGTAGGAACCTGCAAACCACTCCAGTATTCCTGCCAAGAAAACTCCATGGACGTGGAGTCATGAAGGGTCGGTCACAACTGTAATGACACAACACACACACACATGCACAATAAGAGACAGAACAGACCAAACAGCTCTAGTGGGGCCCCATTCATCACAAAAAAGTACAAAGGAAGACCATATATAAAAGGGAGGCGGAGTTGCAGTATCTGTCAAAAATACATATTCCTGCACAGAAATACAAGAGGATTCAATTGATTGTCCCATTGAGATCATATAAATTAATATCACTGTGGCAAACAAATCAAAGGAACGTGGTAGTTGTAGTCTACAACAAACTGCCCAATCAAAGATAAGATCCAGATGAAGTCTTTGAAGAACAAATTAATTTCATAGAAAATGAAAAAAGTGGTCTGCTTATATGCTGCCCATACAACTTCAAGTAGTCTCTGGGCAGTTTCCAGTTTAATTACACTATGCGGGCTACACATGGCCCCCATCCCAGCAAGCTGGATACTCATTTTACTGACCTCGGAAGGATGGAAGGCTGAGTCAACCATGAGCCGGCTACTTGGGATTGAACCCCAGGTTGTGAGCAGAGTTTTAGCAGTCCTCCTCCTTGTTGTGTGTCCTAGCTGTTAAAATTTTACCTTGAAAACTGGATGGGGGTGCTAAACAATGGATACTAGTCAGTACCTTATCCTGTATCCACTGCAGTTTCCAAATATTGTCCAAAGAGGGTCAAACACTGGGTGTAATGGTATCATAGCTTTCAAGAATTTATTTAACTACATGCCATCTTAAGGAACAGCATACCATTCTACTTCAAGGTCATGGACTCGCCCACTTCCTGTCTCTCTTTCTGGATTAGGTTTTTAACAAGTTTTGTCCCTAGGCTGCTTAATGCTGCTCTCAAGCACTGATGCAAGACTCAAAATGCATCATCTGGGTCAGGTAGAAAGACGAAGCAGATCTGGAATGTCAAAGTACAGCTGTGAGAAGATGAGATTTTCATGCTCTGATCTCCACATCTTTAAAAGGCTGTGAGAGATTAGCCAAACATTCTGTAAATGTGCAGCCAGCATGAGCAACTGCTGAATTTATATTGTACAAATAATAGATACAATTCAGATTCAGATAGTCCAGGGGAAAGAACACATATTTACAGGCCCTGAATTCTTTATATACAAGTAAGTCCGGCTTTGTGCAGTTAAGCTTATTTCCAAATAGGTGTGCACAGAACTTCAGCCTTACTCAAAATTCAGGCAGCCTTACCTCATGATAATCTGTTGTAGCAAAACTAAGAGTCTTGTGGCAATTCAGAGACCAACATGTGTTATTTGGCGTAACATTTTCTAAGATCCATTTTATGTTTTCTGAAGAAGGAAGTTGAGGTCTCCCAATCCTTATACTTAGAGATTGGCATGAAACGCAAAAATGACATTTCATTTCATTTTTTGTTTCGTTGGGCTTTGTTTCGTTTCGTTTGAAACTTTTTAAAAATAATTCATTTTGTTTTTCCTTTCATTTCCTTTTTTTTTTTCCTCGCTTTGTCTGCGCCTCCCTTCCATTGCACCCAATTGGGGGGGGGGGAGGTACGGGGTTTTAAAAATGGCTCCAAGACATTTTAAACAAACCATGACTTCCTCCCTCCCCCAAATTAGGCACACTGGGGGGGCATGGACACAGTGTTAAAAATGGGCTGCCTCGGTGTCTCCAATACATTTATTAATTTATTAATTTGTTATTTATTTATTGAATTTCTATCCCGCCTATCTTCCCTAGGGAACTCTGGGTGGCTTACAATGAGCTGATCCAATCAGCTAATTTATTATTATTATTATTTTATTTATTGGATTTGTATCCCGCTTATCTACAAGTACCCTAAGCGGCTAAACAATAAGTCACAATGTAAATACGCAGTACGACATGAAACAAATGTGAACAAAGACCACAACAATGTAAAACAGTATAGGCACCCTTGGCACACACTTACAGCTAGCAGATGGTGGGATGTTAACAGAAAAAAAAAACTAAACAAGGTCACCATAGGCCTCGCAGAAAAGCCAGGTTTTTAGAGCTCTGTGGAAGGCTGATAGGGACTCTGCTGAGCGCACTTCGCTAGGTAAGCGATTCCAAAGAGATGGGCCAGCCACCGAGAAGGCCCGGTTCCGGGTGGAAGTTTTCCGGGCCTCTCTGGGGGTGGCTACCCAGAGCGAGTGCCCTCATGACTGCCGAATTGGACGGGCCAAGGTTGATTGCTGGGCGATTCGCTCTGACAGGTAGTCCGGTCCCAAGCCATGGAGGGTTTTATAAAACTAAATCTGATCCGGGATGCAACGGGTAGCCAATGCAAGCGAGCCAGGACTGGGGTGATGCGGTCGTAACGGCGCACACCCACCATCAGCCTGGCTGCCGCATTTTGGACCCGCTGCAATCGCCGGAGGAGAGTCAAGGGCAGCCCCATGTAGAGAGCGTTGCAGTAGTCCAACCTTGAGATAACCAACGCTTGCACTACTGTTCTCAAGGAGTTGCCGTCTAGATATGGGCGGATCCGGGCAATCTGACGAAGATGGTAAAACGCAGTCCTGGTCACGGCTGCCACCTGGGCCTCCATGGTGAGGGCCGGATCCAGAACCACACCCAGATTCCGAACCCTTTCCGCCAGCTGGAGGGAAACACCCTCCAGACTGGGGAGGGGGCCTCCATATCCAGACGGAGAACTCCCGAAGAACATCACCTTGGTCTTCTCAGGGTTGAGTTTGAGCCTGTTGGCCTTGGTCCATGCCATGACTGCATCCAGGCACTGGTCAAGAGTCCGGACAGCTTCCACTGCAGAGGTGAAAAAGGAGAGATAGAGCTGCATGTCATCAGCGTACTGATGGCAGCAGACTCCAAATCTCCAAATGACCCCAGCCAGCGGCCTCACATAGATGTTAAACAGCATGGGGGAGAGAGACGAGCCCTGTGGAACCCCACATGGGAGTGTCCACGGGGCTGACAACTCTCCTCCATGCTGCACATACTGAGGCCGGCCCTCCAAGAAGGACCGGAGCCAAATGCGAACAGTGCCCCCGATACCCAATTCGGAGAGCCGGTCCAGTAGGATACCGTGGTCGACGGTATCGAAGGCCGCTGACAAATCCAGGAGAACCAACAGGGTAGAGCAACCCCTATCGGCCGCCCGGATTAGGTCATCTTGCAGCACGACCAAAGCTGTCTCGGTCCCCCGGCCAGGCCTGAACCCTGATTGGCATGGGTCAAGGCACTGCTGTTCCTCCAGATAGGATTGAATTTAAAATTTAAAAAGCCCTGCACCTTTCCCCCTGATCAGGCATGTTGGGGCAGGGGGAGGTGTCATTTAAAATGTTTTGGAGCAACCCATGCCATTCCCGCCCCCCAAATTGGGACCATGGGGAGATGGCACAGGGTTTTAAAAGTTTTTTTAGCCACCAAAGCAATTGGCGGCCACAGCCATCAGCGCTTGTTTTGGTGGCCTTAAAAAAAGTTTAAAAACCTTGCACCATTCCCTCCAACATGCCTGATTTTTTTTGGGGGGGGGTGCAGGTTTTTTAAAATGTCATGGAGCCACTGAGGCATCCTTAGTGGCTCTAAGACATTTCAAATGACCATGCCTCCCCCCCCCAATGTGCCTGATTTTTGGGGGGGGGGGAGGCGTAGGTTGTTTGAAGCAATTTTCCATAGGAATGCATTGCTCAATGCGTTCCTATGAGAAACCTAACAAAAATGAAACAGTTCATTTCATTTTGTTTTTGTTTCGTTCTGAACGAAAATAAAAAATGAAAAACAAAAAAAAAATTCATTTCGTGCCCATCTCTACAAATAAAATTTTGTACTCTTTGAGATGTCCCAAGAGTTTTGGTTGTTTTTAAGAAGTTTGGTAACTATTCATCTGCATTTGCATACATCTTTCTAACCTTTCTCTTCCTCCTTTTTTTTCTGTTTCTGGGAACTGTGTATTGGCAGACAACTATTTTCTAGGAAATCAATATGCTGTTGGCACTGACAGCTCTTTCATCTCTCTCTTATTATGGCAAACTAATTAAAAATATGTGACTGTTTTGGTTATGTTAAATCTAACAAAGCTATCCATGTTAGGAAGTGTGAGATATGATTTTCCTCAAAAGGAAAATTCTTCAGAAAACCCTCAGTGCTAGATGTGTATGGATGAACAGTGTGTGGACTGCAGGAGAATATAGGGTGCTAGCTTAGGTGGAGTCAAATCATTGGCCTGTCTATTCCAGTATTGTTGACATTTACTGGAAGTAAAGGCTAGCTTCCTTACCTATCCTGTCTGGAGACACTAAGGAGTAAACCTGGTACCTTCTGCATGCAAAGCAGATAGTCTACCTATAATTCTTCTGCTCGGGAGATGATCCAAGAGGGTTACAAACCTTTGTTACAAACCTTGAATCTGACACAAGAGTAGATTGAATTCCATGGATTTCAAAGGTTATGTTTAGTGGGGATATAGTAAGACAGAATGCCTAGAAGTACATGTATTTGAAACAAGACTGGCATGGAAGATTTTTGTCTTAATGTTTTGTGACTGGATTGTCCTTCGTGTAGTAGCATGGGTTTTAGTGATTTCAGCAGTGATTTCAGCTCTTAGACATAGCAGGCTGGAGACAGCTTCTAGTGTAACAGCTCTTTACTCAGGGAGAGAACAAGACTGGGGACTGGGGAGAGGGAGCTACATTTATAGGAGCCAGGACTGGCTAGGAAAAGATACATTTTGGAGGGAACAATTACAACCAATCACAAAGCTGCCTTTTGGCAGAGACCAATAGGAATGAGGATCCAAATGCAGCAACTTGAATAAACCAATAGGCCTGTTCCCTTTGGAACAGGAACAGAAACCAAGAGGAATACAGATCAATACACAACACTTCATTTGTGATTAGTATAAATCAAGCAGTGCATCTTCCTCACAACAGCAAAGATCATACTACTTTATCTTAAGTTTCTCTTTCAAATAGGATTCTGTAGTCACGTAAAAGAGACAAGTTATGTTTAATGAAATGCCTTGCATTTTACGACACATGCTGTTAGACGAATGCTTCTGAATCAAATCATTGTCTGTCCGGGAGCTATGATTTTATAGTTGAGTGGGGAAGGCACCACATTTTGCTTGTTCCTTGGTTTCTGAACATGCCCACAGGCCTTTAGAACAAGGTTATTTTATCAAATATAATATGTGTGGTTTGGTGTGGGCTTTCCATATTCCGGCTTGAGAGCATATTTAGGCAGCGCAAACTCTGAATGTGCCTAATGGGAGAATGAACACATTCTTTTCCTGTAGCATTGAAGGAGCAGTGCAGCATATAGGTTATCTGCATGTAACCGTTGTTCTAAGGTTAGGGAAACAATCAAAATCCTCACCATTACAGCAATGTTTATGATAGCTATGTTTAAATGCTTTAAAGGATGTCAGATTGAAGAAGGAACAGGCTTGTTTTCCATGGCTTCGGAGACTAGGATGCGGAGCAATGGTTTCAAACTACAGGAAAAGAGATTCTATTTGTCTAGTCATCTTTGTTTTGAAATTCCTTGGTAGTTTACAGCTATTTGTGTGGAATTTTGGAACAACTCTTTTATTTTCCTTTGTACATCTTAGGGCTCGGTCCCACGTCCCTTTAAAAGCAGTTTAAATTACTAGATAAGCCATGTCAAAAAATGCAGTCCCCACGGCCACCGGGCTTTTTGAAAAAAGAAAAAGAAAAGAAAACCCGGTAATGCCCCTTTAAGCAAGGTTTTTTTTAACTTACCTGAGAGGTAGGGAATTTTTTGCATCGCTTTGATAATCCACCTTTTAAGGAAGCAGACGCCGTGGGACCACGCAGATGATCCGGGTTTCTTTTTCTTTTTTTCTCATACCACTGACCAGCTGTTCCTGGGGCTGAGCAGCACTGTTTTTTTTTTAAATTTTTCTGCACCATCGGAGTAACAGGAAGTTCTATCGGGTCCTACAAGTTTTAATTTCCCCCTGCCAACTGGTCCTTTTTAAAATGCTATCGCCACCTGCTGGCCAAGGGGGGTGAACTGCACTTTTAAAAAAAACAGCTTTGGACGTGGGAACTCCTGTCCCACATATTTAATCACATGACGGGACGAAGAGGAAAAGCCGGACCTTCAGAAAATCAGGATCAAACCCCAGGTGAGATAGCAGCCCAAGTTAAACTTATTATCAATTCAGGTTGTTAGCTAAGATAAACAATTCATTCTGTGTGAATTTTATTTTAGTGAATAAATTGGTGCAAAACTTGCTATAAAGCACAATTCCATCTTGATTATATGTGCCCTGGCCTGGAGTACTTCATGTCACGACATGAAACCCTGAAAAGGGTCACCATAAGTCAGAGTTGACTTGATCGCACATGATTATTTTTACTATAAAATAGGGTTGGTATGCCCTCTAATTTCTCATTTTCACATATCACTCCTTTTGGAGGAAGAGATAGGCTCATTCTTTAGATTGTAGCATAATCGAGTATAACTGAGGCAATTTTAGTCTAGTGAAATGGGAAAAATATGTGTCAAGAATTCTGCGTATGTCATTTTCAACTCAGGCACCTTCTGGTACTTTCCTGTGGTATGAATATTGTGACATATATTTTTGTAGTATATTATTTTTGTTGAAAATGAAACTTTAAATAAACATGTTTTACTTAACTAGTAGAGCCTCCTTTTACTGGGCCATTAATTAATGGAAGCTTTATGGCAGGTTTGGAATTGGTGTTTCAAACATGGTTCAAAAATATTTTCTCTCGATTTCTCTTGTTTAAATATGAATCTATGTGGCTCATAGTTTAATTTCTACCTAAGTTGAATGCAAGCTGCAGAGATGCCCCAAGCACAGCTGCTCTTGCCTGATTTCAGAAGCTAAGCAGGGCCAGCCCTGGTTAGTACTTGGATGGGAGACCACCAGGGAATACCAGGTGCTGTAGGCGCCTGGAGTAGGAACTGTGGCAAACCACTCCAGGATTCTTGCCAAGAAAACTTCATGGACATGGGGTCATGAAGAGTCAGTCAGGACTGTAAAGATGCAAAACACCCACACACCCACACCCACACACACCCACACACAAGTTGAATGCAACAAAGGCAATGTAACACACATTAAAAGGAAAGTGCAAGTGTTGTGATAAAAGATATAATATAATACGTGACAGAATGACAATAAACTGTGTGAATTCTCTAGCTTGAATTAACATAGTAAGCATACTGACTAAAATACCATTGTTTTGTTTCATAAATTGCAACTAGAATAGGCACATTGAATTAATGGGGATTATCTCCTCTATAGATTAAATGGGCTTGCTGGGCTTACTCTATTTTTATTTTTGACTTACTATGCTTAGCAATAATATTTAAAGCATTTTGCAACTTTTTTTGCACTGAAAAACATTTCAAACAACAAAACATTGCCTGTATCATAGTTTAGCTTGTCTTTGATATTCTTGTTGAATATCAGATGACATGGAGGAGGATTTTGTAAATTCTTATGACTGGTTACTTTTAATCCATTTGAATGCATACCATGGTTCAGAAATTGATGTGTTGTGACATGTGATTGTTTCTTACCAGCTAAATTCTCTTTTGTAAAAAAAAAAAAGCTAAAAAAAACTTAAGTGAAGTTTTCCTAAGAAGAAAGTTTTAAGTGAAATGCAGCGGATAATAGAATTATCTACCTGTCTATTGAAGCACACAATCACAATTGTTTCACTGCAGTTTAGGAACAGAACAGTAGCACCAGTGGCTTCATTTAACATAAAAGACAAGCATTTTTAAAGGAATGATATGTCACGAACAATGGCTGCCATCAAACACAACAGCATTTTTCCTTATTACCCCTAATATTGTTCAAACTGAGCAATCAAAAATAAAATAAATAATATGAATATATGCTAGAACTGCAGAGCTTGAAAGGACCCAACGGATCATCTGTCATGGAAGCACAGACAAATATAAAACTATAATATTCATGTACCTCTCGTCATTGGTTCAAGCAAATTCTCCATATCAGGGCATTCCTAAAGTTATGTGGATGCTTAGGGTACATATGAATTATATGTGGCTTTTTGTATGTGCACAAGTTGTACATTCACTATTTTTGCTGGTGTTGGGATATCTTTGGAGATTGCAGAAATTATTGGAATCGGTGAGCTAAATTGTTAACAGTTGATTCTTAGAGGGTTTAAATAAATCCTAAAATATTGTTAATTTACCCCTGGATTTTTTAATCGTGGGTAAAAAAATGGCCAATCCTTACTGTTTTCCTAATATCTCCCTTACACAGTTTATTATAGCAGTTCCCAGACTGAGAAAACCCAGGATCAAACGGACAAAAAAACTCGCTCTCCCATTTGAATAGTGTTCCAATATGGCATTTTATTTATTGATTTGATTTTTGCATCACCCATCTTGTAGTAAGGCCACTCTGGGAGGTTTGCAACGATTGAGTAGAGCTGGAACAGCATAACACTTATGTAATGCTGCTTTGAACTGGGAAATCTATTTGAGCTCAGATGAGCTGTGAGGATGGAGAATCTTGTACAAATGACTGGATCTTTTCTCTGTATGCTGCCATGTGGAGGACATCTTGTGTGTTGCTTCCATGAACCTGGCGGTGTCTGTGAGTAAATGTTGCTTCTTTATACTGCTATATGTGTACATATTCTGGAGCAGGAACTGGGAAACCACTCCAGTATTTCTGCCAAGATAACTCCATGGACATGAGGTCACGAAGGGTCGGTCACGACTGTAACAACACAAGACACACATATGTGTGCATATTACATCACAGAGAATAGGCTTTGGAAGTTCCTACTGCAAGGGAATTAAAATCTTACAAATAGGCTGAAAGGACATGGTAAAGGATAAGGGAAAGAGGAGGGAAATGAAACCACGGATAAATGTGAAAAAATATAGGACTCTTTCGCGGCATGTATTTTGCTTAGTTCCTTAAGAGTTGGCAAACCTTTGGCACTCCAGATGTTTTGGACCATAACTCCCACAGTCATAGAATCAGAGAATCATAGAATCAAAGAATCATAGAGTTGGAAGAGACCTCAAGGGCCATCCAGTCCAACCCCCTGCCATGCAGGAACCCCCATGCAGGAACCCCAAGTCCTTTGGCATTGGCAACATAGGCTTGGAATTCTGGGAGTTGTGGTCCAAAACATCTGGAGTACCGAAGGTTCACCAACACTGTTAAGCTATTGGAACTCCAAAGTTAATTTCAGATGCTTCATAGGAACTGTGAGTTCTCAGGAAATTTACAATGAATAAGGGAAGAGGTCTCATAGATTCTTGAGAGCAATTCTAGAGAGAAGGAGTAAGTGAAGATAACATGTAGGAGTCTCTTTGGCTGAAACTACATATAGAGATAAGCAGGGCTAGGGGATAAGGCTATGAAAAAGTTCTGAAAGTGAGAAAAGGAAGCAAGTTGAGGATCTAGATGGAGAGAGAAACCAACACATTTTTAAAAATGAAGGGATGTTGCTTAACTCAAGCAGTGTCAGAGGAAAAGGATATTTTCAGGTTAGTGATACATGGATGTGAGCAGACCAAAGAGGACTAGAGCAGTAATCAAAGCAAGAAATATACCAGTTTTTGCAGAGTGGACAGAAAGGAAACAAAGGCTTGTCAGTCTTTGGAAATGGAGAAGCATCAGATATTGGTGATGAGAGGAATTGGAGAAGATGGTAGTAAGGAGGAGAGCATAGAACACACATACAGGTAGATACTGGAAGAAAAGAGAGTTCATGTTCATAGCCTTAACAAGAGTCAAATGGAAGGAGAAGAAAAGGAAACATGTTTGTAGAAGGGTCTGAAGCAGAGGTGTTTGAGCTGGTACCCACTGAATAAATATAAATCCCATCAGATCCAGACAATATTATCATTAGTCAAGGATGGGTATAAAACATCTTGCAGATTTAAAATTGCCTGCCTCGTTGGCTTATGTTTCTAGTGTTAACCCGTAGGCATATCTAAATAT
The DNA here is from genome assembly GCA_037367305.1 of Phrynocephalus vlangalii. NCBI lineage: Eukaryota > Metazoa > Chordata > Lepidosauria > Squamata > Agamidae > Phrynocephalus > Phrynocephalus vlangalii. The sequence goes on along the minus strand of JAWVWN010004115.1, from coordinate 12,179 downwards.
TTTATTTACATTATCATTGCTAATAATAAAGTTTAAAGTGGAGTAGAATTTATCACTAATGATAATGATGAGTATGGTGCAAATATGGTTTGTTGAACATAGGTAATTTGGCTGTTATATGAGTTTCAAATGGAAGTTTTAGATAAATTAGCTGCTTCTAAGATCAGAGAATTACTAGAATATTGTAATTGCTCTAATTTCTAATTGCTCTCTCTCTCTCTCTCTCTCTCTCTCTCTCTCTCTCTCTCTCTCTCTCTCTCTCTCTCTCCCATAACTTCTGTAACCTTTCTACATGTGGAGGATGATAACTTCTAAAGAGGAGGAATTCAGCTGTCTGTGAGGACTCTTTATATATTGTGTTTTAGGCCCTTGGAAGGCCAGGCCTCCAACTCTCATGATGGCATTTAATAAATAACAGAACTCTTTATCTGCTAGGTCTTAGTCTTCCATGTATAGAAAGGTAGTGAAACTTGCAGTGGAACCTGCAGGGATAAATATCTCTCCTAAACCTCTCTTGAGTTTACCCAAATTACGATGCATGAATAGGGTTTAGAATGATATTCAAAATAGATATAATTCACTAGTGCCTTTGTCATTGTAATTTTATAGACATAGTTTTTGAAAGGATTTCATGGAGTGTGCTATTGCACAAACCTAGTTCAATTTAGAGAGAGATGTCTCTTTCATAAGCTTTGTTGTAATCAGACAGTAACCATGCAGTTTGCATGAGACAGGATTGTGACTGAAAAGCTAAGTCATGTATAAAAAGGAACAAAATAGCATAGGCACAATAAATCTCGTGGTATCTCTCATTCTGCCACTGATTCACCATGCTGAAAATATTAGTCCATTGTTTTTTTATCTTTCATAAAAATCTGTGACAGCACACTGTGTCTCAGGTACTGTACTCATTTCTTTCTCTTTGTTCTTAAATGTTTTTGTCAGGATATTAAAAGTTTAGATAGAGCCAATTTGTTAACTAGCACCATGTCTTCCTACCAGGCAGCTGGTTTTTCAGCTGAATGAAATTTCTGTGTTGTTGTTGTTCAGTCGTTCAGTCATGTCCGAATCTTCGTGACCCCATGGACCAGAGCTCGCCAGGCCTTCCTATCTTCCACTGTCTCCTGGAGTTTTGTCAAATCCATATTGGTTACATCGATGACACCATCCAACCATCTCATTCTCTGCTGTCCCCTTTTCCTTTTGCCTTTCATCTTTCCCAACATCAGGGACTTTCCCAAGGAGTCCTCTCTCCTCATGAGGTGGCCAAAGTACTGAAGCCTCATCTTCAAAATCTGTCCTTCCAGTGAACATTCGGGGTTGATTTCTTTCATGATGGATAGGTTTGATCTCCTGAAATTTCTGTAGTCAGCTTTATTACTCTGAGATTTTAGTCCATCCTTAACTTTCAGTAGTAAGCAATAATTTGCAGTATATGTTGCAGTTCATATTAAAATGTTGGAATTGACATGACTACCTGCTATCATTTTATTGAAATGCTTACCAGGTTTGCCTTGCAGCTGGAATGGAAGCTTGAAATCTGGTTAGACAGGTGTTTTTGATGCAGTATAGATATGTAGATATCTACGTATTTGAAGAATCCTGTAGGAAATTAGTTTTCTCCTTGCTGCAAACACTCTTCCTAAATCACATTTGCTGATTGTATTGAGAGAAGATTTCCATGCAAGTTCATATAGCATTTGTTTCGGGTAAATGAACGGAGAGACATTATTTAGATGGGACACAATTAAAGAACAGCAAATGATGATTTCTTTGCATTAGCTGTATGTATTACTATGTTTATTCTGTACTTGCATCTATCATCAGAAACTGGAGTGACTAATGAATTTAGGCATGAATTTAAAACATGGGATACGGCACTATTTTGTTATCTTTATGTACTTTTCTGAAATGACTATTTGAGAAAGCTCTGCATTATTGCCACAAGACCCAAATTTGATGGGTGGACCGGTCCGTCAAGAGGTAACGGAAGGAAAGAAGCAATACGGAAACATAAATTCAAAGCAACTATTTTGGAAATGTTAGGGGCCTTTCTTAATTATTGGAATCAGCAATATCAGTGTGAACAAAGAGAAACAACATTTGTTTCTCCACCTGCATCCTGTGCCAGAGTCCCACTGGGCAAGGCATTGAAAAGACTGGCTTTTTAACAAAGGGACCTTGCTGCCAAATCTGTTTGGACTAATTTAGGCTATAATGCTGGCACTGTTATTTGAAAACTGGCAGCATCTCTTGATTTGAAAAGGTAAGAGCCAGCATTTTAAAGCACCTTGACTTCTTTATTATCTCATTCAGATTTTGCCCAAACAATCTGACTGGGTCGTCTCTATTAAATATGGCCGTAACTGGTAGAAGTTCGAGATTCAGAGCAAATGGGATACCGTTGACGCAGTCTCATGATAAAATAATTCATAGACTCATAGAGGTATAGAGCAATCCTGCCCAACAGGTAGACCATGGGCTACTGGTAGCCCGTGAAGGGTTCAAAAGTAGCCCGCTGGCCATCAGTAAAAAAAGTTGGATAAGTTTTCCACCTCTCCCTACCCCATCCCAAGGACCACCACTGCCCCAGCAAAGTTCTGGGTCTGCCAGCCCACTGTCTCAGCTGAGCGGGGAAGTTCAAGGGCCATGGCACATTGAAATCTGTTCCCTCCAGAACAGATTAATTGGTTTTCAATGCATTCCTGTGGGAAACTGCTGCTCTACTTACAAAAGTGTTTGGTTATGAGCATGTGCTCGAAACAGATAAAATTTAGTGGGTTTTAGTGTAGTAGAGGTTTTAGTGTAGGTTTTAGTGTAGTAGCCCTCAGGCACTTTGGACCAGAAAAAGTAGACCTTGGCGTGCTCAAAGCTGAACAGCCCTGGTATAGAGGAATCCTAACAATCAACTAGTCCAAACCCTTCCTGGTGTGAGAAATCCACTGCCAGGTTTTCTGACAGGTGACTATCCAACCTCCATTTAAAAATCTCCATTGTAGGGCAGACAGCCAATTACTGATGTAATGCTTTCCATTGTTGGACAATTTTTTACTGTCAGGATGTTCTTGCTGTTGTTCGTCAAATATCTCTTGTAATTTCCCCCCCTGGAACGGCAGAAAACCAGCTTGCTTTATCTTCTGTGTCATGTGGAACTCCTGCATATAGTTGGAATAAAATTATCTGAGCTTATTTATTTCACTATTAAAGAGGTAAATGTCAGAAGCCTAAACCAGCAGGATATATCACTTTGACAGGCTGGTCTCATTAAAATGATCAAAGCTATTCCCTGCTGGGCTGTCAACTTATTGTATCTTCTACCAAGGTCCTTGTTATATTAAAGAAAGAAAAAACCTGAGCCATTCTAGCTCTGAAGAATCTCAGTGTATAACACCAAGAAACAGGGCATTTTGACTGGCTTGACATAGCTAGAACACACTCAGGATCATGATTTCTTGGTTGTGAAAGATCCACAGTGATGCTAAACTGAGCACATGCCCGGAATTGTTTCAAATTATCATTTCTATCCTATTTTCTGGTTTTGGTTAGACTTTTCTACCTAATGCTTAAGCCTTTATGTTTTTGGATGCTTTGTAAAGGCATGCAATCTTTCTACCAGGAAGCTTTATCAGGGGAAAGATAAATATGCCAGTCATTAAAAAAAACACAAAGTAGATATAGGACAATATGAAAATGGAAATGAGATGTTAGGTACCCTGTGAAATATTTTAAGCACCGCAAGGTCAGGTTCATTATCCACCAGATACAATTCCAATAAAGCAGAAAAGCAAACTATACATCTGGGCCAAGGCCTTCTGAAACATAAGATGTCTTTAAGACTCCAGCCTTATTTATTTATTTATTTATTTTTATGTTTCTATACTGCGACCGATTTTCCCAATGGGGAGTCTGGGGGGGGGGGTTACATAGAAAACAACACATAAACAATTAAAACCAACACAAGAAATAAAAACCAACCCAATAATGCAAAAAAGAAAACAGAACCAGCATGGTCAATGGTCAGGAATGATGGTGCTGTATCCTAGCAACATCTGTAGTGATATGGGTTGCTGAGATGTCTGTGCAATAATTTAAAAGCAAAAGCCAAGTGTTCTTATATAGCTCTTCAAGTACTCTCTGGGAGGTTTACAGTTTAATTATGCAGGCTACACATAATTAACATTTAAAACCCTTACCCCCAACTTCAAATAAACAGGACACAATAAACTCCCCAATTCCAGATAAACACGACAAAGTTTTGACTATGAATGAACATTTTAAAAATGGACGAAATGATCCATGATATGAGAATAGTTTGGCCAAGATATAGCTTATAAACAAAAACGCTCTTATATTAAAGCAGATTTCCCCATAAGAAATAATGGAAACTCTGCCGATTTCTTCTAGGGTCCCATAGACCACATACTGGACACACAAAATGCCAAAACTCACAAAAAAGTTGGCTGTGGAATCTGCTTTGCTTGGGACTAACAACTGGATTTTACTCTGTGTTTTTAGTGTGACAATAATGAAGTGCAACCTGTCGCCCTATACACACTTGACCAGCTGCCCCATGACTAGAAACGGTTTGAAAACAAAAGAAAGAATGTTGAAAACAAATTAAATAAAAATAAAAATAAACCACTAACCTGCACTCCTCTTTGAAAATGTTCCTGACTGGTGCAAGGGAGACCTTCCTTCCTGTCTCCTCTCTCTGCTTTGGCAGGCTACCTAAGGTGGAATGTTCATCCAAACAATTACTCACAATCCAGCAAAGGGGGGGGTGGAGGGAGAGAGAGCCACCACTGGCTCACTTGTGATCATGTAACCTGCTCCACTGCTTATATATCGACATTGCTTGTTGATCAAGGCCCAATTGAGAAGAAATGTTTGCTTGTCTTGCAAAGCTCTCTTAAACCAAGGTATGACTGTACTGTACATTGTATGAAATTTGTATAGACTTCAAGTACATCTGGGCCAGCATTTCATTGGAATTTCTATTAAAAGTGTACTTAGTCCTCCCTCCCAAACACCCTGGTTTTATGAATGTGGAAAATTGGTTCTGTGCCCAGGATTCAGAATACTTAGAAATGGTCTCATATTACATTTCTATGTCGTGCTCTCATTGGCAGCAGAGGGGAAAAAAGATTCAATTCACTACATAACGTAAGGAAAGCCTGAAATAATTACCAGATATCTAGAAGTTGAGTCATGGCAGCTAGACTTCTTTTCTTGAGGGATTGAAACGTTTTCACTGCTCATCCAAGCAGCTTCGTCAGTCTGAGGAAAGTTAGTGGTGAGTCCTCCATTTTATAGTTCACCGTCATTTCACATCACCCTGGTCTGAATAGGCTCATAAGTTGGACCTGTTCAGGTCATTGTCCAATTTATTACCCTATTCAGACCAGGGTGATGTGAAATGAAGGTGAACTATAAATTTGGAGGCCTTGCCACTAGCTTTGTTCGGACTGACGAAGCTACTTGGATGAGCAGTGAAATGTTTCAATCTCTCAAGAGAAAAAGTCTAGTTGCCATGATTCAACTTCCAGATAAACTCACCTGGATGACTAAGAATCTTCACAGACAACCAAAATGGGAAGGAGGGGGGGGGTTCCACAAGGATATTTTTCTGCATCACAGAAGCAGAGAGCAATTGTCTGAGTGCTTTCAGTAAACATTCTCTCAGGATTTTGAGACCCCCTCCAGACACCAGACTTCTAAGAGGAAAGCAATCTGGGGCAGGTCTGGAGAAATCTGAAGTTTCTTTGTCATTCAAGACCCAGATAGCTGTTTATCCAGGGAAAACTTTTCACCTGCTTCCTGACTCATCAGCTGTTGGTGCTGGCAAAGGGATTTTGTGGTTGTTAAAATATTTTAAAATATATTTTAAAAAGCATAGTGAACAAATATTCAGAAGCTCACTTTTTTAAGATGTGAGGTTACCTTTTTTAATTTCTTTGTGATTTGGGGTTAGCAGAGCTTTGCCGTCTATATCCTGTCACTGCGTGAACCATTCCACCCATCTTGTCACTACACAGCTCTCTGTTAATTCCAGAAAACTCAAATATGTTCACACTTGTGAAAAAATAGCTCCTTTGTGTTTGGGTGAGAAGTGGTGGTTTGCTGATGAAAAAGGGAGCAAGGTTCTGGGATTTTCTCCTGTCATTTCGTGAATGAAAGTGAGCACACAAGAGTATGCAGTAGAGACCATTTTGACTTTTGCCATTGGTGTTGCCAACATTCAGATTTGTCCTTCATTATATAGGGCTTGGCAGCATTTTTCCTACTGGCAATGCAGGCACAATATTGTGTAGTAATACCAGTCCATTTCTTGGTGTTTTGAACTGTAGATTAGAAGTTGTTTTTAAAAGAACTGAATTGATTCAACACATGTTCCGATATGTGCATTATTTTCCCCTCTTCCTGTCTAAGTTTAAATCTTGACCATTGCATTGCATTATATTTCTCCTACTTCATTTTCCCATCTTGCTTACAATTTATTAGTTGAGAAGTTTGGGGCTTAGTGAGTGGAATTTAAGGAATACTGAAATTCCATGGACATGGGGTCACGAGGAGTCGGTCATGACTGTAATGACACAACACACACACAGTACATATTCTTCCTCCCCTAATTTATTGAGACACTTTTGTTCATTCCTTTCTTTGTGCTCAAGCAGATGTAGTTCTGGGAGAGTTAAAAAGGAGAGTATCATTATCGTAACTTACTGTTTATTTGTATTTGGCCACAACATCTAAAAAAAACATCTTTCTTACCAGTAAGTAGAACTCGTGGTTCAAATTAGAGAATAAGATTAACCCCTTAAAGACTTTGTAACACTTCTAAGAAGAGGTAATCGATCCTTTTATTATTACAATATAGTAAAAACACTACTCAACAATCTGGATTATCTCGATTAATCCTTCAGCATGAGCAAAACCCCAATTACACAAAAGAAATCTGTTTTTGTTCCTCTGGCCCATCCAGCAACCATGACCCAGCAATCAAATCAATTAAGCCAATCTAATCAAATCCTAGAGGCGCTTAATCAATTGAATCTCACTCAAGTTAAAATGATTTCAGACCAAAGCACTGGGTTTTCCAACTTAAGAGCAGAAATGAAAGAGGGTTTCTCGAATGTGGACGCAAAACTAGAAACTTTTGGTGGTCGTTTACAAGCATTGGAAGAGAACATGAATGTCACTGACTTTCGTCTTGGAGAAATTGAAGCCACAATGGAATCAACAAGTAGACTGGTACTTACACAGGAAATTGAAGCCTCTTCCAAAATTCTAAGAATTCAAAACCTTACTGTGGACAAAGATGAAAACCTCTACACCACAGTTGGAAACAGCCTGGCTACCCTACTAGAGGCACCTGTTGAAGACTTTCTTCGCGAGGTAGACTTGATCTACCGTCAACCAACGGCTTATACCAGAAGAAACAAACTCCCTCCTGAGGTAATAGTCAAATTGGTTAGAAGATACACTCGTGATTGCATCCTTAAGGCTACTCAGGATAAGGAGGTGGAAATCAATAAATCCAAAGTGACAATACTAAAAGACGTCCCTTGGGAGGTTCGCCAACTGCGGAAAGAATATACATTTCTTACCAAACTTCTGCTCAAGCATGACATAAGATATAAGTGGCTCTACCCCCAAGGCTTGTCCTTCCAATGGGAAGGCAAACTACAGAAAATTGAATCCCATCAGAAAGCTAGAGCCTTCGCTGAAAAAAATGCAAGGAAGTTGGGTTACTCACCCTCTTCTTCTTCATCATCCTCCACTGAAGGTGAGGACACGACCGGAACTCAAACCACTACCAAAGAAGACAACCGTGACAATCAGACTTCGAAACAAGAGATTTCAAAGCATGACCAAGATTCTTGTGGCGCAGTGGGAGGCGCCAGGCCGAAGCACTACCTCAGGCCAAAATCAGGGAAGAAAAAATATCGCTGGAAGTAGTAAGATGGCTCAAAAAATTCTAACATGGAATATCAATGGTTTGAACACCCCGCAGAAACGTCGGAAAACTTTCAATTTTCTCCAAAAACAACAATGTTCAATCATCTGTTTACAGGAAACCCACATATTGAGAAAACATGAACATTATTTAATACAAAATAAATTGGGAAAGCTATTTTCCACATCAAACAAAGAAAAGAAGCAAAATGGGGTGGCACTGTATATTAAACCAGAGCTTTCCCCAACCCTTCTGGAAAAGGATGAATCAGGCAGATGGATTCTTGTCCAAGTTAAAATTCAATCTAAAGAAACAACTATCGCTGGTATATACGCCCCCAACGATAAACACGGAAGACAAACCTTTTTTGAACAACTGGCTCAGAAACTGTTGCAATATGGGAATCATCAGCTTATAATATTGGGAGATTTTAATGCTGTACATATTCCCTCAGTAGACAGGAAAACACCAAAAGGGAAAAAATTCAAGACTTCATCTTCCACACTGCCCAAATCGTTCTTGGACATGTCCGATATTTTAGAGCTTCATGACATCTGGAGAAGGAAAAATCCACTAAAAGATGGTTACACCTTTCATTCAAGACAACATGCTTCCTTCTCCCGTATAGATATGTGTTGGGCCACATCTGATCTTCTACTAAATACAAGGGATATAGAAACCTTACCCCGAATGTTATCTGACCACAATGCTATTTTATGGACATTGAAATCTTCAGGTATGCCCAGGCACTGGAAAATTAACTCTACACTTTGGACCGATAAAGAATTCATTTCAGAGGCTGCTAGAGACCTGAACTTGTATTTTGAAACTAATCTAAATAAGGGTACACCACTCAAAACGGTATGGGACGCCTTTAAACCATACTTCAGAGGATTTGTTATCCAACATATGGCAAAACGGAATAAAGAGAGGAAAAAGAAATATGAATCAATTCTTAATATGATGAAAAAGCTTGAAATGGACTTAACACAAGACCCCCGTAATGACAAGCTGAACAAAGACTTGGCCTCTTGTAGGCATGAACTCAACCTGATCCTGACTGCAGATATAGCTCACAAAATTAAGCTGGCCAAACTGAATTTTGTGGAAAATGCAAACAAACCAGGTAGATGGTTAGCGTATAGGTTAAAAAAGGTACAATCACAAAAATTCATATTTTCACTCAAAGACAAAACTGGGGAAAATCAGACAGAGCAACTACTAATCCAAAAAATCATAGAGGAATATTACCAAAGATTATTCAAGCCGGAGATGATTGACAAAGATGCTATCTTCCAATATCTTGAACAAGCCAACTTTCCAAAACTTACTGAGGAACAGAGAGCTCAGACGAATGCTCCTATCACAATGATGGAAATAACAGAAGCTATTAATCATCAAAAATTGAATAAAGCTCCTGGACCTGACCAAATACCAGCCATATTTTACAAAAAATTTTCGGAGACAATCTCTGGAAATATGAAAAATCTTTTTACATCTATATTTGAAGGCGAAGATATACCAGATTCCTGGAAATCATCACATACGACACTGATTCCCAAAGAAGGGAAATCCAAAGATTTGATAGAGAATTACAGGCCAATTGCCCTCCTAAATGTGGATTACAAAATTTTTGCAACCATTCTGGCTAATAGATGGCGGATGATTTTACCTTCTCTGATATCACACGACCAGACTGGTTTCCTTCCGAAAAGGAATCTCCAATCCAATATTAGAACTTTTCTCAATGTGTTGGAATATTACGAATCTCACCCCGAGAAGCAAGTAGCTTTTGCATTCATCGATGCTGAGAAAGCCTTCGATAATGTATCCTGGTCTTTACTTAAAACTCAATTAGATTACCTTCAGTGTGGCCATAGAATGTTGCGAGCTATTGAACAAATCTATTCTACTCAAAATACCAGGATTGTAGTCAATGGTCACCTTACAGACAAAGTAAATATACACAAAGGTACTAGGCAAGGATGTCCCCTTTCCCCTCTTTTGTTTATAACTACCCTGGAAGTTCTTCTTCATGTTATAAGGGAAAACCCTGACATTCAAGGCCTACAAAACAAGGGAGAAGTTTACAAGGTACAAGCCTTTGCAGATGACCTGATGGTTATCATGGAGAACCCTCAGACATCCTCCGTAGAACTTCTAAAGACCCTGGAGGCATATTCTAAAATCTCTGGATTAAAGGTGAATAGAGAAAAAACATTGGTTCTAACTAAAAATATGACTCCATTCATGATTCAAAAACTGGTAAATCAATCTGGTTTTCAACATTCAAATAGGGTAAAATACTTGGGTATTACTATATCTAACCGATGTAACTCTTTATTCAAAGACAATTATGTCAATGTTATAAAAACAATCAAAGCTGACCTCGAAACTTGGTCAAGACTTCAGCTATCCCTAATGGGCAGAATCGCTGTAGTTAAAATGAATGTCTTACCTAAACTGCTTTTTTTGTTTCAATCTCTGCCTATATTGCCAAACTTTAAGATTATTTCAGATCTGGAAAAAAGTATACGTATATTTATATGGCAAAAGAAAAAAGCAAGGATTAAAAATATTTATTTGCAGGATAGAACCAAATTTGGTGGTTTTGCCCTTCCTAATTTGGTACTATACTATAAGGCTGCCGCCTTGACTTGGATTAAGGATTGGATCTTGATGACAAATAAAAGAATATCGCAGCTTGAGAGTTATGGTCTTGATAAGGGCTGGCATCACTATTTGTGGCTTAGGGGAAATTTACCTACCCTCTTTAAAAAGCACTGGATAAGGAATGCCTTAGTTAAAATATGGTTAATGATCAAAAAACAATTTTATTTTAAAGCACCTATGTGGCTATCTCCACTGGGAGCAATCTACAGCTCCCAGGCAAGTGAAATCTCAAATGTTATAACTTACAGACACCTTCTGAATGATGACTTCTCATTGAAACCACTAGGGAAATTAGTATCAAAGGGTTATAATCTGGATTGGTGGAAATATCAACAAATATATTCACACTTCAAAGAGCTTTCCAAAGAGGGAGGTTTTATGACTACTGATACCTCACTTGATAAAATACTTTCTTCTGGTGACTCCAAGCTTCTTAGTAAATTGTATAGCATATTGTTAAATGAAAAAATGATTGATACACTGGTTAAAGACTGTATGATAAGATGGGCAGAAAACTTAGGCTATACTATTCATTTAAATAAATGGGACTCTCTGTGGAACACAGTTAAAATCTTTAAATCTATTTCGTTCAAGGAAAATTGTTATAAGATGTTTTATAGATGGCATTTTGCACCTCATCGTTTATCCAAGATGTACAATTGTTCACCTAAATGTTGGAAATGTAACTATGACTGTGGAACCTTTTATCATATGTGGTGGACTTGTAAAGAAGCTAAGGCGTATTGGAACATGGTAAAACTTTTCTTAGAAAGATCTTTGAAAATTAAAATAGAGTTTTAGACCAGAACTATTTCTGTTAAATATAGTAGATATAAATATTTCCTATGATCAGAGATATGTACTTCATCATGTAATTGTTGCTGCAAGAATACTGTACGCGAAACTTTGGAAACAACCAATCACGCCAACAGAGAAGGATCTTCATGGAAAGATAAGAGAATGCATCGAAATTGACAAACTCTCTGGTTATCTAAAGGGAGACTACGACGAGATTTTTCGGGAAAGATGGCAAGAAGTAACAAATTTATTAGTATTGTGATAACATCTGGCAATTTTAGCAATATGTCTAATTACTATTTCTATTTTGCTTGATATACTCAATGTAAGTCTTAAAAACTGTATTCCCCCCCCCTTTTTTTTCTTTTTCCTCTTACCCTTACTCCTTCCCTTTGTCCCCCCCTTAAAAATCCAATAAAAATTTATAAAAAAAAAAAATCAAATTAGAGAACGAAGCAAACTAATTCCTACTAAGGGATAAGGTGTGACATTTGAAATGCGTAGCTTCGGTTAAATCAGCCAGTTTTAATTAGATCATATTTCAGAACATGATCGCGAACTGGAACTGTGTCTGTTAGACTAATTATTAGGAAGTGAAATTTGGAGGACTGCATGTGTATATTGCCGCATAATGTTACCATTTATATTTGATTGAAAGCTATTTCTCTTCCACTTTGTGGGTGTAAAAAGAAAGGCCCACAATCTTAATCCAACAAAACCCTACAGCATTCGAAAAATGCTGACTGATACA
>JAWVWN010004114.1:0-13509 GCA_037367305.1 Phrynocephalus vlangalii | reverse complement strand
CCCGCTTGGAGCGAGTTGGGGGGGCTGGTGGGGGGTGAACTCGGATTGCCCCCAAAGGGTGGGTTTCCCTTTCCCTTGAATCGGATTGACCCACAAGGACATAAAGTATCACCTAGGTCTCAGCCATTAAAAGTTTCCCTGCCCTGTTTTCAGTCTCCCCCAAGGGGCTTTTTTCAGGATAGGAAGTAGTAAGCTGGCTAGCTAAGCCTAAAGGCTTTCCCCCCTCCGAGATGCGACACATTGGGTGTTTTCTGTGTGGTAGAACTAAATGTATGTTAGGGATTTGTAGCCAAGTAAAACTTTTTTTATGATCCTTTTATGAGTGTTTGGTTAGGAATGGGAAATTCCTAAAAGAGAATGTTCCCTCCTTTGGGGGTTCTTTTTTCAGGAAATGTGAGATCCTTTTAAAAAACCTATGGGGTTGGGGGGAGGGCGAAGAGCTGTTTTTAAACTTTTTTTATACTGCCCAAACTGACAGCCCCTGAAAAAAGGGGCTTCCAAAACCCCATTTTAAAAAAAAAAAAAAGTGCCGATCCCACCCCGCAGAACTGTGGGCACGGGGATCAGCAAAAAAAAAAAAATAAAAAAAAAAAAATCCCCTTTCCTCTCCAATCGGGGAATTTTTTAATTTTAATTTTAATTTTTTATTTATTTTTTTATATTGAAAAGGGGAGAAAAAAACAAAAGTTTAAAAAAATGGTCCATTTAAAAATCCCATCATTTGGGGGGGAAAGGAAGTATTTTTAAACTTTTTTTTTTTTTTGCTGTCCCAAACCCAACTACAGTGATGGCCTTGGGGGGGCACAAAAAAAAAAGTTTTAAAACCCCTCAATCTTGGGAAAAAGGGAAAGGATTATTATTATTATTATTTATTTTTAATTATTTTTATTATTATTATTTTTATTATTATATTTTTTTTTTTGAATTATTTTTGCTGAGCCCAGGCCCCGACGCTGTAGCTTTGGGTTGGGGCGGAAAAAAAATGTCCCCCCCACCCCAATTGGTGGGGGGACAAGCAATTTTTTTTTTTTTTTTGTCACCCCAAGCCTGTGCTACAGCTGATTGGTGCTTGGGTGGCCAAAAGTGTAAAAATCTCCCCTTTTTCCCCCATCCCCAAATCAGTGGGGGAAAATTTATAAAGCAACAAAAGGGGAAAGAGGGTCACAAATGAAAAATGAAACAAAAAGAAAATGAAACAATTTTTTAAAAAAATCTTTCAAACAAAACGAAATGGACGGCATAAAGAAAAATGAACGAAACATATTTTCATTTTGTGTCCCCTTACTCAATAATACAAGCCCTTTAATTTAAGGATTACAAAAAGATTTTAAGTCCTTATACTCGAGTATAAGTGACCCGAGTATAAGTCGAGGCCCTAATTTAACTCCCAAAAAAGGGGAAACGTATTGACTCGAGTATAATCTAGGGAGGGAAATCAGCAGGGCTGGGAGCTCTTCCTTTGTCTGGGGGGGGGGGGTTTGATGTTTTTTAAAAAAATTTTAGCCATATGCAAGTGCTTTTGGGGCGTGGTAAAAGTCATTTTTAAAAGCAGTCCGCTCCCCCGTGATGCAGGGCGGTCTGGAAGTGGGGAGAATGTTTAAAAGACTTTTAGCCACAGAGACTTCCCCAGTGGCTAAAATATTCCCGAATATAAGCTGGGGCCCCCTTTTTTTAGCCCAAAATTAGGGCTTAAAAATTTGGCTTATATTGGTATAACAGTAACTTTCTTGCCTCCTATTCCTGCACCCGTAACTCCCCGGATATCCTTGTCCTGGACGTGTCTGGCCCTTTATTTCTTTGGAATTTCCAGATTCCTGCTGTTTGGGAACATCTTTCATTCTTCTCTCTTTGACTCTGGATCATCCTCAAGGGGTTGAACCTGCCATTATCATGGGAGCAATTTGCCCCCCTTGGGGGGCCCTGGCATATTTGAAAGGAGAAAAAAACTGGAAACAACTTCCCCAAAACCACCTTACAAGGGTTTTCTCTGTGACATGTAATTGTGATTCAGCCCGTATTTTTTTCTATTGTGTTATGGGTTGTGGCCAAGCAAAGTTTGAGAAGGGTTTGGGTTACATGATCGCTTGGAGGACTCTGGTGTTCATACCTTGGCTGATTTCTCAGCTTCTGTTTGGGTTCCCTTATCTGGCTTGTCTCCACGGGTGGGGCTTGCCTTTGAACCCTGCCTGCGGGAAATTACCTGTCTGGCCATAAAGAAATTAAATTTTTCCCCCATTACCCGCTTTCTTTAGGGACTGGGGGGGTTGGTTCTGAAATTTCCTTTTTAATTAGTTCATCCCAAAAAGCACATCTAACCTTGTGGTCTTGTGGCAGGGATCATTTTTAAATGTCAGAAATCAAATTTTTTTTCTTCTTTGAAAGGAATTTGGGAAAAAACATGCCATGACCTGGTTTAGGGACTTTTGTGAGCTTCCCCAACCATCTTGGACTCTCAAAGAATTTTTAAAAACCAAGAAAGTTGATTTTTCCCTTTTAATTTTTAGTTTTTTACTTATTTTCTATCTATCTTTACTATCTATCTATCTATTTTTTATTATCTATCTATCTATCTATCTATCATCTATCATCTCAAACACAAAAACACAAAAATAAAAATTTTAATGGTTTTTGTAGATGCCTCCACCTACACAGATTGTTTGTTAAAAAGTCTGAAGATTATCTATTAAAATTCTTTTGAATAGTTTGCTTTTAAGATCCCAAAACATCCTTTTTCATTTAATTTTTGAAAACCCACAATAATGTTTTTTTTTTCCTTTTGGAAATAGTACACAGAATAGGCCCCCACCAAAAGATCAAAAAAATTTAACTGAATGCTGTTTTTTTTCCGTTCATCAACAAGAACCATTATTGCATTTTCCAACACTCTGTTGTTTAAAAAATGAACAAATTGACTTTAAAAAGATTTTTTTTAAAATGCTTTTTTTTACTAGTGAGTATAGATCAAGATGTCTCTAAGGGGAGGGTCATGGTCGCTGTGGGAATGGGGGTTCCCCATTTACTCAAGACCAGTGGAACATCCATCAAAAACCGGGGCCATCCCCAGAGCTTTCCACTAAACCTTTTTTGGCCCCTGTAAATTTTTTTTATGTGGTTTTTTTTCCTTAGGGGGTGAACTTTTCTTTTGGGTTTAATTCCAGGATTGCAATCCTAGGATTAACCCAAACCAAGTTTGCTCCTTTAAAATTCCCATTGATTTAGTTTCCATTATTTTATTTATTATTTTTTTCCTTAACGTAAACCCCTTCGGGAATTTCTGTTCCAGAAAACCCTAGGAACTGCATGATAAGTCAGAAACACTTCCCATGACTTGTTTAAGACCGCAAAACCTCTTATGCCTCAGTCTGGAATATCTTATAAATGGGGCACATTTTTATTTTTTGTGCCCCTTGATATGAGGCTAAAAAATAAAACAGGCTGAACTGTTTTTTCATCATTGAAAGGCAATTAACTGGTGCAAGGGGCCTGTAATAGATTCTGGGGTGGGAAAAGGGCAAGACACCCCAGACCCCTCCCAAGAACACCCCCTGGACAGAAAAAAAAGGGGCAAAAAGAGTGACACGGGAAAATGACCCCTCAGGTGGGAGGTCCAACTGGACGGTTCACGATGCAACCAATTGGATTTGACCCAAAATCTGGGGAAACAGTGGAAAATAGGAAGGCCGGCAGCTTGGCCTGGATCACAAAGAGTCGGACAGAAAGAACGACTGAAAAATCACATATTTTTTACCAATATTTCTTTATTCTAATTTAAACAGCACGTTTTCGCTTTGCTAACAATAGTGGGGTGTTTACTCCCCCATACCATAATTTCCACCTAGCAGTCCTGGGGGGAATATAATGTGGTTTTAAAAAATGTTTTCCTCCCCCTCAAAACGTTCCATGAATCCTATGAATTTTCCTGCGGGGATTAAATTTTTATTAAAAGTGGGGAATCCCGATCATGAAATCTATGAAAAACCTTGCACTCTTTCTTTTGAGTGACTACCCTTTTAGTCTTTAAATTCAGTTCCTGTGACTTTGCTAGTTTACCCGGGAAAGGGTCCCCGAACCCAACAAAGACTGAGAATCATGGGTGCCATTTACCTTGTGGTCAAGCCAAGCGTTTAAAAACACCCCTAAAGTTGGGGAAAACAAGGGTTTATTCTACCCCCCAAACCCATGTTTGTCCGAGCAAACAAAAGGAGACGAAAACAAAGGGCACATCAAAATAAATACTAGTAAAGCGCTTGAAGGTCAGGCCCTGATCTTTTGCGTCGAAATGACACTAAGCCCAAAATTCATCATGGGTGATGAAAACTGAAGGTTTGGGCAGAAAACAAATACAGGGGTGACATTTGTTTTTTACCTCTGTTTTGGAAAATGTGCTGCGGTAGACAAAGGCCCCAAAAACCATCCACAAAATCATGGGGGATGGACAGAGAAGGAGATTGCGTATCCAGAAGTGGCACGACTCAAAAAAAATTTTTTTGTTTTTTGTTTTTCGTTAGGGGTCGTTTCGGTCGTTTTATTTTTTTTGGGGTTTTTTTTCCCAAAATTTTTTTTTTGTTTTTGTTTCGAAAAAAAATCAAAAAAAAAAAATGAAAACAAAAAAAATTCATTTGTTAGCATCTTTTTTAATGCAATGTTTTGCCGTAACGAAAACGAAAAACACGGCAAAATTTTTCGTTTCGTTTCCATTGTCGTTTTGCTTCTGAAAATTTTTTTGTTTTCGTTTTAGTTGCGAAACAAAAAAAAAAAAAGAAAACAAAAAAAAAAATTTCGATGAGTCGTTCCCATCTCAAGTATCCACTGCCAACATATTGGCCCACCTATTGATGAGCCACCAATCTACTCTCAGAGGCAGCAATTCAGCATGTTTGTTCCCCTTTCCCATTATTGCTACTTAAGAGGGGTGTGAATACATCAGCTATAATTCACCTTTTCCCAAATTCATGTGCAAAAATTGGAGCCATAATCATGGTTGATCCCTGGAAAACCTAGATAGCTTTAAAGCAGGCATGTCCAAACTTCGGTCCTCCTGATGTTTTGGACCACAACTCCCAGAATTTTAAGCTTAGATTGCCAGTGACAAAGGACTGGGGGAGTTGTGGTCCAAAACATCAGGAGGACCGAAGTTTGGACATGCGTGCTTTAAAGTAATGGAGGGGATGGGGTGAACTGGTGATAGCTACTGGTGGTTGAGTCTCCTTTTTGGGTTGGGTTTGCCCTTTTTTGGAGGTTTTAAGCAGAGGCTGGATGGCCATCTGTCAGAAATATTGTGATGGGGGTTCCTGCAGGGCCCAGAGCGTTGGACTAGATGGCCCTTGAGGTCTCTTCCAACTCTTGATTCTATGATTCTTTGATTTTATGATTCTATGGTCCCAACCCGGCATGAAATAATGAGACAAAAACCCCAAGTTTTGGGGTATAAATTGGGCCACAATTATTGATTGTAACTTTAACTCAAATTTCTTGACTATTAGCCTACAAGAGGCCCTGTAAACGTAGTGAAAGGGGTCATAAACCTATTGACATCAATAATAAATGCCCCTATATGGCTTCAAGGAGATTCCTCGATGGAGGGGAAGGGAGCCACCCACAAGATGAGCACCATTTACCCTCCTGACTTCTCATAAGCCAAAAGCTGTCGTCATTCCCTTCCTGCCATTGAATTAACTCTAAATCTATCCTATGCTATTCTACTGTGTGTTATTTCTGTTAAAATGAGGGCTGCCTAGCATCACATAGGTGTAAACAGAGATGGGTCATACGTGATTCGTATGTGCTACCCTTGTGCTACCTGCCACACTTAAGGGACTACGGAGTATGCCCCTTTACCCCACAAAGCCAAGTAGCTCAGCTCACAGGACCTCTTGCAGGTCTTTAAGAAATATGTCCAGGCCCAAATTGGACAGATGGACTCTGTCAGGGTGATAAACTTCATGGAGTCATGCAGAATTACTAGGGTGTTTAATAACTAAACCTAAACCAGTCTTAACAAAATGACCAATTTCCCTATTAATTCCTTTCCTAGCCTTATGCAGTTTTTTAGGGTCATGGGCTGATCCCCGCTGTAAATGTGGTATCAACTCAGACCACACTATCCTAGTCTTGAGAAATCTATGGTTATATGTCCTCAAGTAATCAGTGACCTGGAGGATGAGAGTTTTACCCGACACTTGGGTCAAATCATTTCCACCTAGTTGGATCACAAGAATGGCCATAGGAAAGTCAGGGGAATCTCCAGCAACAACCACTGCAAAGCCATCCCAGAGCATCCCCCATCGTTTCTTCCACTCTGTCTTGGCCCATGCTCCCAGGTCAACATCTCAGCCCCATCTGGTGCATGCAGCATACTTGTCCGTAGAGATGGGCACGACTCAGCGAAATTTTCGTTTTCATTTTGGTTTTTTTGTTTTGTTTCGTAACGAAAACAAAAACGAAAATTTTTCAAAAACCAAAACGGAAACGGAAACGAAATGACCAATTTTGCTGTGTTTTTCGTTTTCCATTGAACTGAAAAGAATGCTAACAAAACAGCAATTTTTTGTTTTCGTTTTCATTTTTTGTTTCGTTACGAACCGAAAATGAAACGAAAAAATTTTCAAAAACAAAACGAAAAATGAAAATGAACCGAAACGGATCCCCAAACGACCAAACGAAAAACGAAACACATTTTTTTGAGTCGTGCCCATCTCCACTTGGCCGCCCAAAATATGAAACTGTGGCCAAAGGTCATGACTCTTGCATGCACTTCAGGTAGGAAACCTGCAACGAGAGAACAGAAACATCAACAAACAACGGTCCATCAATGGCCACACATAAGAACAATACTAATGTGACCTCAAGCAGCTGATTCTTTGGATGCCAAAAGAATTAATGCCCATTGCTGCATCTGTGGATGCACACCCAATACAGAATGAGTGAGTTCCAAAGTGTCAGCCAACTATCCCTGCATTACGTAATGCCAAGGATGTTATTTTCCAAAATTGAAATTGTGTTAGCAGGGTGCCATTCTTATTCTGAAATAAATAGCCTTGTGTGTTGCCCACCAAGGCCAAGAAAGTTTGCATAGCAGTTACAGGGCAAATTTGAACAAGGAAACACCTACAAAGATGTATCGTGTGTCCCTTACCCAATTGGTCTGTTTTGGACTTACGAATTGTGATGGTCAGGCTGTCACTATCGAAGGCCAAGTCCAATCACAAAAGAGCAGACTGATAATGGTCATATTCCGGGTAGGGCACAAGTTCGCTAACTCTCAGCACTGCCAAAAAGGTAGCTGCTTGAAACTGCACCACCTCAAAGTGGACGGAACAAGTCTGATTCCACACTGTGGCTAGTTTACAGAACATTTGTGGAGAAATAGGAGTTCTGCTAGCTTTATCTTGACCCCGCTCTCTGGACCATCCTTCCAACATTATGGACAACCTAAATTGACAACTTGGGAGCTCATAACCCTGAGCCTTGGCATAATAAGAAGGGGCAAACAACTTTCCTTGAATGGTGCAGGGTGCCGAGCCTTTAAAATGAATTGCAACTGCAAATTGGACCAATTGGTCAGCTGTGGCCAGCCAAAGCCATTCAAATGCTTGCTCATCACAAAATTTGGCAAACTCAGCACAAGCCACTGAATAACAATGCCTTGTGCAGGGGGAGCAGTGCAAGGCTCATTGCCCTATTCACTTCTACCCCCCAAGCCTCCATACCTCCTCAGGGAGTAACTCTAGTTCATTCAAAGCATGAGGTGCCAACAATCTGAACCGTGTCATCTGTTGACAGGACAGAGCATCAGCAATCTCATTACAAACCCCTGGGACATAATTTGCATGAAAAAAAAGTTGACTTGGAGGTATCTCAAGGTAAGGGCCCTAACAAGCCACATCACCAGGCCCAACTTAGATGACAATGAGTTGACAATATGGACTACTGCTGAGTTGTCACACCAAAATTTGATGGCCGAATAGGCCCAAAACTTGGCCCAAAGCCACACTACGCCCACAATGGGAAAAATCTCCAGGAATGTCAAGTTGCGGGTCATGCCATTGTCAATCCAATCGGTAGGCCACTGGCCCACACACCAGTGCCCTTGGAAAAACAAGCCAAAGCCATGTACGCCTGATGCATCAGTGTGCACTTGTAACTCAGCACCAAGAAGTAACTCCGTGTGTCAAAAGCAAACACTGTTAAAATTATTCAAACAACGCACCCAAAAACCTGCAGGTCATTTCTCATTTTGGCAGTCATGCTCCCCTTGTGGTGGGGCCTCTTAAGGCTGACCATACTGTCACATAGCCTTCGCAAAAAAAGCCCTGCCCGGGGCAACAACGCGGCAAGCGAAATTCAAATGCACCACTATCTGCTGTAATTCTCCGAGCAGAACTTTTTTCTTGTGCAACAACTCCCCCACTCGAACCCTCAGCTCCACAAACTTTTGCTCAGGCAACCTACACACCTGATTCTTTGTGTCCAATTCTATTCCCAAAAAAGTCATAACAGTGGTGGGCCCCTCTCTCTTGTCAAAAGTCAATGGCAACCCAAATTTATGTGCAATGTCAGAAAATGCAGACATAAGCAAACCACACTGCTGGGTGCCTACCTTCCCACAGAATAAAAAAAATCATCTAAATACTGAACTACATGATTGCCACCAGTTCTTGTTCTAACTAACCATTCGAGAAAAGTATTGAAGTGTTCTAAAGCAGCACATGAAATACAACAAACAAATGGCATCGCCCTGTCCATATAAAACTTGCCTTCAAACTGAAATCTTAATAGCCCAATATCACCTGGGTGCACTGGCAGCAAATGAAATGCAGCCTTTACATCACACTTGTCCATTTCGGCCTCACGGCCACAACTATGCACCATCCATACTGCTGTGGCAAAGGATGTATAAGAAATACTACATAGCTCCTGAGGGATCATATCATTAACAGATTCTCCTTCAGGATACGACAGGTGATGTATCAGTCGAAACTCACCTGGCACCTTTTTAGGTACTATCCCCAAAGGGGACACTTGGAAGTTTTATAGCTTAGGGCTGCTCAAAAGGACCTAGAACTCTGCCCGCTTGTATCTCAGGTAATATCTTGTCTCTAACAACCAATTCAAAACCCTGAACTGATTTCAAATTCTGCACAAATCGTGAAACGTGCTCACCAACAGCAGGTATTCGAAAACCAAATTGAAAGCCCTCACTCAAATATAGTGCATGCTCCACAACAGGGTAGCTACGAAGCCACACTTGAAGAACATCCAATTTAATCTGGCCCTTTTGGGAAAAGGAGCTGACCCTGGTGGGTTCTTTTTTCCCCTCCAGGGTCCCTGTTGGAATTTGCACCCGATTTCGGCTTTGTGCATGTGGAAACTGCATGTGCTCCTCCGCAATAAGAGCACATGTGCCACATGAAGCCTTGTTATTGAACTCGTAGCAGGCCATATGGGGTTGAACCATCTGGCCTGCTCCTGAGCAGGCAAAGTTAAGTTGTCCTACCCTGTGCACTAGATGGCCATTATCAAATCTTTCACCAGACATGGGGTGAGCAGGGCTTATTACTCTCAGCCAAAGTGACCCGTGAGGAAGGTCCCCTCTCAAGCCAGCATTACGAGCTGCCCTACAGTGGGATCCCTCATTGTAAGACAGCCATGCCACCCTGGGGAAATCTGAACGGGCCCAATTGATCATATCAATTTAATCAAAAACAGCTGGGCCCTTTTCCAGGTGGGCCTTGGCCAATGTGCTGGCATAAATTAAGAAAGTCAACACCCAGTTATCCCAATTTCTGTCAGACTTGCACTTACGTATTTTCTCCTTATCTTTTTCTTGAGTTTTCCGGATGCCTGCACGTCCACCTCCCTATTCAGGAGATCAAACACATCCACATACTTGCCACTAACAATCTTCTAGACCAGGCCTGCCCAACAGGTAGACCGGGGGCTACCAGTAGCCCATGAAGGGTTCAAAAGTAGCCCATCAGCCATAAATAAAAAATGTGAGGGGTTAAGTTCTCCACCTCTACCTCCCCCATCCCAAGGACCACCACTGCCCCAGCAAAGCTCTGGGTCTGCCAGCCCACTGTCTCAGCCGAGCGAGGCAATTCAAGGGCCATGGCACAGTCCCCTGCT
Organism: Phrynocephalus vlangalii; assembly: GCA_037367305.1. Classification (NCBI taxonomy): domain Eukaryota; kingdom Metazoa; phylum Chordata; class Lepidosauria; order Squamata; family Agamidae; genus Phrynocephalus; species Phrynocephalus vlangalii. The sequence goes on along the minus strand of JAWVWN010004114.1, from coordinate 3,381 downwards.
CTCCCTACCGGCCAGATGATTGGCATGCCACTGTCTCGTGAGTCGTGACCAATTGAGTTGTTGGTGCAGAGCGGAGGAAGGGGAGTGGATAGGAATGCATTGAAATATGTTATCTCCAGAAAGGATTAATTGATTTCCAATGAATTCCTATGGGAAACTGCTGCTCTACTTACAATTTTTTTAAAACTTATGAGCATATGAACGGAACAGATAAAATTCATAAGTAGAGGTTTTGGTGTAATAGCCTCAGGCACTTTCGACCAGAAAAAGTAGACCTCAGCCTGTTCAAAGTTGGACAGCCCTGTTCTAGACCATCGCGTCTGACAAATGGTTGCCCAAAGTTAACTCATCATCACCCTCAGGCAAGTCTAGAGCAGCAGGTGTGCTGGGACTAGAACTCATGGTGCCACACTACTCTTTAGGTGGTGGAGGTGTTACGAGATCCTCTGTTTGCGCAATGGCATCCCTGAGGGTGAGGTAGGGTTACTGTCTCACCTGCAGAACCAGAACTGCTATAAATTTTAGGTGAATGAAGTTGAGGTGTGGGCCGCCCCCTGGGTATTTGATAAATCGTGGAATCCCATGGCCATGCAGTGTGCCTTTGCTATTTCTCACTTGCCCACAATATTGTGGTACATAAGGGATATATTTTTATATATACTGTATATACATCTAGACACCTTATAGCTGTGTCCATCTGGAAAACATCGTTTCTACAAAAACAACATCTTCCCTAAGCATTAACCCCCACACCTCAAAAGTGTCAAAGTATTGGCCTGTTTCCTTTCAACATGTTTTCAAACTGTAACACAAAAAGAAGCTGTTTTGCACTGAAAGATCATTAAATCCAACGTGCTTTGGAGGTGAGGAGGAAGGGCATGGCAAAGGTGACTTTTATGACAAGTTATATCTTTGTTTTATTTATACCCTTTAGGGCCCATGCACGTGCCTGATAAAAATCGTAAAGGGATAAGATTTTTTTTATGGGTGGTATTAAAAAAGAAACTTTTAAGGTGTTAAAACATCCATTGTGAGGATACATTTTTCAAAGCCTACTGTTGGCCCAGAAACTCTTCAACATGATTAAATGTGAAGCTGGAATTTCTTGCTTCTGTGCTTTCAAAAAGTAAAGGAGGTGTTGGAGAGAGAAAATATCCTCAGGTCAATAAAGTAATCCCCTTCTTGGATGCACATGTTAATGTGCTGTAAAGGTTTGAGAAAAGGAGACTGAGGAAGAGATACAATAGTACTTTTCATATACAGGATCAGTTCTTGGTTATCCCTGAGTGCTGGACATGCAACTCTGGGCTCAAATTACAGGAAACCTGATTTCAGTTGAATATCAGGAAAAAACTTCCTAACTGTTAGAGTAGTACAACAATGGAACCAATTCATAAGAACATAGAACATAAGAACATAAGAAGAGCCATGCTGGATCAAGCCAAAGGCCCATCTAGTCCAGCTTCCTGTATCTCACAGTGGCCCCACCAGATGCATCTGGGAGCGCATGAGACTAGATCTCTGTCTCCTGATACCACTCCCCTGCATCTAGCCCTTGAAGAACTCTGGTTTTAAGCCTGGAGATTACACATCTCCATCATGGATTGTAACCTGTGATGGACTTTTCCTCCAGGAATCTGTCCAATCCCCTTTTGAAGGCATCCAGGCCAGATGCCATCACCACATCCTGTGGCAGGGAGTTCCACAGACTAAAAACGCGCTGGGTGAACATTTTTTTCTTTTGTCTGTTCTTAGCCTCCCAAGCCTCAATTTAAGTTTACGTCCCCTAGTTCTGGTATATTGTGAGAGGGAGAAGAGCATCCCTCTATCCACTTGCCTCATGCCCTGCATTATTTTGTACGTTTCAATCATATCCCCCCTCAGACACCTTTTTTCCAGACTAAAGAGCCCCAAATGTTTTAGCACCATTCCCTCAAGAGGTGGTGAGTTCTTTTTAAAGATAAATTTAGATAACTACCTCACAGATGTCCTATGATCTTTTTCCTGTCTTGAGCAGGGGGTTAGACTCCATTGCCTCATAGGCCCCTGCCCCGGGGGCCACGACCTATGAATGTGTCAGTGGACCTGAAAGCAATGCCCTCAGGAGGCCAGACATCTGGAGTTACAACAGGATCACCCAAGGTGGAATTTGTCACAGCTGGGACACAAGACAGCAGGCTCCATTTTACTGACAAAAAACAAAACTGTTCTTTTGGGTACTCCTTAAAATAAATTAATAAATAAATAACTTTTGGCATGGAGATGACGTACGTGAATGCATGGAGCATCGTGTCAGGGCAGGAAGTTCTGCTCACCTACCAGAGGTCCATTTATTTGGGGATAAATGCAGAATCATTCATTGGAATTGATTCCATGTATGCCAATGCCCTGTCTGTTTTTAATTTCCTGCTACCAGCAATGATGCGCAAAGTAGCAGGTTGCCAAAACTGTCATCACTCATTCAGCCCCTAGCTCACTTCTGTCACCCACTCACTCACTCCTACACTGCCGGTTCCTCCCCACCCATCCACCCACCCACCCAACTGCCCCTTTGCTGCCCTCTTGTCCTCTCTCTCTTTCCTGCCCCCTTGCACTCACCCCCTCACCCACCCACCTGCCCCCCTCTCTGGCACTTGTCCCTGCACCCGTCTAACCCCTCCCTCACTGGAGACAAGAATAATGCCAGCTGCAGCAATAGCAGTAGGGAGCCCAAGGCAGTGGCTGTTGGGAGTGTGAGGATGCACACACCACCACAAAAGTTTTCGATTTGAGCTCAAACCCAAAATAAGTTGTCTTCAGTGGATGGCCATTATTTTCACCTGTTGCACTGCTAAATGTAATTTCCAGCTTTTGGGGATCTAAAACAGGAGATTTTTGTTTGAGTAGAAGGCAATAAAGGATTCCCTCAGCAACCAGCATCACTTTTTCTATAGAAATGGACACCCCTTGAGGGCAAATCTGCTACCTATACACCTTAAGTCAGTAATTTATAGCAGTGGTTTCCAATTTAAAACTTAATTGCAGACTCTGTAGACTTGAGCTGAGACGCATGGCACAAAAATTCCTAAAAACAAAAACAGAAACGTTGTAAGCCAACCCTGTAATAAAACAAAATATTTCATGGTGGTATAGTCTTGAACGGGCAATTTGGACCCATTCGCTTTGTAAAAGACCTGCCCCTGGGGGAGTTGAAGCCTGCTAGAGCCGGTTGACTAAGTTGGATTGACTGAGCTGTCTCCATCTTCGGATTCTCACGACAGCCATAGTTATAAGGAATTGTGTGTTCTGTGTCTGTATTTCAAAAATTGTTAACAAAACACCATTAACAGCTGATGGTTTTGTGAAAGGGGAAATTGGCCACAGAGATTTAAAAGGTTTCCT
>JAWVWN010004113.1:0-27553 GCA_037367305.1 Phrynocephalus vlangalii | reverse complement strand
TGCATTTCCACCTCAACTGCTATTCAACTGGTTATTTCCTTTTCTTGTCTCTCTTTGGGTGTGCATGTGCTTTGTTCCTTTTGCATATCTTGTACCCCTGTTTGTCTTTTGATTCCATTACTCCCCTGCCTTGCATTCTCTCTCTGTTCTGAAGCCAGCCCTACCATTTCACAGCATGAAACAGTCCCCTCCGTCAAGAGATGCTGGGTGGTATAAAGAGTAAGTCAGTAGCAACCCCTATTCATTCCTTTCTAGCTGCATAAGTATTTGTGGGTGACTCAGCAAACCCTGGCCTAAGGCATCTCCCTGTTTTATGGGAACATGTTTGTGCATATACTGGTGGCTGAGTTGCTACAAAGAGAGCCATCTCTGTCTGCATCTTGAGAGAAGAATGTCATCACTCTTGGTGTGAATTTTACAGGGATGGGAGGGTGTTGTGTTGTGGGTGCTTCCCCCTCTTAAAACTGCAATTCCATCCCCAGGGCAAGCTGAAATCTGTGCCAAGGAAAGCTGAATTATGTGGCATAAATTATACAAATGGGTGAGTACAATGCCTTTTATTCTGCATAATTTGCTCTGAGCTGATGGCTTTCTGGCACAACTTGTTCTGATTTTTACTGGTGACGGGCAAGGTGTTAGACAAGACATGGAAGTCCTCCCCTCCCATTGATGCTGGCTGAATTTTTTGCAGGAACTAGCTCAGTACTTTCCAGTTCTTTGTCATATTAACACACCAGAAGCCATTTGTTACAGGCATGTTGTGGTTATTTGTTACTTGCACCACTTTCACATAACTCCAGACAGGTTGTGAAGGCTCCTTTGCCTTTTGGTAGCAATACAGTAGGATCCCAGTATCCACTGATTCAGTTATCCCAGGTGGCCAGAGGAAAAAATTAAATAAATAATTAAGCAGCTGCAAAGCAAGCTACGGTCACAAAACAGTAGCTGTAAAGCAAGCTACTGTCACAAAACAGCAGTTTTGGGAATTTTGGGTGTTCTCTATTATCCACAGTTTTCATTATCCATGGGAAGGCCTGGAACTAATCCCCAGCAGATACTGGGGTCCTACTGTATATCATTAGATTTCCATAAATTAAATGGGCATATATTCTTTATAATACATCTCAAATGCTTAATTCCTTGCTTGTATCCTGTACAAACATGTATGATTTTACTTATGGGTTTGCTTTTTTAAAAGCATTTTTGGTTATTTTTTAGTCATAAAATGGCTTCAAACCCTCAAACTTGAGATTCTTGGAAAGTTATTGTTTTCTAAACATAGTGCCAATCTTCTAGAAAGAACAAGGATAGGTCTGTGCGGTCCTCAAGATTACACAAATGTAAAGGCAAGTGATAACTTTTATTGGGCCTCTTTAAAAAAAATCACACAGATTGCAAGCTTTCATGGATGAAAGCCACTTTCTGAGCCTGAACACAACCCTTTTATGGATAGTGCAAAAAAAAAAAAAAAAAAACTGTAGCTAAGAGTCCCAACATTGATGGTACACGTCTGTGAGAGATGACCACAGTCTTCTTGCAGCTTCTGGCTGCAGCACAGTTGGAATTTTTAAATATCCTTTTCTTGTAAACAAAGGGCTGCCTATTATTCTGTGATTGCTCCTCAGTCCTTGCTAAACTAGGGTTAGGACAGCAACACTATATGACTGTTCCATCTTCTTGTAGACTACCCCGTTCCCTTTGGGTTACTGTGGCCTTGTTCAGATAACATTGTGGTTGTTATAATAAGAGGAGGAAATCTCTCTTTTCATTTCACCCATGGGGTACCTGGGTATATAATTTCAGGATCCAGTCTCTGTTGAGAAGAGAGATTGACTGGATCCTGAAATTAAATAACCAAGAACCCCATTGGTTAAATGAAAAGATAGATTTCCTCCTCTTATTATAACAATCACAATGTTATCTCACTGCCCTTGACACTGTGCACAGCTGTGTATGAATGCACCTTTACCCAGTGCCTGCACTCAATCAGTCTGGAGCTGTTACAGACCGAAGAAAGGAAAGGGGAAAAAAAAGCTTGGTATGCATTTGATATCTTATGACATTTTACGATATTTCATGAAATGTATTCTGGCAAGTCTATTGTACTCACTACTCAGTAAGTACTGAAGTAAGTTTATAAAAACTAAGCCATGTGCTTCACTTATAAAATGATATTTAATATGTAATTTTGTTTCTTGCTCAGCTCCTGAAGAAGGCCCCACTGAAACACATTGAGACAGAGCTTTTTTTATAATGGTTTTACAGGGAATAAAAACTGTTTTCTATTTTTATACATCCTGAGACTCCATCTCCCACTTATATTTTGACTTCAATGGATGTAACAGTTCCTTTTACTTATGAACACTACCCACAAACTGTGGTGGCTCCTTTCCATTTGAGTGCTGAGAGGACTTCTCCCGCAACCTTAGATTAAACTAGGGTTATAGGACAACAACACTGGATGACTACTCCAATTTTTGTAGACTACCCCTACCTTTCCTTTTGGGTTACTGTGGCCTTATTCAGCTTGTGAAATCAAAACCTCATTTTGGAAATCTCTCATTTAAAATGGCTGATGAACTTTGGTGTGCAATTAGACCATTTTAGACCCTACCCCTTTTTAGCTTGTGAAGTGTATTATTTCTCAATTAGTTTTCTCTTGTCCTGAGCCAGCTCTGCTTTTTCTTTGTGTGTGGAGATGTCCTTCTGATCAATGTGGTGTGGGGAGTCCTTCTCTTGAGAGAACCCTTTTTCCCCTGGCAGGTGTATATATCACCTTTTCAGAATCTCCTCATAAGTATCTCCTCATAATTTTCATGGACGGCAGCCTGACTCCCAAGTTTCCACCCATTGCAAAACTCCACCAGGACATCAGTGAAGATTTACCCTCGGAGATGAATGAAACCCAGGTGGTGAAAGCTGAACTCTGTGAGCCACTGTGGTATCCAAGTGGCTTTCTTTAGGCCATTTAACAAATGTGTGATGGTGATGTCATGAAAGCTACCATCTCCCTCTTTCTTTGTCTCTCTGTTTCTCTCATTGTTGGGTCAATATTATTTTTTTTGTAATAAGGAGTTAACCAGTGCCTTAATTGGGCATATTCCAATATGCTCCATGTGTTTCAATATACTTTGGGTGCAATTAATCTTTTAACCAGTGCAGTCCTGGATATGTCTACTGAGAATTAAATCCCACTGAGTTCCATCACACACGTTAGTGGGTAAAGGATGTCAGTTTGTATATACCAGCTTATATGCAGTAGCTGCGATGCCGAAAGCTACTTTAAGAGTAACTGGAATGTGTGTTCGCTCAGCGAGTGCTTTCATCCCTTTTTCTTCCTACCATATCAAAAACCACTCTTCAATCACCCCTCAGTTTCAAAACTCATTTTCCATGCAGCAAAGGCAGTTGGTGTTCAGTAAAAGGGAGAACCAAGCCTCCTTAGGCATGAGGAACCGATTTTTTGAAGTATTGTTGGAGTTTTGGGGAATGCTGTTTAACATTTTTCCTTTTGATAAAGGTCATTCTCTTTCTGCCTCTTGGCTTATACAGTACACACTATTATGCGTGTGTGTTGCACCTGCACTCTGGTTTAGGGGAGCTAAGAAACTTGTATAAATTGTGTAAAGAGCAGAGATCTGCAGACCCTATATTTTACCTGTTCTGTTAAAATATTTTAGCTGTGCATTTTGGAAAATGAGTAGGTAACCCCAAACACGCTTTAGAGCATAAACATGCACTGCTCTTGCCTTGAACATCAAGATTCCGCCCTGCCTACCCAATTAATTATTATTTTTAAAAAATCAGGTTTTCATTGAGCTGAACTTCAGATCCAGTTGTGTGGGCTTTCTGGGTCTATGATGGGTTTCTTAAACTGTTAATGAACAGACTTGCATAATTTATTTTTGTTAACAAAAGTAGACCCTATAGTTCAGGGGTGCCCAAACTTTTTGTAAGGAGGGCCAGATTTGGTGGCTGAGAATGTGTCAGGGGCCGGTTGCAGCAGCCCGTGCGATGGCTGGCCGGCCAGCCGGCCCAGCCCCACAAGCTTCTTCACGGTGCTGGTGGTGGTGGCCCGCCCCCTCGCCCACCCAGCCCCACAAGCTTCTGCTTACCGGCCAGCCGGCCGGTCCAGCCCCTCAAGCTTCCAGGTGGTGTCAGTGTCGGCAGAAGATTTAAAAAAAATGGGGCGAAGAAGGGGGAGGGAGGGGCAGGCCAGCCAGCCGCGGGCCACTCGGAATGGCCTGATGGGCCGGATTTGCCCCACGGGCCAGACTTTGGGCAGGCCTGCTATAGTTCTTCTCCAGTTAGGTCAGTGGCTTGATGAATCTAAGGGAAAAAGCAAGGGCAGAGGGAAGGGATGGGAGATAGAAGGAGACTAGCTAACCCATGTTCTGTTTAAGCCCAGTCTAGTCTTATGCCTTTAGCAGGGGTGAGACACAACAGTTAGGAGTGTTACCCCAGCCTTCTCACGGCAACACCTTTACTTGGTATAGAGCCCTTCTGAGTCAACAATCGAAGAAAAACAAAAGACATAAAACATGTGGCACCTTAAAGACTAACTTTCATATTTTAATGTAACGTTGTGTGGACTACACATCTACATCTTCAGACATATAGCACCAGAATGAGGTGTGCAATATAATATGGTATGGGATATACATTTCATACCAGATAGTCATTGGCTGTAGAGAATTTTGAAAAGACTAACATGGCTACCCTCTCTGAAACTGACTCAACAAGGAACAGAAATATTTTCTCAATTTTTATTCCCTTCCCCTCCTTTTCATACCTGAGTAACCAAGGCTGTGTCTAAAAACACAGCTGAGCAGAAGGCCCTCTACTTTGTGGTTCTTTGAGGAAATACAGATGAAACACACACACACACACACACACACACACACAGAGAGAGAGAGAGAGAGAGAGAGAGAGAGAGAGAGAGAGAGAGAGAGAGAGAGAGAGAGAGAGAGAGTAATGTACAGGGTGTGTGTGTGTAACACTGGGGTAGTGAAACCCAGTGCTGGAGAAAGATGAGACAGTTGAAAGCTGAAACCTTGCATTTATCTGGGGGAAGAGTCCTCAGCTGTGATAAAATAAGTGGCGTAACTGGCACCTCTTGATCTGACTGGAAAGGGAGAGATGAAGATGATTGCTCTGCAGAGAGACAAAACAGGCCAGTGTGGATGTTGAAGAAAACACACCTGCCTCCTGGGCTTGCCTACCCTTTGACTTCTCATTCTGTCAGGCACACAGCCTTGATGCAACAATAGGAATGCCTGGTTGATTCATACCTTGAAGGCAAAATACTGCCGGTGACTGAGTTTCTGGGCCACTTTGGAAACACTGGCATGTAGAATGAGGAAAGAAAACTAGCTGCAGTTGGTCCTTCACATTGGCTGATCTGCTAGAATGATAAATATGAGAAGAGGAAAACACCTAATCAGCATAAGACTGAGACCTTACCTCAAGAAAGCAAGTTGAGACCATGCCTTCTGTCTGATTAACATTCGTGATTCTTTGCAGCTGTATGTCTAGTGGCTTGCTACAGTCTAATGGCCTGTTGTTGTTTTTAGTCTCAGGCATTTCTGAGGAATCTAATTTTATGAAAGGAGGAGGAAAGCCCTGACCCTACTTAATATCTGCAAAAGAATGCTTGAGAGGGGACTGCCATGTTTCCCAAACAGAGGTCACAATCCAGCAGAGCAGTAGGAGAACTTTATTGCCCTTAGGTCAATCAGTTATTATGATACCTCTACCGATCTGTTAAATCATGGTGGTTTTTCAGATACATCATGGCAGGTTGTCATTCTTAGGTGGAGGATATTAAAGGATGGGTGGGGGCGACCCAAAAGTACTGGCCCCGTTCACTTTTCCCTTCTGAAAACCTTGTGGCCCCTTTCTTGGGGGAGAGTGGTGTGCACTTAAAATGCTACTGGCTGCCTTTGCATGAGGAGGAAGAAGAATCTGTTTTGGCCCCAGAGTTCTACTGCAAGCCTAGGTGACTTCTATATATTTAATTGGACAGAAGGCAAGTTGAATCAGGGAGTAGGTCTCTCTCCTCGGGGAGCAAAATGGCTTAGAGCAGTGATAGTAAACCTTTTAGAGACCGAATGCCCAAACTGCAATTCAAAACCTACTAATTTTTTTTGCAAAGTGCCAATACAGTAATTTAACCTGTATACAGGTGGCTATGAAGGGGTGATGTTGGGTGCCTACAGAAAGGGCTCTGAGTGGCACCTTTGGCACCCGTGCCATAGGTTCGCCATCACTGGCTTAGAGTTTCCATATGTGAAATAGCCCATAGCAATGAACAGTGGGCGTTTATACACGACCCCTAAGCTCCGCCGCAAATGGCTGCAAGCTCCGGACCTTAAAAATGTTTACCCACCAGTTCCGGGCTTTGCAGACAATTAAGTGCGACCCCACCCACTTTAGCGCGACCAAACAGCAGTTTTCTTGTACCTGCTTTTTGATGGTGAAAAATTTTGATGCGGAGACTGCCTGAGCTCTCCTCGCTTCTTTCTGTTGTTTTTCTTTTGCCTCCGCCCCTTAAAGAGGAACCAGGAAGTAAACGGAGGTCGGAGCAACCGGAGGTAAGCCTTTTATTCTTTTGTCTCTGTCTAAGGCTTTTTTTCCCTTCCCCCCTCACGCAGACAGAACAAAGAAGTGCAGAGCGGGTGGGGACGGAGGAACAGCAACGAACCCTCAAGATCTCTGGTCCGAATTTAAGGGACCAGCGGATCTTAGGGGTCGTGTAAAAAGGCCCAGTGTCTCAACAGCAGAGGAGAAGTCAGCAGGATCTTCTGAATGTCTGACTATTTGGCTTTGAGTGGGAATGACCATCCAGAGGCCCTCTGAATGTTGTCAGACAACAACTTCCATCAGGTCCAGCCAACCTAGCCAGTGTGAAGAATAATGGGAATAATAGAGCTCAGTAATATATCCTGGACTCTGCGCTGCCTGATCCTGACATAGAACTTGTGAGGAGGGCTCCATGTGGTTAGGAACCTGTGCCCAAGCAGCAAGGTCCTTCTTTCTTTACCTTTCTCTGGAGCCAGCAAGAAACCAGAGAAAATGTTATTTCCCAGGCAAGTGTATAGTAGATTTAAGAGACATCTTAAAGGAGACTTTCTTAAACTGGTGGAAGCAGCTTTTGGGATCACTGGTTTCTACAGTCATCTAGAACAGTGGTTCTCAACCTGTGGGTTCTGAGATGTTCCTGAACTGCACCTCCCAGATATCCCTTCCAGCACAGCGAGTTGTGGAGGCTTCTGGGAGTTGCAGTCCAGGAACATCTGAGGACCCACAGGTTGAGAACCACTGATCTAGAAGATTCTCATTGAAAGCAAAATGCAATTAATTAGATGTGTACACAGAAGCAGATTTCCATGTCTACCTCAGAAATCTCTCTGTGTGTGTTCTGTGCCGGAACTGAATAGGACTTTCAAAGTAAGTGAGATATTTAAGGAGTGGTTTTACCAGTTCCAGTCCCACAGTGAGCTTAGAATGGTAGCTCAGGTCAGGACTCACCACTGGGAAGATTGAGTCAGATGCCTCAGGTGGCAAATACTGTATTGATAACTCACTTAAATGATGAGGAAACATCGGTGGGAAACGCTCATGACAACCCTTCCCATCCCTAATTGAAACAGCCTCACTCTCTTCGTTACACAGTTCCCCGCTTCTTGTGACTATTTTCACCAAACGGAAGAGTTAAACAATAAAACAGATGGATTTTTAATTAAGCAGATAAATGAAACTATCAATTTAACCATGCTTCTTTACCACCAGGGTTGAGAGTTGGGGGGGGGGGAGAACACTTCATTTTAACAATTCTTTCCCCACAAGAAAACAGCCAAAGACAATTGCATCAAGCCACTCCCTGAGGATAATCACTGTCTGTTACACAACAACAAGGGCAGACACAAAAGGCTTTGCCCCATCATTAGCTCCTTCTGTCCAGCCACACTAATTATGAGAGAGTCACTGACTGATCAATGTCAAATCTCTCAGAAAGTCCATAAGTAGCAGGAGAGGGAGGGCTTTATCAATACACTTTCTTCAAAGCTCAAGAAACAAATGAAATGCAAATTTAACAACTTAGCTATGTGATTAGCACACAGTAGGATCACTCTGGGCATTTAGCTTTGCTGCTTGTCAACCTGTAATCTTACTGAGAATTACGGCTAGGATTCATGAAAGAGCCTCTTCCCCCCTTCCTTGCCACCAATGCCCCACCATCCAGAATCTACTACCAGGCTCTTGATTTGCTGTTTTAAAGTAAATCTGGGCTTCAAATGCAAAGGAAAAGATTAAAGCCCCTTGCCAGACACCTCAAAGTGGGTAGCATTTTCCTGGAAATGATTGTGGGCTTGTGCTCTGCTTGACATCACTTTAATGATATTCCTCTTTGCAAGTTTCTCTAATTCTGTACTTTGCGGGTCTTCCCTAGCATAGATAACCCTCTCACCTCTTTTGAAGTGACTGCATTTGTTTAGATGCACACAATACATCATACTGCAGCATGAGAATCCCAAGGCTCTGTATTTTCCCAGTATTTAGAGACGTCTCTTCCACGGGTACCTCTATGTTCCTGCTTTCTGCGCACACACCAGTTTTGCATGTGCGTGTGGTGCATGTAACTGCAACAAAAAATGAAGGGTGGAGAAGGAAGGAAGGGAGGGAAGGAGGGAGGGAGGAAGGCAAAGTGTTTGCTAACCCATGTGTTGTGCTGGTACACTTGTTTGCTTCTGTTCTTTGCCACTTTTGTGTCCTGCCTTACACCATACATGACTCTTGTCTCTCCCATTTTATGTTCACTGCACTGTTCATTTACTTTGAAAAATAAGGCAATATTAATGTTTGGCATCAATCTGGAAGACAGACATTAATTTAAAAAAGAGGGGGAAAGCAGGTATACGATTAGCTATATATCTGTGAAGATTCTCAGTCATCCTGATGAGTTTATGTGGAAATTGAGTCATGGCAACTGGACTTTTTTTTCTTGAGAGATAGTAATGTTTCACTGGCTGCTCATCCAAGCAGCTTCATCAGTCTATAGCAGTGGTGGTGAACCTTTGACACTCCAGATGTTTTGAACCACAACTCCCACAGTCCTTGGTCATTGGCAATACAGGCTTGGAATTCTGGGAGTTGTGATCCAAAACATCTGGAGTGCCAAAGGTTCGCCAACACTGGTCTATAGCTATAGAGTGTAAAGTGTCAATAATTACCATTCACCAGTGCTGTTGACAGCCCATGCATTCAAATGTTGAACAGTAATAGTAATAGGCTTCAAGTGATGAACTGAGTGTTAATACTGGCCATATAGGAAATTTTTTGGGCTGAGGGAAAGACCCAAAAGGAACTATACCACCTCAGAACCCAGTTTGTTTCCTTGTTCATTTGATCTATGTTCCACCTTTTCCCCAGAATCAGAGACTTAAGGGAGATTACTCTACAATAAAATAACAATAACACTATATAGTCTTTGGCATGACACTCTAATGCAGGCATGCCCAAACTTCGGCCCTCCAGATGTTTTGGACTGTAACTCCCACAGTCCTTTGCCATTGGCAATCTAAGGTTAGAATTCTGGGAGTTGTGGTCCAAAACATCAGGAGGGCCGAAGTTAGGACATGCCTGCTCTAATGTAATTACTGACTGGTTTTGTGTTACTGTATGTTTTTGCCTTTACTTCTTTATATTAGGTGCAATGATTTTTTTTTTTTTTTTGGATATGGGTATGGCTGACATAGGATTATAATTTTAGGCCACTAAATTGTGTGTGCTTGTGTATGTGCATGTGTAATTTTTTAGCTGCTATTAGATTTTAAAGAATATCTGTACAAAGTTTAAAACAGTACATTTTAAAATCCAAACCTAGCGTAAATAATTAAACCAGTTTTCATTATTGTACAACCGAATGCCATTAAATCCACTTTAAAAAAAAAGATACCACTCAATTAAAATAGCTGCAAGTTATCAGCAGAGAAATGCAGGCACCTCCTCAGCGTTACACAGACACACATCCAGTTATGCCTGAACTCTGAAAGCGCCGAGGCTTTGTCAAATGCAAAACATGGACTTCTGAAAGAACCACCCAATAATTCCACTTTCTATACATCAATTTTCTTTAAAAATTTTTTATCTAATGTAAAAAAAGTGGCAGATAACAATGTGAATACTAAAATGAATGATTCGCTTCTCTTGATACCCCAGCCCTGATCAAAGGCAGCCATCTCTCTTTACCTCTCTGCCAGTTATCAAGTTCATCTCTCTGTACTCCATGCAGACCGACTGCCCCTCTCTGCAGTATGCTCACTCACCCATGTTGCCAAGATTAAGGAGGAAATCATTTTAGAACATTGGTCTTCTAACATCTCACACTCTGCATAAACTTTGTGTGTGTGTGTGTGTGTGTGTGTGTGTGTGTGTAGTTCCTCTTGCCACCTCTTGTGCCTTGCATTAATGCTGTCAAACTCCAAGTTCGGTCTACATGCTTTTACCTGCCGATGAAGAAAGGTGGGAGAAAACTCCTGGAACAGGGAAGGATAGAAGGAGGTAGAAGCAAATAAAGAGATAAAAAGGGAGAAAGAAGGAAGAGAGGGACAGAGAGAGGCAGAGAGGAAGAGAAGAGAAGAAAGACACACAGACCAGCCACAGAAGAATTACCTGCCGGCTGGGAATATATAAGGAGAATCCCTGGAGAGGTGAATGGGAAAAGCCAATAGCGCTGCTTGAAGAAACAGAGGAATTACCAACCATCCCCCAAACCATCCAGTTGGGGTGAGAGGGAAGAAAGAGCAAGAGAGCAGCTGTAAAGAGAGGGAGAGACAACATTGGAAGGAAAGAGAGGAGAGGTGGGAACCATCCTATAAAGAGAGACAGTGGATAGAGGGAGGGAGGATTGTTGAGAAAGGAGATTCAGAATGGAGGACTTTACCTAGGGTGCAATTATCAATATGCAAGACTTTCCCAAATCCCTGCAGATGCATTTGATCCTGGACACTCATGGCAGAACCCACCACTGTTTTATGCCACCTGTTTTATGCCATCAACCTGGTTGATGCTATAAAGATGTGTCCAGTGAAAGTGAATTGGGATCTTCCAGGCTTGTTACTGACAACCTGGCAATTGTGTTAAATAAACCCAATGATATAAAAAGGGCACTGTCGCTCTCTCTTTCTGTCTGTGGGTTTGGAGCCTGGGGCTGCATCAGGGGAATTTAGAGAATCCAGTCACAGTATCCTTGGTGGGTTCCCAGCACTGAGCAAATTCTAACTGAGATCAGGATCATGAGAATGACTACAAAGAGCTTAGATCAGTTATGGCGAACCATTTAGAGACCGAGTGCCCAAAATGTAATTCAAAACCCACTAATTTTTAGCAAAGTGCCAATACAGCAATTTAACCTGAATACTGGTGGCTGTGAAGGGGCAATGTCAGGTGCCCACAGAAAGGGCTCCGAGTGCCACCTTTGGCATCAGTGCCATAGGTTCGCCAACACTGGCTTAGATGAACTGCATCTATGAGCTTGCTAGAGAACTGCATGCATTTGCAGAGTGCTTCTCCTCTTTGATCTACTTTATCCAAGCTTCTGCCCTTTTTATGTTTCAAGATCAGGCCTTTCAAGTCAGGGATGCTGAAGAGTTTCCTCATGTACAACAGTCTCCTACAAAATACAAGAAAAGTGCATGCAGATTTCTGGATGGGGAGGCAGCATGCCCTCACACACACACATGAAGATTTTCCATCAGTTTTGTCATCTAGACAGCCATGCCGATAGCTGGGTACTTTGATGGAGGTTCCTGCATGGCAGGGGGTTGGACTGGATGTCCCTTGACGTCTCTTCCAACTCGGTGATTCTGTGATTCTATGAATTGTGTGTATGCTTGCTGAGAAGGAGTTTATTGCATTCAGCAAGGTCTACTGCCTGGTAAGCACAGGTAAGATGAGAATCTGAACGGCCATGATGCAGTACTTGCTGTTTACCTGCACTTTTATTTCTACCTAGAAATGATATTTTCTACTATTTTATAGGAAATCTTTTTGTCTTTAGCATCCCTAAACATGCTTACTTGGAAGTCAGCCGTATCCATAGGAGAAATATTTGGGATCAGATCTTCAGGCCATCAGGCTGGATTCTAACAATTAGAGATGGGCACGACTCAAAAAAATGGTGTTTCGTTTGTCGTTTGGTAATTTAGGGGTCCGTTTCGGTTCGTTTTTGTTTTCGTGACGTTTTTTGCAAAAAATTTCATTTTCATTTTGTTAGGTAACGAAACGAAAAAATGAAAATGAAAACAAAAAATTGCTGTTTCGTTAGCATTCTTTTTAGTTCAATGCATCTGCTGCAACGAAAACGAAAAACACGGCAAATTTGGTCATTTCGTTTTTGTTTTTGTTTTCTTTTTTAAAAAATTTTGTTTCGTTTTTGTTGCGTAACAAAATGAAAAAACAAAAACAAAAAGGAAAAATTGCTCGTTTCGTGCCCATCTCTACTAACAATAAATATAAAAGGGCAATTGCGGTATTCTTCTGAGCCACAGAAAGAGTGGAGGTTTATTTTTAGAAAGGCTGGCCACAAAGGAAAGGACATAACGACAGGGCAGTCATCTTGTGAATCCCAGCAACCACCAACAGCTGTGAGCACAGGAAAAAACCCTAGAAAACCAAGGCAGTTAAATTCTTTAGAAATAGGAAATGAAAGATTCTGCCTAGGTAGGCAAAACTTTTTGGCATGCTTTACTGCTATCAGTAGGATGCTATAAGCATTTTTATTGCAATATCAAAGGACAGAAATTAGACCAATACATGTAGCGGCTGGAATCTAATTTCAGATGGCTTACTGCAGTTTTCAAAATTAAAACGTATTGTAATAATATATGATTTCAGCTCCACACTCCTCTTTATCCTGTGGCATTTGACAGCCTTGGAATGTAAACAGAGCTCTGGCACCATGGCTGAGATCTCTCCCACCTGACGTCTACCTTTTATGTTTATCAGAACTCCAAAAGAAATAGTGCTTAGTCCAAACTTGGAGCCACATTGTACTGCAGCTTGCTTTTCCCGGTTCACTCCCAGATGCAGGCCTGTTTAGTAACTGTTATTTAGAAGATAATACGCAGGTCCGAGAAATGATATGCAATCTCTACTGGACCAGGAAGTAATTACTTTCTGGCTTAATTGAATTGTTTATTTCTTCTCTTCCTTATTTGGATCTGATATGACTTTCTCATTTTATGACCACAGTAAGCTATTATCCAGGAAACTTTCTCCTCCACTCTCTCTGTCTTCCTCCACTTCCAGGTGCAGATGTCTAGCTTGATAAGAGATTAGTGGATTTTTATTCCATGCAGTTTGTGATCCGGATGTGATGTTTCTATTCTCCCTGTGTTGTTTCAGTTCAAACAATTCCTTCTCCAAATAGCAGAAAAGTTAATGCAGTGCCCCCTGCCTCTGTCTTCTTGCTTGGAATGGTGGTTTGATCTCAATGGCAAACATGGCTCTGAATCTCCTTAGATCCATTCAGATTATTATTCAATCGGATACTAAATGGAACCATTTTCTTTTCTTAAGTGACATATGTCAGAAGATGTTGCATCAGAGAGAAGGGGGACTATCACTAAAGAATCCCAACATTGGTGGCTACTTCATGTCCTTCTTTGGTCTGTGATAAGATTTGTACCATGACAGCGTTGGTTGCGATCACGTGGTTTTGTCCCTGTTTCAGTGTTCCCATGGCCGTGTAACTTATCTCGTGACAAGTGCTACCTCACAGTCTTGTACTGTGACAAACACTGAATTTGTACAGCTTTTTCCTTTTTTGGGAGGCTTAAAATTTTCTTTTTTGATATTTCACTTCTGAAAAGTCAAAATAATAATTTAAAACCCCATTTTTCTGAGAGAAATGAATGTTTTGTTGCATGACAGTCATTACTACAAGGTGCCTTGTCTCGAAGCAGAAAACGGGAACAAAGAGTGACAAGGGAAAACCCTATCCCAGCACCAGGTACAGTATTGTCGCACTTAGCACCCATTCCGGGGGCATGGTTGAGACAAATTTCAGTAGTTGCGCAATGGACGTGAAGTAACATTTTTTGTACCGCTCCTAAGTGCAACACTAGCAGAGACAAAACGGTCGTGAACTAACCACCATTGTTAGTAACTCACCATAGCTGCCTGTTTGTAGTTGTTGTACTTTTTCAACATAACACTCTGCGTCACATTTTCCCAGTGCTTGACATGCAAAATGTCAGTTATTGGCATCTCTAGGCAGCACTGGGGAAATATCCAGTCTGAAATTCCGTAGATCAGGGGTGGCACAACCTATGGTCTTCCCAGGCATTGTTTCTAATTATTTTGGAAGAAGAAAAAGGAAGGAAGGAAGGAAGGAAGGAAGGAAGGAAGGAAGGAAGGAAGGAAGGAATATTTTACATTTTGAACCTTTATTGGAAAAGTTGGAAAATTACTAGAATGTATGCAAAATATTGTTTTCTAGTTCCTATCATTTCAGATATGTTTCAGGACACAGAAACACAGAAATATTTATAAGATTTGTATGCACTCACTTGTGCACATGTTTGTGTGCGCACGCATGCACACGCGCAGGCGCACACAGCTAGATCAACAAATTATAATTGCAGCTTTGATTAAAACCGAAACCTATCCATTCAAAAGACAGTTTTTGTACAGTCCCCCTCACCATGATCACCATTATAACTATTATATATATTTTTTGGAATAGTCTTTTGAATTGAACTGCCCCTTCAATGAGGAAACATAACACTTTTAAATAGTTTTAAATAGTTAAGCTGATGCAGAAGGCTGCTTCTAGTTGCATGACCCAGGGCTCTGCAAACCTTTTACTTTTTCCTTTCTTAATTTGGTACTGGTACTTTAAATGCTCTGCACGGTGTCCCTGCAGACACCAATACCTTTCCAATAGTAACTCTTAATAACACCATACCTATATCACTCCTGCTGTATGGCTATTTCCATTACATGGGATGGAGCACACACACAAAAGCCTGCTTTAAAAAAAAAACCTAGCCCAGACCCCTGAAACAGCCGTAAATAAGTATGAAGTCGCTAGAAATAGATGGCATTCACACTGAAATTGGAATTTTAATTTACTATTTTGAACCATGAAACACTTATTGATTTATGTTTATAATGAAATTTCATGACATATTCCATGAAACATCAGGCTTCCTGAAGACAAGATGTTAATCTATATTTAATACATTTATTGTAAGGTTAAATATGGCATGAAAGACAATAGATATTACCATTGTTCATCGGTTCAGTGCTTTAAAAGTGAGAACAGTGGCATAGATCTAATTTTACAAGGAAATTGCTAAAAGAATGGATGTATTAGAATAGCTATAATAAAACAAGGTATTTAAAATTGCATGCTCAGGTGAATATTAAGCACTTAAAATTATATCTGGCCACTGAAAAAAGATGCATTTGCTAAAAAACGACCACTGTTCCTTAATAGCTGGTTGCCACTGTATTAGGTTTATTGTGTGATTTTGGCTTTTTAGTATTAAGGTGACTTTGGTAGGAACAATGATCCAACAGTATTTTTTTTTTCACAGATAGCAAAGTCAGTGCACTCCTCTAGAACTAGGGATGAGACTCATAATCCTGCTCAAGAAATAACATTTCTAAATCCCAGATGATGGAAGAAGGCCAACTATGATAGCCACTTTGGAAAAAACAACAGTGTCAGAAGTGCGTGCAGCAAGACTCTTTTTCAAAATTGTTGTTTCCCCACCTTCCCACTTTATTTTATACAGTGGACCCTCGTATAACAAACTGTTTGTATAACATAAAATCTGTAGAACATAAAAAATTCTGGAGATAGGGGAAATTTGTTTAACAGAATCGTCTATGGGGCCAATCTGTACAACCTAAAAATGGTCGCGATAAGGGATTACTGTTTTCAATGCATTCCTATGGGAAATTTGTATGATGGAAAATTTTCTTAACATAATTTCATTTGGAACAAATTAATTCCTTTATACAATGAACCACTGTATTTGAAATTCACTTTGTCACTCCAGCGAACACAACCATGATGTTCAGTTGAGCTCAATTGCAGAAGAAGATCAAATAAGAAGTAGGGTTTCTACAAGGCCACAAACAAGAACTTTGCTAGTCCACCCTTGTAAAAGCCATTGACAATCTTTCCAATGATAGAAGCACCAGCACCTTAACACTATTTATTCTGATCTCACAAAGCTGAGGAATAAAATAATGCATTCTGAAACATACTATGCACAAACAAACTGTTTGAGAATGTATTATGAATGTCTATGGGAGGTTGAGTCCATACAAAGTTTACAATCCTAAAGACGCACCTCATGGAACCTGCTGGGTCTTATTTCTGAGAAGACATACGGTACGGTATATAGGATGGTACCATAAAGAAATAAAAGTCTGTTGGAGAGACTTTCACTTGGGAACTGCTAAGGTTTTTGTGTTAGCATTCTGGTATCTAGGTGGAACTGGGTGTATAACGTAACCAGGCTGGTGTATGTGTGTGTCACATGTTCTACTTTAAAGAGTCTCTTATTTGAACGTATCTTCTTTTTGAAGTCTGGTTGCACTGTGGCTCAAGGATGAAGAACAACAAGAGCAGAGATCTTAAAAGTTGTCCTGGAACAGTTCCTATTAGAGATGGGCACGAAACGAGCGATTTTTCGTTTTTGTTTTTGTTTTTTCATTTCGTTACGCAACGAAAATGAAATGAAATTTTTTAAAAAACAAAATGAAAATTAAAACGACACAACCAAATTTGCCGTGTTTTTCGTTTTCATTGCAGCAGATGCATTGAACTAAAAAGAATGCTAACGAAACAGCAATTTTTCGTTTTCGTTTTCATTTTTTCGGTTCATTACCTAACGAAACGAAAACTAATTTTTTTGCAAAAAACATCACAAAAACGAAAACAAACCAAAACGGACCCCTAAACAACCAAACGACAAACGAAACACCATTTTTTGAGTCGTGCCCATCTCTAGTTCCTATTAAGTCATGGGCTTCTCCAGTATTTCCCACAAGGTATGGCATCATTTTGATTTAAATTGTAATAATTTTCTAAATCTGCACCTATATGTCTTACGGTTTTACTAAATAGGGCTTCTACTCTTTGAAAATATGCAGGACTACGCCTTATACCAGGAATGTCCAAACTTTGGCCCTCCTGATGTTTTGGACCACAGCTCCCAGAATTCCAAGCCTGTATTTCCAATGGCAAAGGACTGTGGGAGTTGTGGTACAAAACATCTGGAGGACCAAAGTTTGGACATGCCTGCCTTACACCACGTGTTCATTGCAAATGGAAGTTTTTTTAAACATAGCAAAGGTAGGGAACATGGAGCCCTAGCAATTTTTGTGATACTGTACTAGACATGGGCGCGACTCGGCGAAATTTTCGTTTCCGTTTCCATTTGTCGTTTCTGTTACGTAATGAAACGACAAACGAAAATTGAGCTGGAAATTGAACGAAACGAAATGACTCATGAAAATTGTGGTCATTAGTTTCGTTTCCGTTACTGGCGGCGCGCAATGAAATGAGCTGTTTTTTAAATGTTAAAAAATGCCCTGGACATCCATAAAAATGCAGCGATAATTATTTATACTGTCTGATAATACCTGCCAGGGGGTGGGGGGTCCTTAAAACGTGCATTTATGTCTTTTCTCAGATCGCTGTACTTTTTTTTTCTTTTAAGGGGAGTTGGGGAATGGGGACATTGATCCAAAATGGCTCCCAGATGCCTAATATTGATTTCTTGGGTATTAAAACGCCCTGGACATCCATTAAAATGCAGCGATAATGCAAGAATTATTTGAAATTATTACCTACCAGGGGGCTGGGGTCCTTAAAACGTTTGGTTTTGTCTTCTCCCATCGCGATGTATTTTTCTTTTCACTTTAAGGATGACAAAATGGACATCCCCAGCCACTCCAGCCACAACATGGAGGCAAGCCATGTGATGGGATCATGTAAATTCTTGGAAAACTTCAACCAATAGCATGCCCGGGTTGCAGACTGGGCAGGTCTGGCAGCCACAGAGGGCATAAAAAGCTCTGGCAACCCCTGGAAATGCTTTAAAATCGCGCAAAAAGCGGGTAGAAACGACAAACGAAAAAACAAAAAACAAAACGACAAATTTTTGAAAAAATTTGTGAAAAACGGAAATGACCTGAAACGGACCCATCCCGAAAAACGACAACTCGAAACATAATTTTTTCTAGTCGTGCCCATCTGTATACTGTACCTCTGTTTGTCCCCAACCCTTGCCAGTGGAAGACAGTGTTTTTGTTTCAAAGCAGGGAGAAACTCCAAGAACAGGAATTAATTAGCCCAGGGATGGATAATCCAAGGATTAATTTTTAATTTGGCCAGTTGCTAAGAGGCTATAGCACCACCACCACCCAGGTCACAAATGTGATCCACTATTGAAAAATTGGTGGCCTGGCTCACCACCTTTTCTAGATATCATAGTTGTTTCATGTTAATTTTTACTTAAGTTATTTAGTAATAAAATATTGGACAGCATCTTACTGATATTGAGGAATGTTGCAAACAGACAAGGTGCCGGTGCACATCTTGGTTGCACAATTGAGTGTGTGGTCAAGCACACAACCAAGATATGCACTGACACCTCTTCAACTAGCTACTGTTTGCCACAGCATGTTAAACAAATTTTATGTGAACAACGATAAGTTTCTGACCATTGTTTACCATTTTAATTTGGATGTACAAATACATTTTCTGGGGCTTAATGATCTTAATATTCAATAGCAGTATTTGTGTTTGTGTGGTGTGCTGCTAAAAACTAATTTATAGTGATTCTGACAAGGCTATCAAGTAGAGATGGGCACGACTTGAAAAAAATTTTTTTCGAGTTGTCGTTAGTCGGGCCGGTCCCGTTTCGGGTCGTTTCCGGTTTTCGTGAAAATTCGCAAAAATTAGTCAGTTCGTTTTTTCGTTTTTTCGTTGTCGTTAGTACTGGTTTTGGGGGGGGGAGCGGGCTCCTGGAGGCACCTCTGTGGGGTGGGTGCCTCCTCTGGCCCGCTATAAAGGGAAAGTGGGCTCCTGGAGGCACACGTGGGTGCCTCCTATCACCCTAGGAAGGGGAAGCAGGCTCGGGGAGACCCCTCAACATGGGGGTCTCCCCTCTTCACCTGCTGCTGCTGCAAAATGGTATGCAATAGCCATATGGATATTGCATACCAGTTGTGCAGACAGTGAGACCAGTGAGAGCGACTGATAGCTTCATGCCCGCCCTTCACAAGGCTCTCGCACCACCATGTCTCACACAGAAGGGAAGTGTACTTGCTGCGTGTAGTGCAATGCAAGCAAGTAGATCTGGCTTTAAGGTGGCTTAGTGCAACGGCTAGGGTTAGGCTAGTGACGGGTAAGGTTACGGTGGGCTAGTGGGTTGCACCTCTGGGTGCCTCTCTGACCCACTAAGAAGACAGTCTGTGACGTATGGGTACGGAGTCAAGGGTTAGGGTTAGGGCTAGGGCAGGTTTTAGGGGCTTTTTGGCACATCCCAGAAGTCTCCATGGCCAAGTGGCCATGCGACTGGTGGGATGGCTCCAAAAATTTGCATGGTTGTCCACTCCCACATGGCTGGCCACTTGGCCAGCCCATCATTGCGCAGGTGTAAATAAAATAAAATCAAATAAAATCAATGGAGGACAGAGGAGGAGAGGAGAGACATTTTGTTGCAAGAAAAAACCCACTGCTACTGTGAAAAAACTGGCAGTTTATAAATTTTCGCGTGTTTCTGTTGTGCTTGTGTGTTTTTGGACCACGATTTCAAAAACAATATTGCGTTCGCCACCCCATTTTGGATCCCCCGCCCGCACCGCATGGCATGGCGATGGCGACTCGCGAGTCCGGCTGCCCAGGACGGGGGGAGAGGCGGGACCCCCCTCCAGAAACTACCCCTCCGGTAGGTGCCCTGCGCCCTTAGTCAAGCAGGCATTTTTTCCGCCTGCTTTTTTGGCCCGGGAATGGGTGGGGGGAGAGTTTAAAAGTTTTTTCCTGTGCCGTCCGTGCCGCTTGCTTGCGCTTTAATTGCGGCGGCCGGCGGCGAGACTGGGCTTTTTGCTGGCTGCGAGCCTGCGGCGAGTCCCACCAGAGCAGCCCAGGACGGGGATGAGGGGGGAGGCCGGGGACCTCCAGAAACAACCCCTCTGGTAGGTGCCCTGAGGCACGGCAGGCATTTTCCCGCCTGCTTTTTGGCCGGGAACCGGGTTTTTTTAACTTTTAAAAACTTTTTTTCTGTGCCGCGTGTGGCATCGCGCGATCTCGCGATGCAAGGAACGAGCACGACAAATCAGACCAAAATTGTTCGTTCGTCGGTTCGAGCTCGAAGTCTGGGGGAGTAATTCCCGTTACCGTTTCCATAGAGTAACGGAACCGAGTAACGGAAACGGAAACGGGAATACCGCTAAGTCGTGCCCATCTCTACTATCAAGTTAAGTATAATATTTAAGGAGTGGTTTAACCATTTTCTCTCAGTGAGTTCCCATGTCCTAACTGGGAATCGAACCCTGTTCTCCACAGTTCCAGTACATTATTTTATCTCCTATACCACATTGGGTATGTAGGAGTATTTACTTCTCATTAATTTGACATTTATTTTTATTTCCTATTCCTTGTCTCAACAGTTTGGGACTGTTGCGATATAAAAGAATCACAACATTGTGGATTTCTGAGGTCTGAACTGTCCCTAGATGTCGAAACAAGTAACAGGAAACAACCGTCTCCAATTAACAGGAAGGATGTACTCCCCTAGCAGACTTGCTCATTTAATTAAGGCGATTAAAAGCCCAGAAATGCTTTTCTACAGGAAAAGAAAAGTAATAAACCATATTTGATACAAATCTTGGGAGTGATGCATTAAAAAAAAGAATGTGGTTATTGTTGCTGATCATTATTTTTTCAAAACAATAATTTTTAAACAGTAATATAATGAAAACAGAACTTTTCTCATTTTAATGAAAAAGGTAATATTTAGTCAATACAACTCCTTGCTGTTTACTGTCATTAGGCAATGGGGTCGGGGGAGGAGGGATATTCATTTTTTAACTGGAAAATATGACCCTAGGGTTACTACATGACCACCTACCAGAAAGTATGGTATGTAGTCTTCCTGTAATGCTTAAAACAAACATGCCATTAATAGAGGAACTCTTCCCATGTTTTCTTAACTATGGTGAAGAAAAGATTAATTGGAGTGACTGAGAGGGTGTTTCTGTTCTGAGTGGTGTTGATTGTATTTATTTCAATTAAAACGGAAGAGAATCTTTTCCTTCCCAGTTACCTGGCACAAGAAACAGAACTGGTAAGTAGTCTTGGATCACAGTTGGACACAGTGACCCATGTTGAAACCCAGGCAACACCACTAACAACACTGCTGTTGCAGCAGCAGCAGCAGCAGCAGCAACAACAACAACAAAACAAAAGTGGGTAGTTTAAGTGCCCCAACATGTAATGTGACAGGTACTTTTGGACAGAAACTGTCTAATCATGGATGAAAATTAAACTTCCAGTCATTTCCAGTCACTTCCAGTTTGGTCAAGCAACCAAGGAAGGAAGCAAACAAAACACATCTAAAACTTTAAAAAAATGGTTGGATGTACACAATCAACTCTCCAGACTTTGGGGAAATGAGATATATGATGATGCTCTTGTGAAGGGCCCATTGTCCAGTGGCTCTTCTGAACATATCTTCTGCTTCCAAGTGGTGCCAATTAAATGATCTGTCAGTAGGTAATCCAAGATGCCTCTGGCTGAGGTCTGGAAGAATGAGAGGCCTAGACAGTGAAGGGTAGACAAAAGTGGGCTCGATGAACAAGGAGTATAAGGCACTTCCCTAGTCCTATTTGAGAAAAGCTTATTTATGGTGGGGCAGCTCTTGCTGTCGTCATCCTTTCTACTGGGGGTCTCTCATTCATTGGGCTGCATGCTCCCTTTACTTGCCTATGGCTGTGAGAAGAGCTGGCATGCTCTCTTAAGGTCTTGAGGAAATGAACTCTCGGGGAGGCGCACTCAGATTTTTCAGAGAACAGTGGTCTCCAGAACTCAAGATGGGTTGGTATTCTGTGGCTCTGGGAGACACCATGAGTGTCTACAGAACAAGCATTTTATGTTAAGCTGTTAATAAAGTTGTGGCCCTTGTTTAACCCAAAGCTAATGTCTTGCCTCTTTATTTTGGGCCGGGGGACGGTGGTGCAATGATTGCTGGAGGAGTAGTGGAGTGAAAGATTGTGAGAGGTATCCATGCACGTTGTGTTGTGTGTATATATGTGTGTGTGTTTGGGCAGGCCAACCAATGTTCTTCTCATGCCAGTACTGGAGCTGGCAGAACCCATCGCTCCAATAACACAAATGCAGCTGTCTTCCTAAAAAGTTATCTAAAGGGTAACTTTATCCCTTAAAATACATTTAAAAAGTATGTCTTGTTTGTGGACGATCTAAAAATACATTTTAAAGCACTTGTGTATTGAATTTAGGGCACCCATACTGTGCTCACAAAATTAAAATTCTAAGAGAGCATCTGTCATGGCTGTGTTTCTATAACTTAACAAACCTAAAATACTGAAGAACATTTCTGCTTCTTCCAGGGGGGAAAAATCCTATATATATTTGTGTTTTAGAGTATGATGACTGCTAAATCTTCTTTAAAGCAAGGGCTTTAACTTGTCACTTCCTAAGCTGTAATATGCATGGATTGTGGAAAAGAAGATTGCAGTTGTGGCCTGAATGAATTCCCTACAGTGAATGGGGGCAAAACACTGAAATAAAACGATGCAGTCCCTCCAGTGCTGCTGAGGTAGGATTTATAGGGTAAGGGTAAGGAGAGAGGGGAGAAATAAATAGTCAGAAGTGGAATAAAGCCCGTGGTGTGTTTACCATCAAGCCTGGTTTTGTCACTATAATATATGTAGTTCTCCTTAGTGCAGGTCGGGGTGGAATAAGAGGAAAAGTGTCTGGGAAATAGAGGATAATCAGAATCCAAATCTGATCTATACAGAAGCAGGAGGACATAGAATGTGAATAGTTAAAATGGCTGTTCTTGTTTATGTGAAATACTTAAACTGTTATGCTGAATCTTGTGGTAGAGCAAGTAATACGGTCTGCTTCAGTGGGTAGATTTAGCAGTCCGTTAAAAACCAACAAAGTATAAATTATTGGAACTTCTTATTGTGGTCATGTTGACCTTCTGCTTCAAGCTCTAAGATATTTTAATTACAATTTGGCTGTTTTGGGGGTATTGTGTAGGCCTGAATGCAGAAACGAATGGAACAGTTTGGAAAGCTGCAATAGCTGAGGGGGAAAAAAAGAGTCTTGCAAATGAAGAATTTAAGAACATGTAGGCTTTCTCTATATGCTCAAACACTGTAGCCAGACTGAAGTACCCCTCCTAGTCCTGCCAAAAATATCAACCGGGAAACATCTGGGCCTTATGTGACACTTGCTAGCATATATTTCACCAGATAAATTAGGAACATTGTTGTGCCATGCCTGTGCAAAAAATAATAAGAAAAATATATGATGAAGAGCACAATGACTGTATATCACATCCTATTCAAGCCAAAGCAGCCATTAGAGATGTGAATATCAAGCATGATTGGCAACAGAAAGGCCTAGAAGTCAGGAGCACAATATAAGGAAACAAGCACATTTAAGCAGAAGGTGGGGCACCAGAGCGACTGCGTGCAGAGATTACGGGCTATTGATCATGAGTGCCATTTATTTCCCCTTATGACTCACCAGCCATAGGGAAGAGAAATCCAGACAACAGGAGGTTCTGCTGTTCTGTTGACAGCTTAGACAAAAAGTGAAAAGGAATTTCTGTAATTACTAAAGATGTAATTGGAAACTTGAGTGGAGCTCCCATTAAAGGTCACTTCATGCGCTTGGTTGGTGGTGGGGGAAGCAATCCATATATGAATACTAAATGTACATTAGCTAGGTCTCTTTAGCCATATATTTCTTTATGATGAGTCTATCTTTGAGGTGCCTATGACTTGCAAATATATACACCATAATACCTACCAGTCTGGTGTACAGTTTCACACATCTATGGTATATATATAGTCTTGTGAGAAAGGAAGTATTCCCTCTTTGAATTCTATGGTTTTAGGTATCACAACATAATAAAAATAATCTGGTCCTTAGCAGGTCTGAAAATTAGGTAAATATTACCTCAGATGAACAACAACCGGTGACCATAGTAAACTGTGCCCTGGTTTATTTTACAAAAATAAAGCCAAAATGGAGAAACCATGTGTGAAAAACTGAGTACAGAAAACCTGTATGTGACAAGAACAGCAGCAGCAGCAGCAGCAATAACAACAACAAAACAATCTTAGAACTGCAGAGCTGGAAGGGATTCTATAGATCAGTGATGGTGAACCTTTAGCACTCCAGATGTTTTGGACCACAACTCCCAGAATTCCAAGCCTAGATTGCCAATGACAGTGGGAGTTGTGGTCCAATACATCTGGAGTGCCGAAGTTTGACCACAAATGCTATAGGTCATCAAGTCCAGTCCCTGTCAAGGAGGAACAGTGAGGAATCTAACATCTAACTTCTGGTTCAAACCCATGAGCTATTCAATTAAATAGTTTTAAGTGGCTGAAGTTTGGGCCCTGTATTTGACAATGGTGCAGATAGAATCCCTAAATGTAACTCAGGTTCCTACCTAGATTCTGTAAGAAAATGTGGTTCTGGGGGAACTAAAATATCCCAAACTAATGTGTGAACTTTAGAAGACAGACAACCTACAAAGGTCTATAGTGGTTTCCATCAAATTTAACAAGAAGCACAAACTGGGGGAAAAAAACCCAAATTCTGCAATTCTGTGTCTGTTGAAAACAATAGATACAAAACACAGGAGCACAGATAAAACTAAAACCATCCATGAGCAAGTATTGTTCAGAAGCTTTGACAGATAAAAACCATTCTCATTCTAGTAACTAAAAACATGGGAAACAACAAACATGGCAAAGAGATGAAGGGGAGAGTATTACACAACTCGGGTGTCCTAACTTAGAAGGCAGAAGGTTCTCTCCCTGGCAACAACTCACATAACCTCTGGTGAATGAGGATGTGTGAACTATTCACAGATCTCCCACATTAAGTCTACACATTCATTGCCCCCCCCCCAAGTGATAAAACTCAATGGGTGGCCTTTCCACTCAACATCTTTCAGTTTAAACTGGCCCACAGGGTTGCTGAAGATAAAAATGGGAGAACTCCAGGTGAGCCACCCACAACCCCCTGAAGGGAGGGAGGGAGTGAAATGGGATAGTTGGTTTAATCCAAGATTAGATGTTGGCACTTGCAAAATTATATCTAAATCACAAGTCCAGAAAAAAAATCAGTCCCATTGTTTGGAAAAGGTTTTGTTTGATTGTTTGTTTTAAAACAATGTCATGGACAAATCTGGGCTAAAAAGTTCAAGTTTGTACCGAAAGATTCTTATTTCTATTTAGGCTACCTTCAGTACAGAATTAACTAAGGTGGAGAAAGGCTAAGCCAAAGAATTTATGAAGCTTAGTAATGTTGCTGAGTCTGAACGTGCTCATTAGCCTTATCATCAGTTAATCATGGAAGCTCACAGAATATTTTATTTCCCACAATGGACTGGGCTATTGGTGGCTTTGTATGAATACCTATATTTGCATGTGAACTCAAGCATTCAAGCATGAACAACAGGTTCCATTCTTCTCCTTTTTAAAGGGACCACTTCATTAATTTGTCCGAGAGGCAAATGAAACCCTAGGTCGTTAGTAAAATAAAATAATATAATATCTTAAAAAAAAACAGGGAGTACTAAAGTTAAGCAGCAACACTGGCGTTCTCTTACTATTTTACCATGTAGCAATGATGTATATGTGGGGATATTCATGTGAGAGAAACAGCAGGGAGAAAAGTGTCCCTTGGGTGGAGATTATCACCCATAATCCCTCAGTGATGGCTTTCTGCCTCTCCCAGCATCTGGAATGTGAAGGGGGGGAAACCCATGAAGGTAAAACTACTTCTAAAGTAAGAGAATGAGTGAATAGGGGAAATACTTAGCTGTGTTCCTGCTCCCTCATATCTTTTGCCTATGCCCTCTGAAGGGCCCAGTTTTGTGACTGGAATGAAGCAAATGACAACAAAGTAAATTGCATAATGCCCGAAGCCAGCCAGGTTATTTTGGACTCATGTATTAGAAAATGCCACCAAGGTCTCTTCCTTTCCTTGTTAGTAAAAGCACAGGGGTGGAAAAATCAAACAAACTGTGGTTGCCTGAGATAGTTACCTTGTCCTGCTTAATGGTAGGGCTAACCCAGGTGCACCCCAATATGACCATTGAAAAAAATGGAGAAGCAAACGATTAGTTCTGTTCTTCAGGCCAAAATTACTCTGCCTTTTGTAGTGGTGTTTTGGGTCAGCCGTGAATCGTACTTATATGTGTACAATATAAACATACTGTATTCCACATCAAGGTGGAAAGCTAGGATAAATGCAAGTATATGCTTGGCAGAGAGCAGAGGAAATTACATCATTCATTCATTCATTCATTCATTCATTCTCCTGGACCATTGCTACCACAGTGCATCACCTAGATTAATTTTTTTAAAAAATAAGCAGTTTCTCAGTTGATGCTTCAGAAAAGGAAAATATTTTTAAAGGAATCTTAAGTGATACAACACAGCAGCAATGGTTTAGTAGGACTTTTAAAATCACTTTCACTGTCCCTCTGCCAAGGAGCAGGGGAAGTGTTCAATTTGCTGATATCTTGAAGTGGCTTTCTTATGAAGCAGTACAGGAAATTGACTGTGGAGGAAGCCATATTAAAGAAGGTCACGTGAGATCCTTACATGAGCAGCATACCAAGTGGCATATTGCACCTTCACTCAACCTCAGATAACCCTTTTTAGACTGCACCAGCCCCCTCCAAAAGGGCCAGTGCAGGTGACTTCTCTGTTGGTCACTTGATACAGGTTATGCTCCCAAGGATAACTCATAACCTAATTCCTACATAATCACTCTCCTTTTCGTGACACAGCTTTTCCTTGTTTAATTGCCCCTTCATGATACCAGAATTTGACAGCAGGAGCCTTGACAGCTTAAGGTTCCCTTCTTGGTCCATTGCCAGTGACTGTATGCCCTGGAAAGGGACCAAACAGGAGCTCACCTATCTGTACTAAAAATGTAGAAGTCACTAACATGAGCTCAGTGAAGGGAGAGGCACACTGAGAATGGGTTGGATCGTTCTAGTTATTCCATTGCCTGATCACTGGAAAACAAGAGTGGACCAATCTGTTCCCACAGCACACCAAACATCACCTGGTCTTCTCCTGATATACCATCCCTACCCTTTTGTGCCAGCAATATCTCTTCCTTCTGGGGATGATGAGAAATGCAGCCCAACAGATGTAGCCAACACTGGGTAAGGGGGAAGGTCAATGGGTAGAGTCAACCTCTGAAGTGAGGCTTTAAGAAAATATTGAGGTCTCTTGC
>JAWVWN010004112.1:0-31417 GCA_037367305.1 Phrynocephalus vlangalii | reverse complement strand
TTCTACCCAGTTAAATGTCTGTGATGTGCAGGGTTCTCCCGTGGTCTCTCTTTCTTTTCAATATGCACCCAGCAGATCTCTCATTATTTTGCATAATTAGCCTCAGGCCATCTTCGTTAGATACTGCTTGGGAGAAGTTAAGGCTGTAGAGAAGGATTACAGTTTACATCAAAATACCCTTGCAAGGACCTTTGGAAGGAGCCAAGCCAAAGAATCTGGAGCTCACAATGCACAATGGTGATCAGCAAAATAAGGAACAACTTGGTGGTGTCCATCTTACAATATTGAATGCTGGGCTGTACCATCGAATGTAATGGAATTGCAACATGTGAAAATTTTGTGATCATTTTTGCACAGATTATTTTTAGGGATCAGCAGGAAACGAAAAAATTATGTTTTATTTCTCTGCCGCCCCCCGCATTTTTTCATTTCGTTTTATACAATTTTTTAAAAGAAAACATACAAAATGAACCACTAATGAAATGGTTCGTGGAGGGGGGGGGGTTGGAAAGTTAAAAAAAAGTTTTTTAAAAAAGCCCTGAGGTTATTTTTTAAACTTTTCCCCCAAAATGGTTTGTTGCAACAAAAAACACCATTTGGTAAGAAATGCTGCTTCCTTGTGTCGTTTTCTTTTGTTATGAAACAGCATTTCACTTTGTGCCCATCCCTAATTATGTTTGTCTCTATTGTGTCACTGCTGTCCAGAAGGTGATGAGACTGTACGAAAGCTTAAGACGACTTTGAAATATCAACATCTAGTGTTAAGTCCCAAAATAGGGTTTTAAAAATTATTTTCAGATGGGCTAGCCCCACTGAAGTCCGCTGAATCCCACAAGAAGCCAATAAAGATCCAACGCGAGAAATCCGAGGAATACTGATTTTATTTGGTACCAATAAAACCAGCAGGTGGACATCTGCCTTCCAACCGGGCTAAGATGTCGACCCTGAACACAGGAAGGGTTCCAACCTTTATTGGTTATCCTTCCCCGCCTTTCCCAAGTGGCGCCAACGAGGGATTGGTCGAGGGAAGTTCAAATGGCCCAATCAAGAAGGGTTAGGGGTTGGTTGGGGGCAGTCCTGGGTGGTCCCTGGCAGCAGGGCCTGAGCCCATGCAAATGCTAATGGGTTCAGGTAAGGTAACACAAAAGGGTCGGGGAACAAGGCATTGTCTTTGGATGCAAGCAAACTAAAGGGGATCAGTAAGTCAATGGCAGGCAAGAGGAAACAATTATCAGAACCAGTGGGGGGGCAGGAGGGGTGGTTGGGAACTCACACGTAGGGTTTGGGAGGGACCAATGGTTTTTTGGGTGTACAGGGGTGCAAGACATTATGTGATTACATTCAAGGCGCTGAGAGAAATACAAAGGTGTAAAGGCACAAGGATCAAGATTCTTATAGAATTACATAGGAGTGGTTTTTTGTAGTGACAGAGAATGCAACATGAGAATACAAGCTCCCTTCGGGTGTGAGTGAGACAATAAACAAGTGTCCTTGGGCATTGATACCAATCTGAAGGCATGTAAGTCTAAGGTGTTGATCCTGGAGGGCAGCTGCTGGAGATACGTGTGGAGGCCCTGATGAGGATGGAAGTTTCTGGACACCCCTTGCCAGCCTGCAAGGTTGCCATTTTCTTTCTTCTTGTTCTGATCTTCCCTTCCCCAAATGTGAGAGTGTGAGAGCCGGGCAGGGTAGGCACACGTGTAAGCGTGCCCAAGAGAGAGAGAGAGAGAGATGGTAGGAGAGTGGATGGAAGATAGGAATAGAAGAAGGGAAGGTGAAGGGGGAGAGAAAAAAAGGGGGGGGGGGAAATCCCTTTTTCCTTCAATTAAGCTGGCAACCCCTCTTGCTGCCCAGAAAGGTGGCTCAGAGAATGTTTCAAGTACCTAGGTTTAATGAGATGGAAAGGCCAAGAAGGAATGAGGCAGAAGGAAAGGAAAAGGGGGAGATTGGCAGGATTGGGGGGGGCGCTTGGTTCTGTGGGGGTAATGGGCTGGACTGTGGAAACTTGGGATTGATAGTGAGAATCATTCCCTTGGTGGTTGGGGCAAGGAACAACCAATTTAGAGTTTGCCAGTCTAAGCCATGCCCCTAGTTGCCTAGTTCAAGGTTTGGGGAATGAGCAAGGGCACTGGCAGATAGTGAGGTTGGACATGGGCAAAGGAGGCGGACGGGCTAGGTGACAGACGTGGGGTGCGAGAGAGAGAGAGAGAGAGAGAGGGGGAGAAGGGAAGAGGGGGGGGAAGGGGGGTAGGTCGGCTTATGGTCAGAGTCAATGTGAGGCTGGAAAGCCCATGGGATTATTCAAAGGAGTTTGCCAGTATTTTGTGAGTGCAGGAAGGTGATAAATGGAATGGTTCCCCAGGTGGTGATAACATCTGGGTCTGGGGCTCTGGTGGACCTGCCAGAAGCTTTGGAGAAAATGGATTCTTTCCAGAAGATGCAGCTTGTCTTGTGGTGCTGCCATAATGCCAGTTCTTCCGTGCCATAACTCCTTTACCCCAGTTGGTAGATTTAGGGCCATTAGGTAGAGCAGGACGTGTTTAAAATGTGTAGATGAGTGGGAGGAAGGAGGGAGAAGAGAGAGAGAGAAAGAGAGAGAGAGAGAGAAAAATGTGTGGGGCTAAGAATCAGGGTGCTGGAGTCCTAGTTCCCAAGAGCGATGCTCACAAACATTCCCTGAAAGCCATGAGCATGATAGAAATAAATTGCCAGGAAAAGCAGGCAAGAAGGGTGGAAAGGAAAGGGGGGGGGGCTAGCTTTCTGCCCATATCTCGGGAACAGCTGGGTATTTTTAAACGGGGTGAAAAGCAGCTTGCTTTTCTCAGAATGGGGACCAAATGGGCCGTATTGTTGACTTTCTGAACCAGTCCAAAGGTTTTAAAATTTTTTATTTTTCACATGTCTTCACATTCCCCCCCTTTTTGGGTTGGAGGTGTCCGACAGGATCACCTCCCAGGTGGGTCAGCTCCAATACTGCGCTAACAGCATGTGGGGCATAAAGAGTCAGTGATGCCCCCAAAGTCAGCTTACTTGCTTCTCGACTTGGCTGTGCAGCTGCCTTTGTTACCTAGGGCACGCTGTCTAGCCCCTGACATTCTGGTCCAGTTGTTTGGACAGATAGGCTGCTGGTCTCCACCAGCTGCCTTGTTACCTAGGTCAGGTATACCTCAAGCCAGAGCTTCGATAAGTTGATCTTTAGGATCTGGAAACTTGACTCAACCCTTTCCCATCTGTTTTAGTCCCACAAAATAGGGGTTTAGCCAATTGTGCAAAGTCAGAGATCCATGTGACAGCCATTCCTAAGAAGGCCCTCCATTTCCTTTTAGGTTGAAATAAGCTGAGATATAAGACCTCAGTCTGCATGCTGTATGCTTGCTTAGGAAACTTTGCCAATAGGTGAAAACCAAATAACAATCCCATGATTTCTATAGAGGCAGAGAACTGCCTGGATAACTCTCCAGTTGGGAACTGATTCCTGTGGTTCTACTCTGATTTGGGAAACAAAAACACTTTTAGTACCTGGGCACCCAATTCAGTAGTGTTATGGGACTCAGTCAGCCATTTCAGGGATGAAACAATGTTAAGTTTTTGAACCAAATTCAAATTCCAGGTAGACCAGTCCTGCAGCTGGAGGCTCTACATTTCCTGGATTGAAAGGCTTACTGTTTCAGCAGTAGCTCTCTGAGAGCGCGTAAGAGGAGGGCTTTAGAGAGAGCAAGAGAGTGCGTGAGGGGGGAGAGAGAGAGAGAGAAAGAGGAGAGAGAGGAGAGAGAGAGAGAGAGAGACCCAGCACTCACCAAAGGGCTCAGAGGTTTAGCAAGCGTCGTGAGCAGTCTCCGGAGTTCTTGGCAGACTGGGCAGGCAGGCGGCTGGCAGCATTGGCGAATTGAGAGTCCAGGGCTGGTAGTGAAGGTGGGGAGTCCCAAAATAAGTCCAAGCAAAGCAGGTACAGATGGGGGGGCAGGTCCAGTCGATGTAAATCTGGGTGAAGCTTGAACAGAGTCCAGGGAAAGGTCCAGAGAAAGTCCAAGAAAGGTCTAGGGAAAGTCCAATGGAATGAGGTTTACTCCTGCTGTTAGGTGTGGAAAACAGCAGTGAGTTCCTCGTCCAAGAGAGGCTGCAGAAAGTCAATTGGATCAGGGTTGGGTAGGGGCCTCCTTTGCTCTCCGCCAGATGAGCTTAAGACGGAGGGGCTCCAGCTGTTGGCACGCCCCCCTCCTCCGGTGTTGGGGGGGGCTGTGTTGACCTGGGGAAAATGGATCCAGGATTTGTCTTCCACCCTCATGTTCAAGCAGCTGGGCTGTGGCCCCTCCATCACCACCAGATTGGGAGGTCTCCTTGAAGAGGGAACAGTCGTAACACCTGCAGAGAGAGGGGGGGGAAGAGAGAGACCCCCTCCCGACTCCCTGGAAGAGGACGGCAGGGGCTGGTTCCCTGGGTCAGGCTTTCGGGCTAGGGCAGCAAAAGGGGGGTGACCATGCGGGGGTCTGAGTGGACGCAGTTCTAGGCAGGCGGTGGGGGTGGCTCAGATGAGCAGCAATGGGCAGGGCTTTTGGCCGTTCGGGTCCCGTTTTCTTGGCAGATTTTGAGCCAACTTTTGTTCAAAGTTTGAGCCTCTCAACTTTTTCGTAGGCTGGTGGCCAATAAGTCGAATGTAGGGACCTTTTAATTTGGAGGTAAGTGGCCATCATCGAATAAATTCACAAGGAAACCCCAAAAGATCCCACTTAGCCCCGGCCTTGGGCATTTCTGCGAATTCAGCTGCCATGCCTCCCCTGGGTAACAGGCCTGCCTAAAACTCCCCTGGGGTACAGTTTTAGTTCCCGGGTTGTTCTGTAGGCAGATGAGGCAGGAAGCAACTATTCCTTTGCAAACCAATTGCAGCTCAGGGTGGAAGTATCGATGTCTTAGCCAATTGTGTAAAGGTTTCCCTGAGGAATATGAGCCCCTCATGGAACCGTTTGACTTAATAGGACAGTATTGCTGAGAGGAACTGCCCAAGCCCATTGATCACCCACCAGCCATTCTCCCATTTCCCGCCAGACTGTAGAGAACCTGGAAAAGAGTACAGAGGGGCGGGTTCTTTGTTCGGGGGGGCAGGGGTAAGAGGGCTCCTACTCTCCTAAGGGATGGGGGGGATAGGTTTCTGCCAGGCAGATCCCTGGCTCCCCCCTTTTCGGATATGATAGTGTGCTTGGCACATGCGTCAGTGAGAGTGGTCGCCTGATGACGGCCTATGAGTATACCCCACCACATGGCAAGGACCTAGATATTAGGGGGGGGGTTCCAGAAAGCGGAACAGAGGAAACACATGGGCAGCTGGGAAGGAGGACCCACAAACCACACCATGCAAGCAGGGATTCATTCCAGTAATGGCCAAAACAAAAAGGGAAACAAAGAACCAGGCTCAGCAGTTGCCATGAGGTCCCCAGGCTACTCAGATTGGGCCATTTTAAGTGGGTCTGGAAAAGGGGGGGGGACACATGCTTTCTCTTCTAAAAAGATGGGGGAAGGCAGGAATGCTAGAGCCACCTTTTCTCAGGCCATGTTAAGGAAAAAGTGGAATATTGAAACATAGAATACACACATGTTGGAAGGAGGGGGCCTCTCAATCACCCATGCACAGCTTGAGACCATCCAGCACACAGAGGGAGTGAGGGGGCGTCTTGTATGGACACACACACACGCATATACACATCATTCTTGCTACTCAGACAGGGAGTGCACTCTGCAGAAGCTCAGAGGCACCATCATTCTCCGCCCCAGGGAGGAAAATGAGGAAAGGAAGGCATTGGGAGAAGGGGGGTGCATCCACATGGTCCTGTGCTTTCCCATGTGCTCTCCGTACACATACACACACGCAACACCCACAGCTATCGGAGAGGGGGAGTGCAGCAGCCAAGGCAAGAGAGGGGCCAGAAATCGCAGGCACACGTTGGTACACACACACAAGGGTCGCAAGACCACGCACCCCAGACTCACAACAGAGAAGACAACACATTCATTCAATGCTCCCTGAAAAGGGAAACAGATAAAGTGCTCCCCCCGGGTAAATCCTGGAGGGAAGGCAGTGGGAGAGGATCGGGAAGCGGTGGGAGCTGAGGGACCCCCATTTTGGTGACTTTCCCCATGGGAATAAGGGGGGTTTAGGGGTTACAGGAACATAAGGGGGCGGGAAATCTTCTTCCTCGGAATTTTTGTTCAGGGCGGACCTCCCCCGAAGAGAATTTTCGTGGCGGCTGGTCTCGCTTTTGGGGCCACTAATGCTGCGAGCTTCCCCAGCCGTTCTTTTGAACTGGGGCTCGAGACCATCTTCCTTACATAGGGTGGCCTCTTCTCCCAAATTATTACCAATTTCCCTCTTTTGCATTTTGTCCCTGGGTCCAGAAGGGCAGGGAAATGGTCCAAGGTGCTCCCAAGCGGAGCCCTGGTTCTGCCTGAAGCAGATAGTTTGTTTCCCATTTTTTTTTCCTTTTTCCTTTTTCCTTTTTTTTTTTATTTTTTTTTTTTTTATTCAAAAATGAAATTCAAAAAGGGATTTGCATCCAAACGGGACATCCCTGCACACAATTTCAAACAGGAAATTCCTTCCAAACGGTAAATTCATGCACACAATTTACCCCGGGTCAATTCGGTTCCTAGACCAATTGAACCCCCAGATCCGGGAGACGTTGCTTGCCGAGGTCCGAATCCTAATGATTCAGTACGCTTCGTCAGAGGTTCGTCAACCTCCGTCTCGCTCGCGATCTCGCCCTGCCAGCCGGTTGCGAAGGTCTGCCTAGCAGTACCTCTTTCTCCCCGAGCGTATGTCCAATTAAATTTCTTATTTTTAATGCTCGTGGCACAAGCGGTGGCCTTATATTGGTGTGATGGTCCTGAACGCAGGAAAAACCTCTTCCCCCCACCCAAAAGGGGCCAAAACAGCTCTTGGGGGCACACCTAAAGGAGTCCAGGGCGTCCCACAATTCCACAATTCCCAAAGTACAACTCTTACCAGCCTTCTGTCCCTCTATCCTGGGTCCAGACTTCTGGTTTCGACCTTCTTCCAGGTCCTGCAGCGCTGCAAAGTAAAAAAACCCTATTTCGGATTTCTCTCCTTTCGTTCGGGGCTTGCAAGGGTCTGCTGGGCAAGTTCAGTTCCCTTTTTCCCAGCAAATGGCCGGGTGGCGCCAAAAAAGGGAATTGACCGGTCCCAGTTTTACCTTTAAAGCCGCTTGGAAAGGTAGCTCCCAAAAACCAGGGCCAAAGAATTTGGAGGTGGCCACGGAGAGGTTTTAGGGAGTTTTAACCCTTTCCTCCTGTCCTGCCGCGGTCGCCATATGTTAAGTCCCAAAATAGGGTTTTAAAAATTATTTTCAGATGGGCTAGCCCCACTGAAGTCCGCTGAATCCCACAAGAAGCCAATAAAGATCCAACGCGAGAAATCCGAGGAATACTGATTTTATTTGGTACCAATAAAACCAGCAGGTGGACATCTGCCTTCCAACCGGGCTAAGATGTCGACCCTGAACACAGGAAGGGTTCCAACCTTTATTGGTTATCCTTCCCCGCCTTTCCCAAGTGGCGCCAACGAGGGATTGGTCGAGGGAAGTTCAAATGGCCCAATCAAGAAGGGTTAGGGGTTGGTTGGGGGCAGTCCTGGGTGGTCCCTGGCAGCAGGGCCTGAGCCCATGCAAATGCTAATGGGTTCAGGTAAGGTAACACAAAAGGGTCAGGGAACAAGGCATTGTCTTTGGATGCAAGCAAACTAAAGGGGATCAGTAAGTCAATGGCAGGCAAGAGGAAACAATTATCAGAACCAGTGGGGGGGCAGGAGGGGTGGTTGGGAACTCACACGTAGGGTTTTGGGAGGGACAATGGTTTTTGGGTGTACAGGGGTGCAAGACATTATGTGATTACATTCAGGCGCTGAGAGAAATACAAAGGTGTAAAGGCACAAGGATACAAGATTCTTATAGAATTAAATAGGAGTGGTTTTTTGTAGTGACAGAGAATGCAAACATGAGAATACAAGCTCCCTTCGGGTGTGAGTGAGACAATAACAAGTGTCCTTGGGCATTGATACCAATCTGAAGGCATGTAAGTCTAAGGTGTTGATCCCTGGAGGGCAGCTGCTGGAGATACGTGTGGAGGCCCTGATGAGGATGGAAGTTTCTGGACACCCCTTGCCAGCCTGCAAGGTTGCCATTTTCTTTCTTCTTGTTCTGATCTTCCCTTGCCCCAAATGTGAGAGTGTGAGAGCCAGGGGACAGGGTAGGCACCCGTGTCAGCGTTCCAAAGAGAGAGAGAGAGAGATGGTAGGAGAGTGGATGGAAGATAGGAATAGAAGAAGGGAAGGTGAAGGGGGGAGAAAAAAAGGGGGGGGGGGAAATCCCTTTTTCCTTCAATTAAGCTGGCAACCCCTCTTGCTGCCCAGAAAGGTGGCTCAGAGAAATGTTTCAAGTACCTAGGTTTAATGAGATAGGAAAGGCCAAGAAGGAATGAGGCAGAAGGAAGGAAAAGGGGGCGATTGGCAGGCTTGGGGGGGGGTTGGTTCTGTGGGGGTAATGTGGCTGGACTGTGGAACATTTGGGATTGATAGCTGAGAATCATTCCCTTGGCTGGTTGGGGCAAGGAACAACCAATTTAGAGTTTGCCCAGTCTAAGCCATGCCCCTAGTTGCCTAGTTCAAGGTTTGGGGAATGAGCAAGGGCAATGGCAGATAGTGAGGTTGGACATGGGCAAAGGAGGCGGAAGGGCTAGGTGACAGAATTGGGGTGAGAGAGAGAGAGAGAGAGAGAGAGGGGGAGAAGGGAAGAGGGGGGGGGCGGGGGGGCGGACGGATTATTGTCAGAGTCAATGTGAGGCAGGAAAACCCATGGGATTATTCAAAGGAGTTTGCCAGTCTTTTGTGAGTGCAGGAAGGTGATAATGGAATGTTTCCCCAGGTGGTGATAACATCTGGGTCTGGGGCTCTGGTGGACCTGCCAGAAGCTTTGGAGAAAATGGATTCTTTCCAGAAGATGCAGCTTGTCTTGTGGTGCTGCCATAATGCCAGTTCTTCCGTGCCATAACTCCTTTACCCCAGTTGGTAGATTTAGGGGCCATTAGGTAGAGCAGAGACGTGTTTAAAATGTGTAGATGGAGTGGGAGGAAGGAGGGAGAAGAGAGAGAGAGAAAGAGAGAGAGAGAGAGAAAGATGTGTGGGGCTAAGAATCAGGGTGCTGGAGTCCCTAGTTCCCAAGAGCGATTGCTCACAAACATTCCCTGAAAGCCATGAGCATGATAGAAATAAATTGCCAGGAAAAAGCAGGCAAGAAGGGTGGAAAGGAAAGGAGGGGCTCGCTTTCTGCCCATATCTCGGGAACAGCTGGGTATTTTTAAACGGGGTGAAAAGCAGCTTGCTTTTCTCAGTATGGGGACCAATTGGGCCGTATTGTTGACTTTCGGAACCGGTCCAAAGGTTTTAAAATTTTTATTTTTCACAGTGTCTTCACACTAGTATATAACACAGCTTGTGAATCAAGAATGCTTACAGAAAAGGAACTTCCTGTTTTGCCGGCAAAGGCACCTTGTTCTACCTTTTTCTTCCGAATTTAATCCTATAAAGTTATGCATATTTTCTATACACATCTGGGATACTCAAAACAATCCTGATCTCACTTGGCAAATTCTTGTGGGAGGTGGTGGTCTATCTTACTTTTTCCAGAACATATCCTAAATTAACAGACGTGACTGGGGATTTTGGGAAGTCAACAACTTGTTTATTGCAAATATGTGGTTCATGGAACTGCACCGATGATTATACAGATGGACATAATCAGACGGCCAGTATAAAAATTAAATAGACAATGTACAGTGGACCCTTGCATAACAAACAGTTTATATAACATAAAATCTCTACAACATAAAAAATTCTGGAGATAGGGGAAATTTGCTTAACAGAATTGCCTATGGGGCAAATCCGTACAATATAAAAATGGGATTACTCCGTTTTCAATGCATTTCTATGGGAAATTTGTATAAAGGAAAATTTGCTTAACATAATTTCATTTGGAAGGAATTAATTCCTTTATACAAGGTACCACTGTAACTGGAAGAAGGGAAAATGCATTGTCACTGATCAAACCAGAACGAGAGCAGACTATGATACAGACCATGAACTGGTAATTAGGTGTGAGATTTTCAGTTTTGTCATTAGAACTACCCCAATTTACCAGGAGTCAGAATTCTGACAGCTGTAGCCGAAAAATCTAAACCCTAACTTGCTGAGGTAGAACAGTATTGGGATGGGTACATTTCTGGAAGCCACCATATACAACGTTTCAGTAAGAAGAGACGAACCCCCAGTCCCACATTTGCTTGTAGTTCCGAGGGACCTTACTAAGACTCAAACACTCTCTTTTTGCAAAGCTGTAGAGAAAAAAAATATGCTGTGTCCCAGTTGTGTGTGCTTCAACAAGGGTCCCAATTCTCTTCTCAGAATGCCTTATGCTAGGATGGAGTGGAGAAAACTGTCGGCCAATGGAGGAATCTTAGGATCACCTCATCTAGATTGCAACAATTTGTTGCTCAACCCATTTATTAGTAACTTGTTTCTTGTTGTTGTTGCTAAGCGGCTGTATGAAGACAGCATGCATTTATGTCTCCCGTTTGCGCAATAATGCCTTTCTGACTGAAACTCATTCTACATACCATGCATTTATATGGCTTCTTTATTGTGTGAGTTTTTTTGATGACGCCCAAGATTCCCCTTCAGACTGAAACTCTTACCACACTCCATGCATTTATACGGTTTTTCCCCTGTGTGAGTTCTTCGGTGTCGGCCAAGGCTTGCTTTCTGACTGAAGCTTTTCCCACACTCGGGGCATTTATATGGCTTTTCCCCTGTGTGAGTTCTTCGGTGTCGTCTAAGGATCGCTTTTTGGCTGAAGGTTTTTCCACACTCGGGGCATTTATATGGCTTCTCCCCTGTGTGAGTTTTTCTATGCCGACTAAGAATCCCTTTCTGACTGAAGTATTTCTCACACTGTGTGCATTTATAGGGTTTATCCCCAGTGTGACTACTTTGATGTAGCCTAAATGTGCCTTTATGACTGAAGCTTTTTCCACACTCCTTGCATTTGTAGGGTTTTTCTACTATGTGAGTCATTTGATGCAGCCTATGGTTCTCTTTCCGACTAAATCTCTTTCCACATTCCGTACATTTATAAGGTTTCTCCCCTGTATGAATACTTTCATGTCGCCTAAGGACTCCTTTCTGACTGAAGGTCCTTCCACATTCCATACATTTATATGGTTTCTCCCCGGTGTGAATATTTTGATGCCGCCTAAGGACTCCTTTCTGATTGAAGTTCTTTCCACATTCCATACATTTATATGGCTTCTCCCCTGTGTGGGTTCTCTGATGGGTAGTAAGAGACCCACTATCGCTTAAACTCTTCCCACACTCCATACATTTATATGGCTTCAACCCTGTGTGGGTTCTCTGATGGGCATGAAGGGACCCACAATAACTGAAGCTCTTTCCACACTCCATACATTGATATGGTTTCCCTCCTGTATGAACGCTTTCATGCCCTCGTAGGTGCCCTTTCTGACTGAATCTTTTCCCACACTCCAGGCACTGATATGGCTTCTCCCCTGTGTGAGTTCTATGATGCAGCCTCAGGTCCCCCTTTTGCCTGAAGCTCCTTCCACACTTGGCACACTGAAAGGGTTTCTCCCCCGTGTGAATCCTCTGGTGCTGCCTAAGGACCCATTTCTTACCAAACCTCTTCCTACATTCCATACATTTGTACGGCTTCTCTCCGGTGTGAGTTCTTTGATGTAAAGCAAGGCTGGAACTGCAGATGAAGCTTTTCCCACATGCAGTGCATTGACAAGGTTTCCTCCCTTTGTGACTTCTTTTATTGGAAAGTGTTGCACTGTCGTTGAAATCTTTTCCGGGATCCATGCCTGCATATTGTTTTGGTCCTGACTGGATTATGCCATCTCTTTTTAATTTGCTGTCTGCCTCTTGAAAACCAGAGGACTTTCTCTTTCGTTTGTTAGAGTTCCTTTCCATGTCATTCTCTGGTCCTTTTGGACTTCTAAATATCTTTCTTCCTGTTTCAGCCTCCTTAACTTCCCATGACACAAGAGATGTCTTCTGGCAGTTCTCGTCCCCTGGATTTGGGAGATAAAAAGAGAAATAATATCCTGTCAGGAGTTTCAGGAAGATTCAGAAGCTTTAGATTCCTCTATTTTGCCCCTGTACCAAGGAGAACCATGTTTTCCCTCCCTGTGACTTCGGCTGGAACTTAGAACACCTTCTCTCATATCCACAGGGGATTGATGCCAAGCTCCTTGGGTGTCAAAACTCACCAATAAAAGTGAACACGAATGCCTAGCATGGGCTCTGGGTCCCTCTGGTGGCCATTTAAGGTAAAGTCATTGTGGAAATAGGAATTACTACATTGAACCCTATACAGCAGGCCTGCACAACCCATAGACCACTGGCAACCAGTAGCCTGCGGCGCCTTCAGAAATCACCCAGCAGTTCCCCACCAGCCTCGCCTGTGACGGCAAGTTCAGGGGAATTTTTTTTTGTCCACCCGCCCACCCAGACATTTGGTCCGGATTTCTACTGTTCCCTGACTTTCCATTGCCACCGCACCACACCCCCTTGCTTGGCTCCTTGCCCTCCTACTCAGGAGCATTTTTTCTCCCTCCCCCTCCCTGCTTCTCTTCCCTCGTTCTCTCTCTGTCTCTGTCTCTGTCTCTGTCTCTGTCTCTGTCTCTCTGTCTCTCTCTGTCTCTGTCTCTCTCTCTCTCTCTCTCTCTCTCAACTTAAAAGAAACTGTGAATTCTAAGGTGCTGGTGGACTTCTGTTGTAGATTTGTAATCTTTAAAGAATGTAAACATGGCTAGAGCAGAACTAGCAAGTGAACTCTGATTGGACTGAGAAGACATGTGACTGCTTTTCCCAGGCTGTGAACTGTCGGGAGCTGCGCAGAGCAGGAGAGAGAGGAAAAAAATGTTTTCCATCAGAATGATTCAGAATGAGTCTGCTTAGTATTTTTCCTTTGACTTTTTAACAATGTAGAAATCAGAAGTAGGGAGAGGCTTAGCCTCTTAGGAAAACAATATGTAACTAAGGAGGGAAACATCTTTATTATTTTCAAGTTAGACAAATATTACTGTGAAATCTTGTTGTTA
Source organism: Phrynocephalus vlangalii (assembly GCA_037367305.1). Taxonomy (NCBI): domain Eukaryota; kingdom Metazoa; phylum Chordata; class Lepidosauria; order Squamata; family Agamidae; genus Phrynocephalus; species Phrynocephalus vlangalii. The sequence continues at coordinate 18,238 of JAWVWN010004112.1, read as the reverse complement.
TATAAATGCCGTAATTAATATTCAAGCCAGGGTGCCTGTTGCCTGTTTGATTTCTGTTTTGATAAGTGTGATTTTTCCTTCACAGCTAGGCCGGGGAATGTGAAAGAACTCACTCTATTTTTGGAAGGGGTTTTAAGTCTCCAGGATCTTGCTTTAACTATCAGCTGCGAGTTGATTTATTGCAAAATAAACTGTTTAGAGACTGACCCCCCCTCTATATTTTGGTGCATGGTGGCAGCGGTGGGATGATCTCCCTAATGAGGCCTGCTATGAGACTATAAATCTCTTCAGCTATTAAAAAGCTTGCTAAAGTAATTACTTTGATTTATGGCTTGTGAGTGACCAAGTTGAGGCTGGCGCTAATGGAAAAGCCAGACTGTTTTTTAATGGCACCAGAGAAGTAATTTTCTAAGTGGCATTTAATGAGATTTACACAGGAATACTGAGTTTTGGGACAGATAGAGCAAACCCCTAGCCCAGTGATGGTGAACCTATGGCATGGGTGCCAAAGGTGGCATTCGGAGCCCTTTCTGTGGGCACCCGACATCTCCCCTTCATAGCCACCTGTATTCAGGTTAAATTACTGTATTAGCACTTTGCAAAAAAATTAGTGGGTTTTGAATTGCAGTTTGGGCACTCAATCTCTAAAAGGTTCACCATCACTGCCCTAGCCACTAATAAGCAGATAGTGTGGAATTTCTCACCATGGAGATTTCAAGGGAACGCTCCCCATCCCCTGAAGCCTCTGAACCCATGGCTGCAGGTCCTCAACCCAGGGTTAGATGGATCGAAGTAGCCATGGAAACCATGCCTCATAAGACGAATTTTCCATAAGACAAACTGACTCATAGAATGAATTGAATTCATCTTACAAGACATTACTGTACATAGCTTTTTTAAAACATGTTATCAACATAACTAAAATACAAATTGTACACATAAACAACACAACAGAATATAGTGCTTCCTTCACCCTGGGGACCCATACATCTTACTCAATTTCCCCACTTTAAAAACCTGATATTTTTGAAGATTCTCGGTCATCCAGGTGAGGTTATCTGGAAGCTGAGTCACGGCAACTGGATTTATTTTCTTGAGAGATCGAAACATTTAGTTACTCATCCAAGCAGCTTCATCAGTCTGAGGAAAGTTAATCGCAAGGCCTCCAATTTATAATTCAGCTTCCTCAGAGTGACAAAGCTGCTTGGATGACTCGTGAAAGTTTTCAATTTATCAAGAAAAAAAGTCCAGATGCCATGACTCCACTTCCAGTTAAAAACCTGATGTTCTTTCTATTCTTTAACTGTCCCCATATCCCTTTCCCCATCTGTATTTTAGCCTTATACATAGCATATGGCCCCTGGTTCCCTCTTGTGGCCTGTCTGGTCAGGCTTTGAATACCTCTGGTGGACTCAGCACACATTGGGGTTGATGATTCCGACTGAATAATCACAAGCTGAAATATTAATAGAACACTTTCAGCATTTTAGCTCTACGTACCTAAGCAGCTTCCTCCTGACCACCTCTGTTCAAATAGATCTTCTCCCCCTTCTTCCAGCCAGCCGATGAGGTCTGGTTTGGGAATTCCTTTCAAAGAAAGAAAGAAAGTTGCGACAACCAAATTTCCAAAAATATCCCAACGGGTTGCTATAAATCCATGATTTTGATTTCTGATTTACACATATTTCTCAGCTATTATGTTAGGAAGGGAAACCGTTCTTTATTTTTCAGTAAGAGAATATTCCTGTGAAATCCTTCTTAGTCAAATAAACGCTTTTTACTTATTGTGGAAGTGAAGGTGCCTTGTTGCATAATTATTCTGGTGAGTGAGACAGATTTTAGAGCAAAGCTGGGGTATTCTTAAAGAACCCATTTGGGGTTTGACTTCTCCAGACGCCAGCTTTCAAGCAGCTGCAGTTGATTGATTGCAGATGGGTCTAGGCAGAGGAGCAATCCCCCACATTTTCCGTTACAGCCGCCACCGCTGCTTCCCTCGCAATCAGCCCTGGCCATGGAGGAGAGCCAAGCCTCGGAAGCAGCTGCCAGGCAAGAGGTGTGCTTCCCAGGCAGCCCTTTTTGAAGTTCATCTCGCTTCCATCGCCCGGGCTGTTTGCGAGGGAAGCGGCAGCGGGAGGCTTGTGCAAGGATCATTGTTGAAGCCGCTGGGGAAAAGACACACTGAGCTGCTTCGGGGCGCTCAGAGTGTCTTTTCCCCCCAGCTTGTATTTCCCTCTTCCTTTCAGCTTTTGGGTGACTGAAAAGGAGGAGGGGACAGGGAGCCGCAGCCAGCAAAGAAGGGGAAAAGCTTCTCCCACTTTGTTGGGTTGGGGATAAACCCCTTGAATCACCGGCAGCTGAAGGCTGCTCCACACAGCAGGGACAGACAGGTTGGAGCTGTCAAAATCAGCTGTCTGTCGGCTGCAGGCAGAACAGCCTTCGGCTGTCCATTGATTAAGGGGATTTGAGACAGCCTTCCCATAGGAATGCATTGAAAACTTATTAATCTGTTCCCTTCAGAACAGATTAATTGGTTTTCAATGCATTCCTATGGGAAACAGCACTTCACAAGACCATTTTTTCATAAAACAAATTGCCCCATGGAACGAATTAAATTCGTCTTATGAGGTACCACTGTACTTCTGTGTCTGTAATCCACCTTGAGGACTCTTTTTTAAGGACAAAGGTGGAGTACAAACAATTTTATTTATTTATTTATTTATTTATTTATTTATTTATTTATTTATTTATTTATTTATTTATTGGGTTTTTATACTGCCCATCTGGCATCAAGGCCACTCTGGGCGGTTTACAACAATTAATACATTCAAACAATTTATACAATAAAACCATAAATAGTAACACAATAAAACAAAAATAAAATAAAAATAATATTAAAGTGATATTAAATATTAAATATTAAATGTAAACAAAAAAATTAAAAATAAAATACCGCCTTTTTTCTGCAGAGATTTACAAGACCCTGCTATAGGTGGAAATGCTCTGCTACAGATTGTCGAGCTGATTCAGTGTGGGCTGATCAACCAACCAGGGGCACCTCTGTGATCCACCCACCAGATAGCTTCAACGGTACCCCTCTGGCATTGCCGGGGCCAAGGTCAAGTCCTTTAATTTTTTGTAGGGTTACAAAATTCCCCATCGGCCATGTGTCCTTCCACTGACTGGCTAGGCCAGGTCTAGGTCAAATCCATTCTCCACACTAGACCATGATGTCCCATAAGGTCCCTTTCCTCCTCTGCTGTTCATAGGAGGAGGTGGTGGTGGTGGTTATAAAGGAATCAAAAAGACCTTTGGGCAGGCTGGTCACTGGCATGGATTCTGTCCTTACCCTGTGAAGCTACCATCCGGTAGTTCTCCAGCATGACTTCCTTATAGAGAGCTCTTTCGCCTGGATCTAGGAGGTCCCACTCTTGCCAGGTGAAATAAACAGCCACCTCCTCGAAGGACAGAAGCTGCTAGAAGAAGGAAGGGGGAAAAAACATTACCCCTTCTTGGACATAATTTCAGAGACAGGCAGGCCACCTGTGATGCGACGACAAACCCAAAAACGGGTGGCTTTACAAATATTTCTTTCATCACACTTTCTTTGTAGTATTCGTGATGTTATAAGAAATCTAGGAAAGGTTTGACATTGCAGTAGCAAAAATAATGGGGAAGAAGGCATTATTTCAAACCCCCCCCCCCCGCAACTAAGACAGGGAGAGCACCTGTCCCGAAACAGATATCTAGTTTTGGCAGACAGATATCTAGTTTCGTCCACTCCCAGACGCATCTGGTGGGGCCACTGTGAGATATAGGAAGCTGGACTAGATGGGCTTTGGCCTGATCCAGCAGGGCTCTTCTTATGTTCTTATGTTCTTAAGCCCCTCCTCCTCTCTCTCTGATACTCCCTTCCTTACCTGAGACGGGCATCCAGCCAATCTTTCCCATCCATCACCAAGAGAGGACAGCCCAGAGCCTGCCTCTGTTGCCATTCCCCTGCCGGCAAGACAGAAAAAGGAAGAGTAAGGATCAGCCACTTCAGAGATTCCTGCAGTGGCTGCTATCATGCCTTTTAAAAGCAAACAGTGACAAGTTGGATCTTTGGAGAAGTTATCCTTCAGATTACTTAGAAAACAAAGACACCTTTACAGCAGGAAGACTTACAATCATATACAGGTTACATACCTTCTGTTATCATGATGATGACTGGCATCCCCCAAGCTGTAAAGAGATGGCATTTCACATTCCTGTGTCATTTTCCACGTTGCTCTTGATTGTGTCCCAACTTATGTCTGATAAAGTGGGCATGTCTACGAAAGCTCCCATTTTAAAAAATACAGAAATTGGTATTGAAGGTGCCATGACATTTTTATCTTTTTTTTATTTTTAAACTTTTTAAAAAATGTTTCCACCTATAGAAAGGAGAAGGATGATATATGCCCTATGAACTATTAACTGAGCTTATATTTTCTTTGCCTGTAGTAAGACCCTAGCAAGGGATATAGGAAATGGAGGAAGATAAAATAAAAATGGCTGTCACCATGGTAAGAGGCTTACAAGAAAGTGAGAGGTGCACAATTTTTTTTCTTGTTCAGGGAAGTGGAAGAGAGAAAAGAAATAACATTCTTGGAACTAGAAAGCTGAAAGGGACCCTATAGATTAGTGGTAGCAAACCTTCGGCACTCCAGATGTTTTGGACCACAACTCCCACAGCCCTTTGTCATTGGCAATATAGGCTCGGAATTCTAGGAGTTGTGGTCCAGAACATCTGGAGTGCCGAAGGATTGCCACCACTGCTATAGATCAGTGGTTCTCTCAACCTGTGGGTCCCCAGATATTCCTGGACAGCAACTCCCAGAATTCTTCATCACTAGCTGAGATGGCCAGGATTTCTGAGAGTTGCAGTCCAGGAACATCTGGGGACCCACAGGTTGAGAACCACTGCTATAGGTCATCAGGTCGAGCCCCTGTCAAGGAGCCACAGTGAGGAACTGAACTCTCAATCTTGAACCACCAAGCTGTCCAGCAGTACCAGCCAGGAGCTTCTAGATATAATGGACATCGCGCACATGAAAAAACTCTAAACGGCTTGGGTCCAAACTATCCCAAGGACTGCATTTTGATTTAGGAGCCTGCCAGGATTTTAAGATCATCAGGAGAGGCTTCTTCACTTGGTCCCAACGCTTTCACAGGTGTTTTTTGGTGGGGACACAATAGCCACGCTCAGACTCTGGAATGCTCTCCTACAGAAATCCAGGATGACCCCATCTTTGATGTCCGTCCACAGACAGCCAAGAACCTTTCCCTTCAGGCAGGCATTCTCGCAGGCATGTCCAAACTTCAGCCCTCCTGATGTTTTGGACCACAACTCCCAGAATGCCAAGCCTGTATTTCCAATGGCAAAGGACTGTGGGAGTTGTGGTCCAAAACATCTGGAGGGCCAAATTTTGGGCATGCCTATCTTAGCGCCTGGCTATCTGATAAGGGGGTTTCAATGGACTGTTGTGCCTTGTCGCTTTTAAATATGTTTTTTAATCTTGATTTTATTTATACTTTTAATATTTTAATTCTTTTAAAATATTTATATACTTTACAGCTTTTAGCTTCTAAGTATTGCCTTTTTAATGACGTCAGCCGCCTGGAGTCCTTCTTATGTAGAACAGTGGGGTATTTTTTTTTAGAGTATTTATGACTTAAATAAACATATGATTTAAACATGTTTGAACATATTTAAAAAACATATGATTTAAATATGTTTAAACATATGTTTAAATATGATTTAGACCTATGATTTAAACAAACATACTTATAAATTTATACAGGTGTAATTTGATGCCACACCACATCGGAAAGGAAATGTCAACTTCTTATATTATTAACTGGTTCATTAGCTTCACTATTGCTGACGTTGCACAGCCGACAGAACAAATCCCTGTAATTGTCCACTTCCAACAGACATTGTTGCTAGCACTGTAACTCGAACACTAATCTTGAATGGGGGAGAAAGTCAGGTGGAAGAAAGATCTGAGATTGTCAGATATTAGTTAGTGAAATACATGTATTAGACAGGATGTTCTATATATATCTGATATGTATTTAATTGATTGAAAGATGGAGTCTGTAAAAGTGCAAAGTGACAGTGAGTCAATGTATAGTTTTTTTCTAATGGAGTGCAGATGTTAAGAATTAACATAATGAATTTTGGCTGATGCAAGGGGTTGCAATAGCTATGAAGTAATGTCATTTATGATTGGACAGACACATGTATAAAAATGTTCTGTAAATCATTGTTCATTTGGGCCTTCTGTGAGTAAGGCACCCACTGTTTCTGTGTCATATATTTTGTCAACGTTATGTATGGTCTTATGCTGTTATGCTGTTGAACTTTGTATAAGTTCTGTGATGCTGTGATATATTTTGTCCAGTTTGTAATATAGCTGTTTGGTTTTAAGAAAACTCTGTCTCTGGCTACCTATTTATTCAATAAGTATTGCTTTTGCTGCTGATCAAATAGCACAAAACTTTGACAGAGACAGAGACTGAAGACATTGGCTCCTGAGGTGGCTGACAGCTGCCCCAGCTCAGAAAACTAGGCTCTTTACACGACCCCTAAGATCCCGCTGGGCCACTTAAATTCGGAGTATGAGATCTTAGGGGATTCGTCCTAATTCCCGTCTTGTCTCTGTCCCCACCCCCCTCGGCACTTCTGGTTGCTGGCTGCCTGAGGGAGGGAGAAAAAAGAAAGCAAAGACTGCCCCGGTTTTGTTCCGGACCGCATTCAGATCTCTTAAAGGGGCGGGCGCAAAAAAAAACAAACAGAAGCAGGAGCCGCATCACTATCCTACACCAATCAAATATTTTGTCACCATCAAAGACCAGGTACAAGAAAACTGCTGTTTGGTCGTGCTAAAGCGGGTGGGGTCGCACTTAATTGTCTGCAAAGTCCGGAGCTGGTGGGTAAACATTTTTAATCGGACTTGCAGCCATTGCAGTGAGCTTAGGGTCGTGTATAAACACTAATCGTCCTAGCCAAAGCTCTGAAACATCATACGCAGGTGCAAATAGCTAAACACGACTGAGGAGGAGAATCTAACGGCTGTGGCACTCCACGCATCCAGTGAGGTATGAGTTGAGCCATGGCAACTGGGCCTTTTATTTTCTTGTGGGATCTGTCTCCCATTTATCCTGCAGTCCTTTCATCCATCCCAAGACAAACCAGAACCACTTCACCAAGAAGGCCTTCGCTAACAACCCATACTTAATGGGTGCTAGGAAGGGTTGCAGGCACCCCAGGCCGTTGTGCACCTAACCAGCCTCTTCAGGACTCTGTCCGCCCACGAGCCTCTTCAGACCAGGGCGATGAGAAATCAAGGTGAACTATAAATCGGAAGCCTCCCACCAACTTTTCCCAGACTGAGGGAGCTGCTTGGATGAGCAGTGAAATGTTTCCACCCCATAAGACGTCCAGTTGCCATCACTCAACTTCTGGAGTCCTAAACTGGCCCGTAAAAAAAACAAAAAAACCCAGAGTGCAGAGCCCAGTTTTTGCACCAATTTTGCCAAGATTTGCTGCCCAACAAGGTTCTCAAGAAGAAAGGAAGAGCGAAATAACTTCCCTCAAAACAGTCCCAGACCTTTTTGGCCCATCATCATCATCATCATCATCATCATCATCATCATCATCATCATCATCATCATCATCATCATCATCATCATCAATCTAGAAGTAAAAGGGGGGTTGAGCCTTGGGTGGGTGGGCATGGCCTATGTCCCTTTGTTTGGAGAGCTGGGGTTTGAGACCCAGTCCTGGACTCTGATGCAGTTTTAACCAGCCTTGCTTCCTGCCCCATCAGAAGAGCACCCAGCTGACTGATATCATCTGGCCACAAAGAATCTCAATGCCTGGCAAACTAAATCTTTTGCCAAGGACAGTAGAACCCCCGTATCCAGTGATTCATTATCTACTGGTTCAGTTATCCACGGTTGGCAGAGGAAAAAAAATAAAATAATTCAGCAGCCACAAAGCAAGCTATTGTCACAAACAGCAACTGTACCGCAAGCTATTGTCACAAATAATATCTGTAAAGCAAGCTGCTATCTCAAAACGGCAGTCAAAAAGCAAGCTACTGTCAGGAAACAACAGTTTGGGGGTGGTTGGGCTGGCGTCGTCTCTTATCCACGGTTTTCATTATCCATGGGAAGGAATCCCCAGCAGATAGCGTGGTCCTACTTGTATGTACTTTTTGGTACAGTACTTTGATAAAGAGGGCTTGCCATCGAAAGCTCAGCTTGCATTTTTGCTGTTTTATTAAATACAAAAGTAGAACAGGTGATACCAGTTTTATTAGTGACCTATAAGGGCAATACCTACCCTAATTTTGCAATAATAATAATAATAATAATAATAATAATAATCATCATCATCATCATCACCACCACCACCCCACTGGATCACCCTTTTTACCTTTTGGTCCTCCTCCCTCCAAGCGGCGGCTTCTCCCCCAAAAAGCAAACAATCCCACACCCTTCCCCCCACCCACCCCTTCTCGGATGACTGCAGGAAGCGCCTGGAATACTATGTATTGTATAGTCTTCCCCAGCGGTCAAACATTCCTGCCTCTCTAGGAACGTAAACGCGGCTCGTCGACCCCTTTCGGAGGACTGAGTGGCCGAACCCTCTCCAATCCTTTTGCTCTCCCGTGATTTGTTTGGGCGGCGCTGTTTTCAGTCCCAAGTCAGCGACAAAGAGGCTTCCTAAAGGGGGATGGGGAACAGATGTGCCCGCGTAGCATCTGAATATTCTGCATTTTAATACTTCTTTGATTCTTGTTGTTTGGACGCAGTTTCCGCCAGATTAAAAAATGAAGTACAAATCTACCAGATTAAAAAGTATAAATAAAAATGTGAATATTCCCTACATCGCTGATCTAAAATCAAAGGAATTAAAAATTCATGCTTCATTTTTTTAAAAGGTCATTTAACTCAATCCTGTGGGCTCAGAGCGCTCTCCTTAACTTTGGCAGCCCCGACTATCTGCCTCTTTACACGCTTTTAAACCAAAAGCAGATAGTGATTATTTGGTCATTTACCAAATCCTGTAGCAAAATTGCTATGAATTTGGTTCTAGGTTTGGTATACAGTATAAGGAGCAATGTAGTAAGTAATGTATTTCCTCTGCTGCTTGTGCTTCACATACACAAAAACGCTGTAATCTTTGAGTCTGGGTATACCATCCTTCCAAATACCGCCATGGCATGATTTGAAATCTTTATGACAGATATTATTTTCTAAGGGGAGGGGCTGGCAGTTGGTCTAATTCATAAATCTGTGAAATAATTTCAAAAGATAGAAAAAAGGGGTATGATTTTATTCTTTTTCTCAAATAAAAAGGGAGGAAAGAACAAGGATAATCAGATCAGGAAAGGGGGAAGGTATGGGGAAAATTACGAATTTCGAATTGCATTTTAATCTTCCTACCCATTAAAACTCCTTCAGCATTTTTGTCATACATTTGCAGATCTGTTCATAGTTTTTGTTTGTAAATCCTGTGGGATTAAATCAGACTAGCATCTGTTGTTCACGGTTAGCCACAGTTAGTTCTTTTGACTATCAAATTTCATTTGTTCTAGGAAACATTTCTTATGTCATAGTACCTAATACTATTGTATTTAATGCCTGTGATTCTGAGTACTCTAATTGCTTCTCCTTGCATGCCTTATATAGTGTTTTCCTTGGATTGTTAATCATTCTGAACCCTGCTGAGGAAGGGTAGGGTACCAAGAGGAACTATATATTTAAAAAATACCAGTTTACATTCAGTTGTTACTCTGTTCAGGACTACTGGAAGGGAATTGTGTGGATGGCCAGAAATTTCATAAGGTGGTGAAGGTGGATTCAGGCCTTTGATACCATTTCCGCAGTATTGTGTATGTGCTGGTGCTACGTTTCTTACCACAACTTTCTTCCTTGTAGCTATATAAAGCTGCTTGTCCTCCTCTGGCAGTGATGTGGTATTGGTACATACATGTTAGTTGCCATATGTAAAAATGAGACATGACTAAATACAAATAGCACCACTGGAGAACATAGAACCTGAGGAGCCAGTTGGACATGTGAAACATTTGACCATAATCCGATCCAAAGCAGGTACCTGCTATAAACAGAACAAATAATATAATGCCTGACACAGCCCGGTGCCCATACTATCCCACCACAGGTTTATCTGACTTCTGAAGTTCATCACTTTCTGAAGTCTCCTTCTATCCATCCAGTTTGCTTAAAAAGGCAAAGGTTCCCCCCACACATGTCCATGTCCGACTCGAGGGGTGGTGCTCGTCTCCATATTCAAGCCAAAGAGCAAGTCCATGTTGTGCAAGTCCATGGTCACGTGGCCAGCATGGCTGCAAGGAAACACTGTTTTACCTTCCCACTTTTTACAGAGGTACCTATTTATCTACTTGCATTTACATGTTTCGAACTGCTAGGTTGGCAGAAGCTGGTGTTAACAGCGGGAGCTCACTCCGCTGCATGGCACCCAGGATTCAAACTGCTGAGCTGCCGACTTTGTAGCCGACAGTGTTCAGTTTCAGTTTGCTTAAGCCTCTTCAAAATAGTTTTGGACCCTGCCTTTAACAGGTTCATGTTGCCAAGTTAGCAGCTGATCCAAGAGCATAGTTTGAAAACCTGGTGGTCAAGATGAATGGCTTTGCAAACTTCTTCACTAAAGGGAAAGATGTGTGAAAGCCAGAGTCTTGAACTACAGGAGATTAACCACTATTTCATGGTTTGTATCTGTTTCTAAGCTTGACCTGTGTTCTGTGCTGGTCTTCTGAATCCACCCCTCTGCTGCACATACTTATACTGTACAGAATAAACCTGTGTGCCCAGTTTCCGCACCCCCAAAACTCCTGCCTAGCTCAGACTCAGAAACAGCAAACCCACCACCATCTTTCTCCTTCTTGCTAAAGCAGTGGTTCTCAACATGGGGGTCGGGACCCCTTTGGGGGGGGGGGTCAAACGACAATTTCCCAGGGATTGCCATGAGCCAGTGAAGAAAAAGGCACAAACGGTTGGGGTCTGGAGGAGGAGGGGGATGAAGGGGGGGGAAAGAGTGAGTTACAGCTTGATTGTTGGAGGGGATGGGATGTCAGTCAAGAGCACTGGAGGCTGCGATCGGCTCAGGGTGCCTGTAGAGGGAAGTTCTCTATAGCCCCTGCGGCAGTGGCCTGCCAAAGGGGGGCTTGTGGCCTCTTCCAAGCAGGGCAAGGGGTCACCACCACATGAGGAACTGTATCAAAGGGTCGTGGCATTATGAAGGTTGAGAACCACTGCACTAAAGTAATGCTTCCAGGTCAGCAGACACTTCCTCCTGCCATTTTGAAAGTGGCCCAAGTGATGCCCCAGTACAAGACCCATTCCTTCCTATGGGGGTTGCTAGGATTATCTATCTGGAAGTGATGTGGGACTGGTAGGGAATGCTGAGGGTTCACGTGCTCATTGTGACTGTTTCCATAGCCATAATCCGTCTACCATGGGTACTGCAACTGTTAAAACTGAGAGGGGACCAAAAAAACTATGTGTGGATCATGTGACACCAGTTCTCTTGAACCAGGGTTCTATTATAACAGTGAAAAATAAGTTGGAGAATGAGTTAACATCTAAGAGCAACTTGCCTAGCAATATCCATCTTGCTATGTATCTTTAGACTTTTAAGTTCTGGACTTGGGTCGCTCACTAGGAAAAAGGCAGTCTGTAAACAAACAAAGACAATTCTTTATTTAACATTCATCTCTTTAAATATCTGTTTGGATTATTTCAAAGTTCATTTGCCAATACACAGTAAGAATGCTAGATATTTATTCCTCCTAGAACTAGGAGAAAGGTGGGGCGTACTATGCATATAGATTTTTTCACAAGTTTCTTTTATTAGATGTTTAACTGTATGTTTATTGGTGTAGAGGTTTTGTTTCTGCTTGTCCATTGAAAACACATTTATAAAAGAACTGGAAGAGGAAAGCTGTGTGTATGTCTGTTGTGTCATTACAGTCGTGACCGACTCTTCGTGACTCCATGTCCATGGAGTTTTCTTGGCAGGAATACTGGAGTGTTTTGCCAATTCCTACTCCAGGCAGCTACAGCACCTGATATTCCCTAGTGGTCCCCCATCCAAGTACTAACCAGGCCCAACCCTGCTTAGCTTCCAAAATCAGGCAAGATCGGATGCGCTTAGGGCATCTAGGGGCCTTTTTACACGACCCCTAAGATCCGCTGGCCACTTAAATTCGGACCAGAGATCTTAGGGGTTCCTCGCTAACAACCCTCTGTCCCACCCCCCTCTGTGCACTTCCTGATGCTGGTGGTAAGGAGGTAGAAAAAAAAAGAAAAGAATCTGGTTTACTCCGTTTTGTTCAGGCAGCATTCAGATCTCTTAAAGGCATGTAAAAAAGAACAAACAGAGAGGAACCCCCATCAACTATCCTTAACGTATCCCAATATTGTCACTCCAAAAAGCAGTACAAGAAAACCTGCTGTTGTCTTGCTAAGTGGCGGGTCACACTTAATTGTCTGCAAAGTCCAGAGCTGGTGGGTAAACATTTTTAAGGTCTGGACCTTGCAGCCATTTGCGGCGGAGCTTAGGGGTCGTGTATAAAGGCCCTAGGCAGCTTGAGTAAAGCTGTACTTCCTGGCAAAAAAAATTCATGAACATAAAATTTCTGCTCCCCAGCAAAATTAGACACAGAACACAGACATGACTAGAGGGAACAGACCCTGTGGACCCCTTCTGTTGCTGTTCCTATTCATGTATAATAATCACGAGGTCTATTAATTCTAGCAACAAACCACTGAGAGAAAAACTCTCAGGAAAGTCTGACAGTGAGTCAAAGAGGCTATTCTTCCATATTGACATTTAAATGGAAAAGTCCAGTGTGACTCAGGTGAATTCTGTCAACTTCTGTTTCAACTGTTCTCCCATATTTACATAAGAACATAAGAAGACCCATGCTGCTGGATCAGGCCAAAGGCCCATCTAGTCCAGCTTCCTGTATCTCACAGTGGCCCCACCAAATGTGTCCGGGTGCGCATGAGACTAGATCTCTGTCTCCTGATACCTCTCCCCTGCATCTGGCCCTTGAAGCACCCTGGTTTTAAGCCTGGAGATTATTTTCTCTCTCATTTGTTTTATGTATTAGTGAAATAAGCAACAGCTGTATGCTAAGGATCCTCAGGCACCTACCTCGTCAAGTGGACTTTGAAATATTTGTGCCATTAGGAATATGTTGATATTCACAACGTTCTCACCCCTCGTGGCCACAAACCATTCTAAAAATTGTTACTTGTCAATTGCTGGCCCCATTGAGTAGTGAAGAAGTATAATTGTGTGTGGTGTCTTGAGCCACAGTTCTCAGAATGGCAGCAGTAGTTCAAAACTACAAAGCTGTGCATTTCCATATTATGAAGAACTTTTTAAAAAAATTTCAAACTTTCACTTAGGACAACAACTGGATCCAGACAGGTTGCCTGAAAATCCCTACTCGATACAAATTTGCAGTTTTTCTCCCAGGAGGCTCCTTAGAGTTGAAATAAGGCAACCTGGCATGGAAAATATGTTCATACGCTGGGGTTTGCCATCCCTTCTCCTCTGCAAGTAAAATGAAGTTGACTAAGATTTATTTTCAAGTTCCCTTCAGACTGCTTGCATTGATATAGGATCTTTCCTGTGTGACTTCTCTTGGCGTTTCACGAGCTGTCCTTTCTGAGGGAAGCTCTTGCTACGTTCCACGCCTTCATACAATTCCTTCCCATGCGACCTCTTCTGATGCAGCTTCAGATGCTCTCTTTGACTGAAGCTCTTTCCACACTCCCGGCACTCATATGGTTTTTCCCCTGTGTGAGTTCTTTGATGCCTAGTAAGGGGTCCGCTGTCGCTGAAGCTCTTTCCACACTCCGTACATTTATAGGGTTTCTCCCCCGTGTGAGTTCTTTCATGCACCTTAAGGTGTCCTTTCTCCCTGAAGCTCTTTCCACACTCCATGCATTTGTACGGCTTCTCCCCTGTGTGAACTCTTTGATGTTTGTTGGCATTCCCTTTCTGACTGAAACTCTTCCCACACTCCGTGCATTTGTAAGGCTTCTCCCCTGTGGGGGTCCTCGCGTGGAAAGCCGTGCTTGGACATACATTCGCATTCTTCCCAGACTGCATGTATTTGTAGTTTTTCTCACGTGTATGCGTTGTGAGATGTCTAGTAAGGTGTGAATTCCGACCGAAGCTTTTCCCACACGCTGTGCATTTAAATGGCTTCCCTCCCGGGTGAGTCATCTGATGGTCAGCTAGTGTTCGGCTGTCACTGAAGGCCTTCCCACACTTCACGCATCCATAAGGTTTGTCCTCTGTGTGAGTTCTGAGATGGAAAGTAAGGCTGAAACTCATATGGAAACTCTTCCCACACTTCATGCATTTATGGGATTTGCCCTGGGTGTCCGTTGTCGGATGGGCGGTAAGGTGTGAACTCTTTCTGAAGCTCTTCCCATACTCGGTGCATTTATACGGTTTCCTTTCCTTGCTAATTTCTAGGTGTTTATAGATTTTTTCGCTGTCATTGAAACTCTTTGGAGACTCCATCCACTCATACGGCTTTTCCTCCACGTGGCTTCTGAAATGTCTGCTTAATTTTAGATAACTTTTGAGCATCTCTGCAAAGCTTGAAAACTCTTCCTGATTCTTCACTTGGTGGTCTTCCAGTGGGATTTGGCATTTAGAAGTGTCAGTCCTCCGAGGCAGCATAGCCAACTCCTGATAATTCTCATTGTACCCATGGTCACCTGATTTTGGGGGGGGGGGGGTGAGAGAAGCAATGTCCTGTTACTTCATCAATAAAAGAATACTCCCAATCACACAAAATTATTGTTTTTTATTATTGTTTTAATTATTTATTGATATTTGATGTTTTAACTGTTTTAATTCTTTGATTGTAAGCCGCCCAGAGACCTTTGGGTAGTGGGCGGCATATAAGTTGCAAAAATAAATAAATAAAAATAAAAATAAAATAAATAAATAAAAACCAATAAACCAGAACAAACCTCTAAAGCAAGCACCTCTTACACAGGTATTTCCCAATCTGGGTGGGTCAGGACCCCCAAGGGAGTTGCAAAGTATTTTCTAGGGGAGTCTCCTTATATGTGCTGTAGCCCTTGTTAAATAATTTCTTCCTTGATCATTTGGAACCAAATATTAAATTTAGCGTGTGTATGTCTGTATGAGAAACAGGCCTTTTAGAGAGAAAGAAGCCTCTGTTTTCTGAGAAGAGATGACTTTACCCATTAAAAATGATTATTATTTTTTTGCAAATGTGGCAGGGGCGTTATTTACTTGGCTATTATAAAACAGTGTTGAATGCTTGCGAGGAAGAGGAGGGAAAGAGAGGACAGGAGGCAGGCCATGGTCTCCTATCCAAACCAGTAACCCACAAGAAATCACCTCAGCAAGACAGACCATCTACATTGGAACTGGGGACTGGTGGACAGGTGAGCCTCTGTGACTCGATGGGGAGTTTGGAGACTATTGGGAAGAACTGAAAGTGGGAACTGAGAGAGCCTCAAACCCCAAAGAATGGACCAACACTGCGAAGTGTTCTGGGAAGCCCTTCATACACACCTCATTGGGGCAGCAAAGGAAAGTTGAAGCTTTGAGATCCAAACCCTTGGATTTTTTTGTCTGAGCACATCACATACAGTAGGATCCCAATATCCACTGGGGGTTGGTTCCAGGCCTTCCCGTGGATAATGAAAACCGTGGATAAAAGAGAACACCTTCCCACCCACCTCCAAACTGCTGTTTCCCGACAGTAGCTTGCTTTATGGCTGCTGTTTGTGACAGTAACTTGCTTTACAGATGCTATTTGTCACAAAAGCTTGCTTTGTGGCTGCTGAATTATTTAATTTTTTTCCTCTGTCAACCGTGGATAACTGAATCAGTGGATACGGGGGTCCTACTGTATTTACAGCAGGACTAGACATCGACACAGGAGCATACTTCTCCACAGTCACAATAACCACCACAGTGCCAACAAGCATTAAAATATTTAATTGAGCCGCAACTGTCTTTGGAGGAAAAAACAAACGAAACCGTCCCAATACTTTGAGCTACTGGATTCATCTACCTATTGACAATAGGAGGATTAACAAGTAATATGTTAACCACGCCTGACATGATTCACTGCTCTAACATTGAGCATTTTTAATAAGAGGTGTATCTCCAAATGTTTCCACCCAAAAGTCTTTACACATGTGGTATAAGAGAAATGAATTAATGTAAAGCTATGCAAATGTGTTTTTGGTTTAGTTCATTTTTTTAAAGATTAAAGAAAAAGTGTTATAACAAGGAAAAGCACTCAGACTATGGATAAATCCAGAGTACTCATGTACATGTAGCCTGAAATCCTGGTAGGAGTTTATGCATGCTTATGTGATATGCTCATGTTGATACCCATGTTTAAATATTTGAAAGGATGTCATATTGAAGAGGGAACAGGTTTGTTTTCCATGGCGTCAGAGACTAGGACTCGGGGCAATGGTTTCAAACTACAGGAAAAGAGATTCCATTTGAACATAAGGAAGAACTTCCAGACAGTTAGAGCTATTTGGCAGTGGAATATGCTGCCACAGTGGGTGGTGGACTCCTTCTTTGGAGGTTAGAGGCTGGACCCATCTGGTCCTGGGTTCACACTTGATGAATGGTCAATGTTAACTGGAAGTTTATTTAGTTAGTGATGTGCTGTCAAATCGGAACTGAGAGTGACCCCAATAGGGCTTTTCAGAATGAGAGAGAGATTTAAGGAATGATTTTAACAGTCCCTCTCCTCCAGTGAGTTTCCACGGCCAAGTAGGGACTAGAATGCTGTTCTCCAGGCTCTGATTCTGGTCACTACACTACATGAAGTAAAAAGAAGGTAAATCATCCTTATTCACAGTGGGCATCCGAAATCTGCCTGATGGCTCATATGGATAAATCAGCTGAACTACAGTAATCAAAGCCTATCCCTAAATGTCACAACACTTAGCACCCCCCCCCAAGAAATACAGTAGTTCCCAGACGTTGGTTAGATTAGAACAACTCAGTTAAGAGGACTGTGTACAGTAGGACCCCGGTATCCACTGTCTCAGGACTTCCCGTGGATAACAAAAACTGTGGATAAGAGATAATGCTCCCCCAAAACCCCAAACCTGCTGTTTTGTGACAGTAGATTGCTTGCTGGCTGCTGTTTCTGAAAGCAGATTGCTTTACGGCAGCTGTTTGTGACCATTGCTTGCTTTGTGGCTGCTGAATGATTTATTTAATTTTTTCCCCTCTACCAACCGTGGATAACTGAATCAGTGGTTATTGACTCACTGGATATGGGGGTCCTACTTTATTATTCACTTTATCACATGTACCAAGGCTATTTTGTTTACAGAAACAAATGTTAAGGGGAAAATGTCCAATTTCAAATGAATGCAGGTGACAACTTTGTACTAACTCAAAATAAATTAAACAAATAAATAACCACAAATTGTGTGGGGGGGGGGTATGTGGGGGTGGGGGTGGGGGTGGGGGTGACAGAATGCCCTTGGTGTTCCTACAACATACCTACGCAGGTACCTGCCAATGTCTTCTGCTTCTCAGAGTCCAGGACAAATGGATCGTCTACTACTTCCAGCCAGGAAATGAGGTCTGGTTTGGGAATTTCTATCCGAGAGAAACATAGAAAGGAATGACAAAGTATTCAGCCATCCAGAGCCTGCCTGCTGCTTATTCATCATTTTAATGTTTTTTTAACATTCTTTTTATTCACCTATTAGCTGAGTCTTCGGGAAACCTACACTGGAAGCCAGGGCACACTTAGGTTATAAATCTCATCATGGGCAATGATGCCCTCCGGAAGACACCTCATCCCTATAGTAGTTATCCTGCCTGGGCTGCATTTCAGTTTCTTAGTTGTCCCCCAGTCCATGACTACAGTTTGGCACTGATTTTATAAGGTAAAAAAGGTAAAGGTTCCCCCCCCCCACATGCTTGCTAGTCATGTCTGACTCTAGGGGTGGTGCTCATCTCTGTATTCAAGCCGAAGAACCAGTGTTGTGCAAGTCCATAGCCATGTGGCCGGCATGGCTGCAAGGAAATACTGTTTCACCTTCCCACTTTTTACGGTGGTACTTATTTATCTCCTTGCATTTACATGCTTTTGAACTGCTCGGTTGGCAG